>CM070775.1:12071628-12451628 GCA_036346955.1 Dipus sagitta | reverse complement strand
GGAGGGAAGGGAAAAGGAGAGGAAGACGAATGGGTACAATTCAATTCAGGACTGTGCCTCTGTGCAGTGTGCACGCGCGTGTGAGGCCTCCCACGTGCTAAGCAGGTGTCTACGACTGAGGGGTACCCCAGCCCTCTTGTGGCTTTGTATTTTGAGACAGCATCTCACTAAATTGCCTGCGCTGGCCTTGATGTCCCCTCTGTAACCCAGGCAAGCCTTGAATTTAGGATTGTCCTGCCCCCGTCCCCAGAATAGCTGGGATTCCAAGTTTATGCCACCAGGAAGCTTGGTGGGGAGATTTCTGAATAAAAGAAAAGTTTTGCCTGAAAGTTTATTGCGTATCTGGCACCGCTCTTTCTCAGCTGCAGACGTTAACCTGGGTGATGACAGCCGGGTCTCTGGTGGTGCAATAAAGACTACGAAAAAAATAAAAATAATAATAATAAAAAAAGACTACGAGAACCTGACCTGCACCACTACGTCACGTCAGTGTACCGCAGCGGCTTCCACACCTTCTTCTCAGGCTGAGTCCTTCCGCTGAACCCCAAAGTTAAATTTGGTAAAGTTCTGAAAGAGGCACACTGGCAGAGGCTCTGGGTAGCGGGTTCATGTTTTCACAGTGGTGGTGGGTGTTAGTGACCTACTGGACCGATGATTCCACCCGCCCAGCTTCTGTCCGTGAATCCGACGGTTCCCAGCCATCGTGAGATTGGTACCTTGCTTTAGAAAATGCTGTTCTCTAAATAAAAATAAAAATATATATTTAAAAACTCAGGGCTGGAGAGATGGCTTAGCGGTTAAGCGCTTGCTGTGAAGCCTAAGGATGGTGGTTCGAGGCTCCATTCTCCAGGACCCACATTAGCCAGTTGCACAAGGGGGCACACGCGTCTGGAGTTCATTTGCAGTGGCTGGAAGCCCTGGCGCGCCCATGCTCTCTCTCTCTCTCTCTCTCTGCCTCTCTCTCTCTCTCTCTCTCTCTCTGTCACTCTCAAATAAATAAATAAAAATGAACAAAAAAAACCCTCAGAATATCAGGGGCTGGAGTGATGGCTTTGTAGTTAAGGCATTTGTCTGCAAAGCCGAAGGACCCAGGTTGGATTCCCAAGGACCCCACGTAAGCAAGATGCACGAGGTTGCATATGTGTCTAGAGTTCTTTGCAGTGGCTGGAGACTCTGGTGTACCCAATCTCTCTCTCTCTCTCTCTCTCTCTAATAAATAAATAAAAATAAAATATTTTTAAAAAGAAAATGCTGTTCTCACCATGCATCCTCTCCTGGTAGGCTGCAGTAAATTCTTTTGTATTTATTTATTTATTTATTTTACTCCTTCTGGATATAGATACCATCAAACTCTTTTGAGTTGAGGGTTTGGAAACCCCCCTCAGGCAAACTTTCTTAGATGCTGGATAGATTTAGGGAACATTTTTGAGTGGAACACTCTTTGGCACACTGACTGCTGCTTCTGAAGCCTCCCCCTCCCCCTTTTTGGCATTCTTCTGTTGCTGGAGGAGTTGATGTTCATTTGCTTTTGCAAAACATTCCTTCAAGGGCTGGGGAGATTAAAAGTGTTTGCTTGCAAAGGCTGCCAGCCCCTGGTTTGATTCCCCAGTACACACATAAATCCAGATGCACAAAGTGGGGCACCTATCTGGAGTTCTTTTGAGCAGGCACGTGTACCCACATGTGTACACTACAAATTAATTTAAAAAAGCCTGTTGTGGTGGGGAAAAAAATGTAATCCCAGCACTAGGAGTTCAAGCAGGAAGCTGTCAAGTTTGAGGCCAACCTGGACTACAACAGGGAGACCCTGTCTCAAAACAACGCAAAAATTCCCTTTCAAAGTTTAAGTGCAGCCATTGGGAAAAAGCATAGTGACATAAAAATGTCCTTTAAATCTAATTGTGATTAATAAGCATATACATTCTCTTGAAGATAATTTATTACTACGCAATGTTTAGATCAAAACATAATTCTTTTTTAATTTCTTGTTTGCTTGTTTTCGAAGTAGGGTCTCACTCTAACTCATTCTGTAGTCCCAGGCTGGTCTCAACCTCACAGGGATCCTCCTACCTCAGCCTCCTGAGTGCTGGGATTAAAGGCATGTATCACCAAGCAACTTTTTTATTTTTTCTAGCCCAGGCTGACCTGGAATTCACCATGTAGTCTCAGGGTGGCCTCGAACTCATGGTGATCCTCCTACCTCTGCCTCCCCAGTGCTGGGATTAAAGATGTACGCCACCACACCCAGCATAATTTTTATTTTATATTAATTATAACTAGGTTATTCTGTTGTATCCCCTCTCCTATGCTCTCATTTCCCGGGAGATCTTCCTCAGTGGTGTTATGATATTCACTGAAGGGTCAGGAAGGCTTCAGTCAGAAACTTTTTTAAAAAATGTTAATTTTACAAAATTCTTTAAATTAATTTAGTTATTTGAGACAGAAAGAGAAAGTATGGACATGCCAGGGTCTCCTGCCACTGCAAACAAACTCCAGATACATGCACCACTTTTTGCATCTGGCTTTACATGTACTGGAGAATTGAACCCAGGCCATTAGACTTTACAAACAAGTGCCTTTAACTGCTGAGCCATCTCTCCAGCTCTATTTGCTATCTCTCTTTCTCTCTCTCTCTCTCTCTCTCTTTTTTTTTTTTTTTACATCTTGCAACATGTAAGAAATCTTTTTGGCCGGGCATGGTGGCACACACCTTTAATCCCAGCATTTGGGAGGCAGAGGTAGGAGGATCACCATGAGTTCGAGGCCACCCTGAGACTACATAGTGAATTCCAGGTCAGCCTGGGTTAGAGTGAAACCGTACCTCAAAAAACTAAAAACAAAAAATCATATTGTTTTATTTGTTCATTTAATTAAAAAATACTTTTATTAATTTGTGAGCAGAAAGAGAGACAGAGAAAGAGATAGAGAGAATGGGCAAGTCAGGGCCTCCATCCACAACAAATGAACTCCAGATACATGTGCCACTTTGTGCATCTGGCTTTAGGTGGGTACTGGGGAATTAAACCCTGGCCATTGGGCTCTTAAAGGGCTCTTTAACTGCTGAGTCATCTCTCCAGCCCTTGAAATCATATATATGTATATTTTAATCTTGGAAAGCATCCTTGTTGCCACAAATATGACATCATTTAGAAAGCTGTTGTTGGCAGGTGTGGGTGGTACATGCTGTAATCTCAGCACCCAGGAGATTCCAGGCCAGCCTGAGCTACACGGAGTGTTCAAAGCCAGCCTTGCCTACGTAGTGAGACCAAAGGCTGGGAACTGAGCTCAGCACTAGCGGGCTTGCCTAGCCCGGGGAAAGCTCTGGAGTCAGTCCCTAGCACTGAAAAGGAACTCTAGTGTTACCATGTTGGCTGTAAAGACTTTTAATAAGATACATGTGATGATCTATAAATACATTTACAAGCTTATAAACTATAACATTTCACACAGTAAAAAGCCAGAAAGAAAATCTGTTAAGACAACAGTTTGTGTAAAGATTGCCCTACATTGTCAGCATAGGACCAAGTTAAGCAGAATGGAATCACAAGAAGTTATTGATATCAACTGAGCTTTCAAAATATATTTTATTTTTTATTTGAGAGAAAGACAGAAGCAGAAAGAGAGAGAGAGAGAATGATCACATTAGGGCCTCTAGCCACTGCAAACAAACCCCAGATGCATGTGCCACCCTATGTATCTGGCTTATATGGGTACTGGGGAATCAAACCTGGGTCCTTTGGCTTTGTAGGCAAGTGCCTTAACCAGTAAGCCATCTCTCCAATCCTCAACTGATTTTTTAAACAATTATTTTTATTTATTTATTTGAGGCAGAGAGAAGGAAAGAGATAGATGGAGAATGGGTGCCCCAAGGCCTATAGCCACTGCAAATGAACTCTAGTTGCATGTGCCACCTTGTGCATCTGGCTTACGTCGGTCCTTTGCAGGCAAGCGCCTTAACCGCTAAACAATCTCTCCAGCCCACCTCAACCAATTTTCTTCCAACAAACATGATAATGTGGTGATATGTTTTGCCACATGTCTCTAAGGCCATCATACTAGGACATATGTAATCTATAAAGGGAAGGGACTTTTAGACATATTGATTTATTTTCACTTCATTACTTGTTCTATTTTTTAATTTTGCTTATGCTAATTTGGGGAGAGTTCTTGTCTTTTTTGTTGTTTTTTGTTTTTTGTACACATAATTTTTTCAATTAACTATCAAGCAATGTAACAGGTGTGCCACATAAAATTTAAAAATTATCTTTACAGGGTTGGAGAGATGGCTCAGCAGGTTAAGGTGCTTGCCTACAAAGCCTAAGGACCCAGGTTTCATCCCCCAGTACCCATGTAAGTCAGATGCACAAAGGGGCACATGCATCAGGAGTTTGTTTATAGTGGCTGGAGGCCCAGGTGCACCCATTCCCTCTCTCTGTGTGTCTCTGTCTCTGTCTCTCTCTCTCTCTCTTTCTTCTCTCTATGTCTCTCTGCTTGCAAATTAACAAAAATATTTTAGGGGCTGGAAATTGCTTAGTAGTAAAGGTGTTTGCCTGCAAAGCCTAGGACCCAGGTTTGATTCCCCAGCACCCACAAAAAAGCCAGATGCACAAGTGTGTGTCTCAAGTTCCTTTGCAGTAGCCAAGGCCCTGGTGCACCCATTCTCTCTCTTCCTCCCTCTTTCTCTCTCAAATAAATAAATAAATGAGCATGAGCATGGTGGCTTTTATTCCAGTTGAGGTAAGAAGAACACTGTGAGTTCAAGGCCAGCTTGAGACTGCACAGTGAACTCCAGGTCAGCCTGGGCTAGAGTAAAACCCTACCTCAAAAATCCAAAAAAAAAAAAAAAAAAAAGAAAGGGCTGGAGAGATAGCTTACCAGTTAAGGTGCTTGCCCACAAAGCCAAAGGACTCAGGTTCAGTTCTCCAGGATCCACATAAGCTAGATGCACAAGGTGGTGCATGTGTCTGGAGTTTATTTGAAGTGGCCAGAGGCCCTGGAGTGCCCATTCTTTCTCTATCTGCCCCCCTCAAATAAATAAATTAAAAATTAAAAAGAATCCAAAGAAATAAAATAAAACAAACAAACAAAAAAGGTATTTAAAGTTCTTTTTAAAAAATCACCCTTACATTCAGTGAGCTATTCTTATTAGGCAAAATGCTAGAGAAACAAGCATGAGTGAGACAATGTACCATATTTATGCAATAATATATTTTTTAATTATTTATTTATTTGATTGAGAGAGAGAGAATGGATGCACCAGGGCCTCTAGCCACTGCAAACAAACTCCGGACACATGCACAACCTTGTGCATCTGGCTTACATGGATTCTGGGGAATCGAACCTGGGTCCTCAGTTTTCACAGGCAAGCACCTTATCCGTTAAGCCATCTCTCCAGCCCAATATATATCCAATATATTATTTTTTTTTATAACACCATAAGGGCCATTAGAAACATATAACCTAAAGTGACAGGGAATTTCAAACTAAAAGAAAGCTCACCAGGTTGACAATGATCAGGTCAGGAAGGTTTAAAGGACAGATTGGACTTGGCAACCCAGTCAGGAGAAAGTCATCAGAAGCCAAAGCAACAGTTTGCCCAGAAGCTCAATGGCAGGAAAGTACAAGGTCCATTTTGATGGACGTTTGGAGGGGAGGCAGAGAAGAATTTCACCTTAGTGAGCTCCTGGGAGCCAGAGAGAATTCTGCAGTTAACGTGGAAGCAAATGTTGTAATTAAGTGAAAGTTTTTAAGCAGCGGAACTGTGTGCATTAGACAAATTATACCAGCTTTTTTTGTTTTGTTTTGTTTTGTTTTGAGGTAGGATCTCACTGTAGACCAGGCTGACCTGGAATTCCCTCTGTAGTCTCAGGGTGGCCTTGAACTCACAGCCATCCTCCTACCTCTGCCTCCCAAGTGCTGGGATTAAAGGTGTGCGCCACCATGCCCAGCTGCCAGTTTTAAAATTATTTATTTGCATATATTTGTTTTCCATGTTTAATTATTATTATTATTATTATTATTGGTTTTTCGAGGTAGGGTCTCACTGTAGCCCAGGCTGACCTGGAATTTACTATGTAGTCTTAGGGTGGCCTCAAACTCATGGTGATCCTCCTACCTTTGCCTCCCGAGTGCTGGGATTAAAGGCGTGGACCACCATGAACAGCTTCAGATCAATTTTTTTATATTGTTGTTGTTTTGAGGCAGGGCCCAGTCTGGCCTCAAATTCTTTTTTTTTTTTTAATATTTTTGGGGGCTGGAGGGATAGCTTATCAGTTAAGGCACTTACCTGCAAACCCAAAGGACCCAGGTTCAATTCCACAGGACCCACATAAGCTAGACACACGAGGTGTCACATGCTTCTGGAGATCATTTGCAGCGGCTATAGGCCCTGGTGCGCCCATTCTCTCTCTTTCTCATTCTACCTCTTTCTCTCTCTCTCTGTCAAATAAATAAAATAAATGAGCTGGGCGTGGTGACACACATTTTTAATCCCAGCACTGGGGAGGCAGAGGTAGGAGGATCACTGAGAGTTCAAGGCCTCCCGGAGAATACATAGTGAATTACAGGTCAGCCTGGGCTAGAGTGAGACCCTGCCTCAAAAACCAAAAATAAATAAGTAATAAAATAAATAGGTAAATAGAGAATTTAAAAAATATGTTTTTCTTGCCTAGTGTGGTAGCATGCACCTTTAATCCCAGCACTTGGGAGACAGAGATAGAAGGATCTCTGTGAGTCTGAGGCCAGCCTGGAGCTATAGAGTTCTAGGTCATCCTTGGGTAGAATCAGACCCTACCTCAAAAAAAATTTTTTTAATTTTTTATTATTGATAACTTCCACAATTATAGACAATAAAACATGATGATTCCCTCCCCTCTCACTTTCTCCTTCACAATTCCACTGTCTATCATATCCCCTCCCCCTCTCAATCAGTCTCTCTTTTATTTTGATGTCATCACCTTTTCCTCCTATTATGATGGTCTTGTGTAGGTAGTGCCAGGCACTATGAGGTCATAGATATCCAGGCCATTTTGTGTGTGGAAGAGTGCATTGTATGGAGTCCCACCCTTCCTTTGGCTCTTACATTCTTTCTGCCACCTGTTCCTCAATGGTCGCTGAGCCTTGGAAGGTGTGATAGAGATGTTTCAGTGCTGAGCACTCCTCAGCACTATGGTGCCTTCTGAGTCATCCCAGAGGTCACCACCATCTGAAAAGAGAAGCTTCTCTAACCAAAAGTGAGAGTAGCATCAATATATGGGTATGAACATTAAGAAAAGTTCTTACTGGGCAGTTTGGTGAGCAAAACATATGCATTTAGCCAGACAACAGCAGACCTTATACGCCTAGGGCTCATGACCTCTGCCATGATAGGTTTTCAATATCAGACATGTATTCCCTCCTGTGGAGCAGACCTCCAGACCAGTTAGGTAGTGGTCAGTTTCCCCCATAACAGACATGCCACTATTGCACTATTGGCTCATTTAGCCTAGCTGGCCAAACTTAAGGCTTGTAGTGTCCACCACTGTTGTTTATCTCCACTGATGACTTCTGTCTCTCCCATGGAGCTGCATGCAGCATAGCTTTTTCCAGCTTTCTGTCAGCTGGTCTACAAGGAGAAGGTTTTTAGCTCAGTTCTAGCAAGATTCTCAGTGACCTTGTAGCCTAAGCATGTGGAATCTTCAGCAATAGGGTCTTACCATCTATTCCTGATGGGAAACCAAGAGCCTTGGCAATGACCTGTTTGGGGGGGCATCAGGAACCTCCCTGGCCAACAACTCACTGGAAGGTATCCCATCCCTGACACTGAAAATTTTCAAGCAACAATCTACGGCTTTTAGGTATGCCATTGTCCAAAAAAGCAGGTTCCCATATTACTTATCCATACCCTCTTAGATTTTTATTAACCTTCTACATTCAAGTTTTAAAATATTTTTATTTATTTTCAAGCAAACAGAGAAAGAGAGAGAGAGAGAATGGGAATGCCAGGGCCTCTTGCTATTGCAACCAAACTCCAGATGCATGTCCTGCTTTGTGTATCTGCCATTATATGAGTAGTGGGGAATTAAACCCAGATCAACAGGCTTTGCAATCAAGTACCTCTAACTGCTGAGCCATCTATCTTTCCAGCCTTTGTGTCTGAATTTAATTATTTTTCATTTTATATATACATCTCTCTCTCTCTGTCACACACACACATACCACATGTCTATGCTAGGGATAGAAAGCAGGCTTCAGGAGATAGCCACGTTCTATCTCTTGAGTTACAACCAGCCCTTGCAGTTTTAAAAATTATCTTAATCTTTGAATCTTCCTCTGGCAAATGCTTTCCCTTAGAAATGGGGGGGGGTGGTAAGCTGGGTGTAGTAATACATGCCTCTAGGCATGTACCGCCAAGCTTGGCTTGCCACGGCAGCTTTTATTTCATATATATGTACTTTTGTGTGTGTGTGTGTGTGTGGTAGGGTCTCACTCTAGTGCAGCCTGACCTGGAATTCACTCTGTAGTCTCAGGGTGGACTTGAACTCACAGCAATCCTCTTACCTCTGCCTCCTGAGTGCTAGGATTAAAGGTGTGCACCACCATACCTGGCAATACTTTTTTTTAAGTTATTTTATTTTATTTTATTTATTTGCAAGCAGAGAGAGAGTGAGAGATGGAAGAGAGACAGAGAGAGAGAGAGAGAGAGAGAGAGAATGGGCATGCCAGGGCCACTAGCCACTGCAAACAAACTCCAGATGCATGTGCCCCTTATGCAAGTGGCTTACAAGGGTCCTGCGTCCTTTGGCTTTGCAGACAAATGCCTTAACCATGCGAAGCCATCTCTCCAGCCCTTTTTTTAGGTTTTTTGAGATAGGGTCTCACCCTAGCCCAAGCTGACCTGAAGTTCACTATGTAGTCTCAGGGTGGCCTGGAACTCACAGCAATCCTCCTACCTCTGCCTCCCAAGTGCTGGGATTAAAAGCATATGCTATCACACCTGGCTCACTAATTTAAGTTGGTTGTAGAAAAGCTGGGAATTGGGCTGGAGAGCTGGCTTAGTGGTTAAGGCATTTGCCTGTGAAGCCTAAGGACACAGGTTCAACCCTCAGGTCGCACGTAAGCTATATGCACATGGTGGCACATGCATCTGGAGTTTGTTTGCAGTGGCTAGAGGCCCTGGCATGCCCATTCTCACACACACACTCTCCCTCCCTCTTTCTCTCTCTCCCTCTCTCTGACTGTAATAAAAAAAATAAATAAATAAAAGTAAATCTAATCTAAAAAAAAATTAAGGGCTAGAGAGATGGCTTAGTGGTTAAGGTGCTTGCCTGAGAAGCCAAAAAAAAAAAAAAAAGAAAAGGATGAGGAGAATGTGTATGTGTACTATATTGTTATACAGCATTACATCTGGTACCCATAAGTTGTTTTTTTTTTTTTTTTTTTTTCCCAAGGTAGAGTCTCGCTCTAGCCCAGGCTGACCTAGAATCCACTATGTAGTCTCAGGGTGGCCTTGAACTCATGGCAATTCTCTTACCTCTGCCTCCCAAGTGCTGGGATTAAAGGCATGCACTGCCATACCATACCTGGCCAAAACAATTTTTAAAAATATTTTTTATTGGGCTGGAGTAATGACTTAGTGATTAAGACACTTGCATACTAAGCCTAAGGACCCAGGTTTGATTCTCCAGGACCCACATAAGCCAGATGCATAAGGTGGCCCATGTGTCTGGAGTTCGTTTGCAGTGGCTGGAGGCCCTGGTGTGCCCATTCTCTCCCTCTATCTGCCTCTCTCTCTCTCTTTCTCAAATAAGTAAATAAATTGTTTTTATTGATTTATAAGCAGAGAGAGAGAGAATGGACAAGCCAGGGCCTCCAGCCACTACAAACAAACTCAAGATGCATGCGCCACTGTGCATTTGGCTTTATGTGGGTACTGGGGAATCCAACCTGGGTCTACTAAGCCATCTCTCTAGCCCTTGGGGTCTTTTTTAAACCCTTTTTTATTTATTAATGTATTTGTTTGAGAGAGAGAATGTGTGTGTGTGTGTGTGTGTGCATGTGGATGTGCCAGAGCTTCCTGCACTGCAAATAAACTCCAGACATATGGGCTACTTTGTGCATCTGGCTTTATGTGAGTACTGAGGGATCGAACTCCAGGTTGTCAGGCTTTGCAAGCAAGCACTTTTTATTTTTATTTTTATTTATTTGATAGAGAAAGAGAGGGAGGGAGAGAGAGAGAGAGAGAGAGAGTGAGAAAAAAAAATGGGCATACCAGGGCCTCCAGCCACTGCAAATGAACTCCAGACACATGTGTTACCTTGTGCGTCTGGCTTACATGGATCCTGGGGAATTAAACCTGGGTCCTTTGGCTTTGCAGACAAGTGCCTTAACTGCTAGGCCATCTCTCCAGCCCCAAGGAAAGCACCTTTAGCAGGGTGTGGTGGTGCATACCTTTAATCCCAGCACTCGGGAGGCAGAGGTAGGAGGATCACTGAGAGTTTGAGGCCACCCTGAGACTACATAGTGAATTCCAGGTTGGCCTGGGCTAGAGCAAGACCCTACCTTGAGAAGAAGAAAAAAAAAAAAAAAAACAAGCACCTTTAACCACTGATCCATCTCTCCAGCCCAGAAGGCCTTGAGTTTTGATCCCCAGCACAGCATGAAGCAGACATGGTGGTGCATACTAGTAATCCCATCACTGCGAAGGTAGAGACATGAAGATCAGAGGTTCAAGGTCATTCTCAGTTGTATAGTGAGCTCAAGGTCAGCCTGAGACCCTGTCTCGGTAAGAGAAGGGAAGGGAGGGGAGAGGGGAGACCTGAGTTGCCTGAAAGTACACATTGTAGTCCCAGGACTCAGGAGGCTGAAGTGGGAGGTCACCCGACATCAGGAGTTAAAAACCAGACTGAGCAACATAGCAAGAGGAACACATCCCAAGAATAAACAGAAACTAGGCTGGAGAGATGGCTTAGCGGTTAAGGTGCTTGCCTGTTGAAGCTTAAGGACCCTAGTTCAATTCCCTAGTACCTATGTAAGCCAGATGCAAAAGGTGGTGCATGCATCTGGAGTTTGTTTGCAGTGGCTAGAAGCTCTTGAGTGCCCATTCTCTTTCTATCTGCCTCTTACCCTCTCTCTGTGTCTCAAATAAAATAAAATAAATAAATAAATAATAAAATATTTTTATTGACCATTTCCATAATTGTAGACAATAAAACATGATAATTCCCTCCTTTCCCCACTTTCCCTTTCTCAGATCCAGTCTCCTTCAAACCCCCTCCTCCTCTCAGTCTCTCTTTTGATGTCATCATTTTTCCTCCTACTATGAGGGTCTTGTGAAGGTAGTACTAGGCACTGCAAGGTCATGGATATCGAGGTCAATTTGTGTTTGGAAGATTGCATTGTAAGCAGCCCTACCCTTCCTTTGGCTCTTACGTTCTTTCTACCACCTCTTCCACAATGGACCCTGAGCCTTGGAAGGTGTGATAGAGATGTTTCAGTGCTAAGCACTCCTCTGTCACTTCCCAGCATTATGGTGCCTTCTGAGTCATCCCAAGGTCACCGCCATCTGAAAAGAGAAGGCTCTCTAACCAAAAGTGAGAGTAGCATTAATATATGGGTATGAACGTTAAGAAAAGTGTTTACAGGGCAGTTTGGTGAGCATAATATGTGCATTTAGCCAGACAGCAGCAGGTGTTACACTAAAATAAACAAGTCCCTCATATTAGACAGTTAGGTTTCTACATGATAAATAACACGGCAATCCACATTCTTCTTCATACCTGTGTGCCTTTTGCTTGTTGATGATTATTTTCTGAATATTTCCTAGAAGCAAAATCACTGGTCTGATGCCATCAATGGTTTCCAGGCATGTTTCTGCCTCTGAACATGCCTCTATTTGCTGGTGGTACATATGTCACAATAGACTAAACCAAGCTATCTCCTTTCCACTTCCTCATTTCCGTTCTTGGAAGTCAAAAGGAAACCTCAGAGCGAGGATCGACAGCGTGTTACAAATAGCAAGCGTGTTTTTTGTGAGTTTATTAACCCTCCCACTAACAGCTTTATGGACTATGAGGACTGGCTGGTTTTCTTTTTACTCCCAACAACTACTTTGGGCACTGGTGAGTTTGGGTTGATGTTATTGATGGTATTTGTTTCCTTTTCGTTTTCCTTTATTTTTAGTGTTTTTTATTTTTATTTATTTATTTGAGAGCGAGAGACAGAGAGAAAGAGGCAGAGAGAAAGAGAGAGAGAGAGAATGGGCGCACCAGGGCCTCCAGCCACTGCAAACGAACTCCAGATGCGTGCGCCCTCTTGTGCATCTGCCTAACGTGGGTCCTGGGGAGTAGAGCCTCGAACCGAGGTCCCTTAGGCTTCACAGGCAAGCGCTTAACGGCTAAGCCGTCTCTCCAGCCCGTTTTGTTTGTTTGTTTGTTTGTTTGTTTTTAACAGTGCTAAGGATGGTATGTAGAGATAGAGCTTTTTGTTGTTGTTTTGGTTTTGGGTTTATTTATTTATTTTTGGTTTTTCAAGGTAGGGTCTGGCTGTAGCCCAGGGGATTAAAGACGTGCACCACCAGGCCAGGCAGGGAAAACAGAGCCTTAGGACCACTGAGCCTAGCCCTCATCCCGTTTTTGTCTGTTTACATGTTTGGGCGATGTTCTTTTCTTTTGTTAGTTTCATCACCAGCTGGCTTGGAACTTAAAGTTGACCATCAAATTCCTCAAATTGGGCATCCTCTTCTCTCCTCATGCCTATTGTTGATATTGTCTGGCTTACTGGATGTTTTGAAATAAAAAAGCTGGGCATCTTCGGTGAAGGGGCCATTTGTGGGTAGCAGAGACTGCTGCAATGCTGGCCAGGACCTTGGTGACAGCGTCCCTGGGGGGAGGAAGACACCTGTCCCGCCTGCTGGGATTTCTCTGCTAGGCTGGGAGGGTGGGGGTGGGAATTAGAGACAACTTGTGCAAATTTCCGGGAGGTCCCTCTCCTGAAACGTCTGCTTTTGTGTTGGGCCTCCGGAGGAGAGCCAGGTGCTTCCCTTTCCTACCTTCAGTTTTCTCTGGCCTTTGGACCGACCCACAGGGTTGGCAACGGTCTCAACTGCCTGGCCTGGAGCTTGGCCGCAGCTCTGGGTACTGGACACCTCTCCAAACCCATTCTCGCGGTCCCATTCAGTGAGCCTCAGTACCTGTGCTTGTCAATGGGCGTGGACGCTACCCTGGACCGGAAACAAGGCTTCTGTACTATAATAATGACTGCAATCTAGCATTTGGCAGATTGCGGGGACCACTGGTGGGTCCGAAAGTTAACTTTACAGGGTTAAGGGGGAAACAAAATCAATCTATCACAATAATGATACATGGCATCTCATGATTGCTTTTCAAATTACATAGGCAAACTGTATGGGTTGGATACAAAAACTATGGGCTGGAGACATGGCTCAGAGGTTAAAGGTGCTTCCTTGAAAGCCTGACAGCCTGGGTTCGATTCCCTAGTATCCACTTAGAGCAAGATACACAAAGTGGTGCATTCATCTGGTGTTTGATTGCAGGGGCAAGAGGCCCTGATGCAGCCATTCTCTCTCTCTCTCTCTGTCTGTCTTTCTCCTTAAAAATTAATATACATTTATTTTATATATACTAAAACAACAACCTTGATGTCCAAAGCTCGCAGTTGTGCATTTTTGTTTGTTTGTTTGTTTGTTTTTATTTTGTTTTTGTTTTTATGTAGGGTCTCACTCTAGTCCAGGCTGACCTGGCACTGACTCTGTAATCCAAGGCTGGCCTAGAACTCACAGTGCACACCTTTAATCCCAGCACTCAGGAGGAAGAGGTAGGAGGATGGCTGAGAGTTTGAGGCCACCCTGAGACTACATAGTGAATTCCAGGTCAGCCTGGGCTGGAGGCCCTGGCATGCCATTCTCTCTCTCTCTCTCTCTCTCTCTCTCTCTCTCTCCCTCTCTCTTTCTCTCTCTCAAATAAATAAATAAAATTATATATAACTATGTGTGTGGAGATATATAAGAAATGTAAGAAAAAATGGGCTTGGGGATATAGCTCAATGGTGGAGTGTTTGCCTAGCATGTGAGAAGACCTGGGATCCCTACCTTCTGCCTTCAAAGAAAGAGAGGCTATGGGAGAGAGAAAAGGGAAAAAATTAAAAAAAGAATAAAAGGAGGATGGCTCGGTGGTCAGCTGGGGTTCAGTTCTCCAATGTGCATATGAAGCCAGATATACAAAATGACCCTTGTGTCTAAAGTTCATTTGCAGAGTTGCCTGGTATACCTGCTCTTCTCTCTCTCTTTTACTTATTTATTTATTTAAATTACTTATTTGAGAGCACGAATGAGAGAGAATGGTCACACTAGGACCTCTTGCCACTGCAAACTCTAGACACAAGCACCACTGTTGCGTCCAGCTTTACATGGGTACTACAGAATCAAACCCAGGCCATCAGGCTTTGCAGGTAGGTTTCTTTAACCACTTAGCCATCTCTCCAATCCAAATAAAAAATATTTTTAAAAAGTTTTCTTTTTGTTTTTTGATTTTTTTGGGGGGGGGCGATTCATTATGTAGTCTCAGTGTGACCTCGAACTTGCAGCAATCTACCTACCTCTGCCTCCTGAATGCTGGGATTAGAGGCATGGGCCACTATACCTGCTATAAAAGAAGATTCCTCTAGTAAATAACTAAAAATATTTAAAAACTCACTCTGTAGTGCCAGGTTGGCTTCAAACTCATAGTGATCCTCTTACCTTTGTCCCCTGAGTGCTGGGATTAAAGATGCATGCCACCACAACTGACATCCAACTTTTTAATTTAATTTAATTTATTTATTTCTATTTATTTATTTATTTGCAAGCAGAGAGAGAGAGAGAGAAAGCACCAGGGCCTCCAGCCACTACAAACAAACTCCAGATGCATGCGCCCCTTGTGCATCTTGCTTATGTGGGTACTGGGGAATCAAACCTGAGTCCTTTGGCTTCATAGGCAAGTCCCTTAACTGCTAAGCCATCTCTCCAGCCCCTGAAATCCAACTTTTAAAATAGTGTGTTAAGCCGGGTGTGGTGGCGCACGCCTTTAATCCCAGCACTCGGGAGGCAGAGGTAGGAGGATCGCCATGAGTTCAAGGCCACCCTGAGACTACATAGTGAATTTCAGGTCAGCCTGGACTAGAGTGAAACCCTACTTTGAAAAGCCAAAAAAAATAAATAATAAAAAAAAATAGTGTGTTAACTGAAGGAAACGTACTGGTCAGACCTAGCCAGAGAGACGGCCCTGACCTGTCTGACCTGACCCTTTGTCACCCAGCTTCTTTCTCACAGCCACTCTAGGGTCTTCTGAAAAACTTCCCAAAGCATCAGTAGAAAGGGCTTCCTAAAATTACTATTCTGTAGCAAAAACATGCAGTAAGCCCAAAATACAGAACTCCAGTCATAGGTGAAACTTCCACCTAATGAAAAAGAGAGCCATTGTTTTCACATGGTGTTAAACACCAGGACAGCAGGAAGGAATTGGGCCAAATTGGCAAGCAGGCAGTGAGCTCTTGTCCCTTGCTTTGTCTGTTTGGTTAACCAAAACCACTCATAAGACATTTATTCCTTTTTAAGGAACAGCTTGGCTGAGATCTCATTCACATGCCATACAGTTTACCCACTTCAAGTGTACAACTCAACGGTCCGGGGCATAGTCATGGGGCTGTACAGCCATTACTATAATCTGATTTTAGAGCACATCCAAAAGTCCCACTGAAAGAAACTCCATACCCATTAACAAGCATTCCACCCCCCACCCCTCCAAATCCTGGCAATCACTGGTATACTTTCTGTCTTTTGGGGGAGTCAGAGAGGCTCAAGGCAGAGTCTCACTCTACCCCAGGCTGACCTGGAACTCATTCTGTAGTCTCAGGCTGGCCTCGAACTCATGGTGATCTTTCTACCTCTGCCTGTGGAGTGCTGGGACTAAAGAAAGGCATGTTAAAACCGGGTGTGGTGGCACACGCCTTTAATCCCAGCACTGGGGAGGCAGAGGTAGGAGGATCACCATGAGTTTGAGGCCAGCCTGAACTACAGAATGAGTTCTAGGTCAGCCTGGGCTAGAACAAGACCCTACCTCAAAAAAACTAAAAATAAATAAACAAACAAACAAACAAAAACAACCGGGCATGGTGGCACACCCCTTTGATCCCAGCGTTTGGGAGGCAGAGGTAGGATGATTGCCGTAAATTCAAGGCCACCCTGAGATTACATAGCGAATTCCAGGTCAGCCTGGGCTAGAGTGAGACTCTACCTCAAAACAAAACAAACAAGCAAACAAAAAAAGTCATGTGCCACTATACCTGGTTATACTTTCTGTCTTTATAAATGTTGCTGTTCTGTATAGTTCATAAAAAAGTGGAATCTTATAATGTGTCCTTTTGTTGTGCCTGCCCTCTCAGCACAGCATTCCATACGTGTTGTACCGTGTATCCACACTTCATTCTGTGTCATTGTGGGGCTGGAGAGATGGCTCAGCAGTTATTGCACTTGGCTACAAAGCCTGAGGACCCAGGTTCGATTCTCCAGTGCCCACATAAAGCCAGATGCACAGAGCGGTGCATGCATCTGGAGTTTGTTTACAGCAGCTAGAAGCCCAGACATGCCCATATTCATTCTCATTCTCTCCCTCCCTCCCTCCCTCTCTCCTTGGAAATAAAATAAAAATTTAAAAAAATAGCTTATTGTGACAGGCCTAGAGGTGCTGACCTGTAATCCCAGCTTCCAGGGTGGTCAAAGAATGAGGTTCATGAGTTTAGTGCCTGCCTGGGCTACAAAGTAAGTTAAAGGCCAGCCTGGGTAACTTAGTGAGATCCAAGGCTCAGGGAACATTGTGGAAGAGGAGGAATTAAAAAAAAAATGTAAGAGCCACAGGAAAGGAGGAATACTGTGTGGCACAGTCCTCTAGGCATGAACAAACTGGTACAATGGATGTCATTACCTCCACAAGAGGTGTAGACTATTGAGTCCATCAACATTTTGACATAGAGGATGGAGATGGACACACACAAAAAAATGAGATATCGGCCTGGAGAGATGGCTTAGAGGTTAAGGCACATGCCTACATAGCCTAAGGACCCAGGTTCAATTCTCTAGGTCCCACGTAAGCCAGATGCACATGGTGGCATTTGCAGTGGCTAGAGGCCCTGACTGCCCATACTCTCTCTCTCTCTCTCTCTCTCTCTGTCTCTAAACATAAATAAATAAATAAATAAATAAATAAATAAATAAGATATCAATATAGAAGAAGGCCAGGTGTGGCGGCACATGCCTTTAATTCCAACACCCAGGAGGCTAGCTGTAAGTTTGAAACCATCCTGAGACTTCATAATGAATTTCAGGTCAGCCTGGACAAGAGAGAGACCTGACCTAGAAAAAAAATATGCGTGTGTATGTGTGTGTGTGTGTGTGTGTGTGTGTGTGTGTATGTGAAGGGAAGAAATATTTATTTTGACTCACAGTTTCAGAGAATTTCAGCCCATGACAGTGACAAAGGCATGGTTAAATAAACCTATGTGTAGTGCCAGGGATTTGAGGCAGAAGGTGTTGACATCATGATAGACCACTCATCAGCAGACACACTTGGACCAGAAGCCAGGCCATCATCCTCAAAAGCTGGACCCTAGGACCTACTTCCACCAGCTAGGCCCCACCTCCTAAAGGTTTCATAGCCTCCCAAAACAAGGCCATCCTCTGGGAAACACAAGTTCAAACCATGAGCCTGGCAAGGGCTGAGTCCTCCCAGCACTGGATCAGCAGCCCTGCATAATCCGGGTATGGGACACACTGTACACTCCCAGGACTTGGAAGATGGAGGCAGGAGGTCAGAAACTCAGAGCCCTCCTGACTACATAGTAAGTTTGAGGCCAGACTGAGATACATGTGACCTTGTCTCTAAATAAGTCAAACAAAATCCATGAGAGCTATGGGGACATTTCAGATTCAAATCATTGGTAGGGAAGCTGGATTTGACCTGTAGATGTGTTTCTTGAGGTTAAAAGCTAAAAGAGCCTGGGCGTGGTGGTGCACACCTTTAATCCCAGCACTTGGGAGGCAGAGGTAGGAGGATTGCCATGAGTTCGAGGCCACCCTGAGACTACATAGTGAATTCCTGGCTAGCCTAGGCTAGATCGAGACCCTACCTCAAAAAAAAGGGGGGGGGGCGTGGAGAGATGGTGTAATGGTTAAGGTGCTTGCCTGTGAAGTCCAAGGACTCATTCCACTCTCCAGGCCCCCTGTAAGCCAGACACACAGTGATGCAATCGCACAAGCTTGCACATGTGCACAAGGGGGCACATGCGTTCTCTCCCTCTCCCTCTCTCTCTCTCTCTCAAAAAGGAAAAATGAGCCAGGCATGGTGGTACATGCCTTTAATCCCAGCACTCTGGAGACAGAGGCAGAAGGATCGCCATGAGTTTAAGGCCACCCTGAGACTACAGAGTGAATTCCAGGTCAGACTGGGCTAGAGTGAGACCTTACTTCAAAAAACAAAAAAAAAAAAAAAAGTTAAAATTAAGAGCTAAAAGTGGGCTGGAGGGATGGCTTAGCAGTTAAGGTGTTTGACTACAAAGCCAAAGGACCCAGGTTCATTTCCCCAGGACCCACATTAGCCAGACAGACGCACAACAGAGTGCATACGACTGGAGTTCATTTGCAGTGGCTGGAGGCCCTGGCATGCCCATTCTCTCTCTTCGCCCCCACCCCCCTCTCTCTGTCAAATAAATAAATAAAAATATTAAAAGCTAAAAGTGAACTTTCTCGACATTTCCTGAGGATCCCCTCTCCAATCTACCCTAAACATACACATACACACACACACACACACACACACACACACACACACACATACACAAAGGGACAAATTTAGGAAGTCTGAAACTCGGTAAATGAGGCTCTGGAGAGTGGAGACAGTGTTCAGACTTTTTTCAAATTAGACAATTTTGAAATATGGGCCAAAATACCCATCATGAAGTAAAATATGCATTGATTTGTGCCTAACAATTCATATGAAAGCAGGGAAGGATCTAACATCATAAACAAGTGGATACCACCTTGGTGGCACACCCCTTGAATCCTAGCATTTGGAGGCAGGTAGGAGGATCCTTGTGAGTTTGAGGCCAGTCTGGGGTTACAGAGTAAGTTCCAGGTCAGCCTGGACTAGAGTGAGACCCTACCTCAAAATTAACTAATTAATTAAAAAACAGCCAGGTTTGGTGGCAAAAGCCTTTAATCCCAGCACTTGGGAGACTGAGGTAGGAAGGGTTCTGTGCAGCCTAGGACTACAGAATGAGTTGCAGGTCAGTTTGGGCCAGAATGAGATCCTACCTTGAAAACTACAGAAAGAAGGAAAGAAAGAAAGAAAGAAGGAAAGAAAGAAAGAAAGAGAGTGAGAGAAAGGAAGAAGGGGAAAGGAGGGAGGGAAGGAAGAAGGGAAGGTCCAAAGAGCCATACCCTACCTCTAAAAACCAAAAAAAAAAAAAAAGAAAATATTAAGTTTTGTTGTATTTGGGATTTTCTAAATTATAAGATTGGAGGGGTCTGTATAACATTTTAAATATTTTCCTTTTTTGGTGGTACACAATGGAGTTTTATTCAGTGGTAAAGAAAAATGAAATTATGAAATTTGCAGGGAAATGGATGGATACGGAAAGGATTACACTAAGCGAGGTAACCCAGGCCAAACATTGCATGTTCTCTCTTATATTAAATATTTTCTTTTTAAAAAGTTCAGAGAGCTGGAGAGATGGCTCAGCAGTTAAGGTGCTTACCTGCAAAGCCTAACAATCCCAGTTCAATTCCCCAGTCACCCATATCAAGCCGGATGCACAAGGTGGCGCATGCGTCTGGAATTAGCAGTGGCTGGGGGGCCCTGTTGTGCCCATTCTTTGTGTGTTTCTGTCTCTAACAAATAAATAAATTTTAAAAACTATTTTCACTGTCTCTCTTCTCTCCATTCTCTCTTCTCTCTCTCTCAGCTTGCCAATAAATAAATCAAAATATATTTTAGGGCTGGAGAGATGACCTAGTGGTTAAGGCGCTTGACTGCGAAGCCTAAGGACCCAGGTTCTATTCCCCAGGACATATATAAAGCTAGATGCACAGAGTGGTATATGTGTCTGGAGTTTGTTTGTAGTGACTGGAGGCCCTGGCACTCCCATTCTCTCTCTCACTATATCTATCTATCTATCTATCTATCTATCTATATATATATCTATATCTGTCTGTCTGTCTATAAAAGTTCAGAGTTGGCACCCAGAATGGTAGTACACGCCTGTAACTCCAGTGTTTAGGAGGTCTTGCAGGAGGGTCATGGGTTCAGGACAGCTTGGACTGTGTAGAAGATCCTATATCCACAAAAAAATGACCCAGGATTGAGAACAGTGTCACATACTGGAGTGCACACTTGCGTGTACAAGCCCCTGGCACCCAATCACAAACACATTACACAAAATACAAAAATAATTTTGTTTTGAAGTAAGGTCTCTAGCGTAGGCTAACCTGGAACTCACTCTGTAGTCTCAGGCCATCCTTGAACTCACAGTGATTCTCCTATCTCTGCCTCCCCTCCCGAGTGCTAGGATTAAAGGCATGTGCTACCATGCCCAGCTCAAAAATGTGGTGGCACACGTCTTTAATCCCAAAAGCCAAAGGACCTAGGTTCAATTCTCCAGGACCCATGTAAGACAGATGCACAAGGTGGTGGCGCACACATCTGGAGTTTGTTTGAAGTGGCTGGAGGCCCTGGTGCACCCATTCTCTCTCTATCTGCCTCTTTCTCTCTCTCTCTCCCCCCTTTCTTAAATAAATAAATAAATAAATAAGAGACAGATTGAGATGGGGGAGGGGATAAGATGGAGAATGGAGTTTCAAAGGGGAAAGTGGGGGGACGGAGGGTATTACCGTGGGATATTTTTTTATAATCATGGAAGTTGTTATTAAAAAATTGAAAAAAAGATAAAAATAAATAAATAAAAAATATTTAAAGCACTGGGCATGGTGGCACATGCCTTCAATATTCACACTTGGGAGGCAAAGGTAGGTGGATCACTGTGAATTCAAGGCAACCCTGAGACTACATGGTGAATTCCAGGTCAGAGTGAGCTAGAGTGAGACCCTACCTTGTAAAACCAAAAACAATTTTATTTTATTTTATTTTTTTGGTTTTTCAAGGTAGGGTCTCACTCTAGCCCAGGCTGACCTGGAATTCACAATGGAGTCTCAGGGTGCCCTCAAACTCACAGCGATCCTCCTACCTCTGCCTCCCGAGTGCTGGGATTAAAGGCGTGCGCCACCACGCCCGGCTCCAAAAACAATTTTAAAAAAGAATTTTAATCATTCTATTGAATATTTTGTTATGAATTAAGAAGATAAAATTGGATTAAAATCCAGATTTAACTCAAGTATAAAAATAAAAATATTTTAAGTGCTGGGCGTGGTGGCACATGCCTTTAATACCCGCACTTGGGAGGCTAAGGAAGGAGGATCACTGTGAATTCTAGGCCACCCTGAGACTACATAGTGAGTTCCAGTTTGGCCTGGGCTGGAGTGAGTCTCTACCTAAAAAAAAAAAAAAAAAATAGGGCTTGAGGGATGGTTTAGCAGTTAAGGCGCTTGCCTGCAAAGCCAAAGGACCTAGGTTCAATTCTCCAGGACCCACGTAAGCCAGATGCACAAGATGGTGCATGTATCAGGAATTTGTTTGCAGTGGCTGGAGGCCCTGGTGCACCCATTCTCTCTCTATCTGCCCCCCCACTTATTTTTCATAAATAAATATATAAATACTCAGAAAACACTAAAAAAATTAAATTCTGATTATCCACTCCACCCGGCCATAGTCTTTAAAACTTCAGTGGTTTTGTGTGCACATTCAGCATATTGCCCATTCATAAGGTGATAATTCCTATGACCAAGAGTGTATTCTTCTAAAATGAGAATGAATATTAAAAACCACTGGTCACTGGGTGTGGCGGTATACCCCTTTAATCTTAGTACTCAGGAGGGAGGAGACCTGCTGTGAGTTTGAGGCCAGCCTGAAACTACAGAGTGAGTTCCAGGTCAGCCTGAGCTAAAGTGAGACTCTACCTCAAAAAACCAAAAGTTTAAAAAAAAAACTTTGGAGCTGGAGCCGGGTGTTTGGGTGCACACCTTTAATCTCAGCACTCGGGAGGCAGAGGTAGGAGGATTGTCATGAGTTCGAGGCCACCCTGAGACTACACAGTGAATTCCAGGTCAGCCTAGACTAGAGTGAGACCCTACCTCAAAAAAAAAAAAAAAAAATTAATCAAGGCTGGAGAAATGGCCTAAAGGTTAAAGGTGCTGGCTTGCAAGGCTTAACAGCCTGGGTTTGATTCCCCAGTATCCATGAAAAGCCAGATGTACAAAGTGACACATGAGTCTGGAGTTTGTTTGCAGTGGCAGGAGGCCCTGGCGTGCCCATACTCTCTCTGTGTTTGTCTCTCAAATAAATACATAAAAACATTTAAAAAAGAAGAAGAAGAAGAAGCCTGGCATAGTGGTACACACCTTTAATCCTAGCACTCGGGAAGCTGAGGTAGGAAG
The DNA here is from genome assembly GCA_036346955.1 of Dipus sagitta. NCBI lineage: Eukaryota > Metazoa > Chordata > Mammalia > Rodentia > Dipodidae > Dipus > Dipus sagitta. The sequence goes on along the minus strand of CM070775.1, from coordinate 12,429,055 downwards.
ATCGTTATGAGTTCAAGGCCACCCTGAGACTACATAATGAATTCAAGGTCAACCTGGACTACAGTGAGACCCTACCTTGACAAACCAAAAACAAAACAAAACAAGCCAGGCCTGGTGGTGCACACCTTTAATCCCAGCGCTTGGGAGGCTGAGGTAGGAGGATCGCTGGGACTACAGAGCCAGTTCAAGGCTAGCCTGGGTTAGTTTAAGTCCCTACATCAAAACAAAACAGACCAGCCCCACCCTCCCTTCCCCACCCCACAAAAAAAATGTAAAAAAAAAAAAAAAAAAAAAAAAGCATTGCTCAGGGGTCTGGGGAGCTGCCTCTGCAGTTAAAGGTACTTGTTTGCAAATCCTGCAGGCCTGAGTTAGATTCTCACTACCTACATGTGGCACATGCATCTAGAATTTGCAGTGGCAAGGAGCCCTGGCACGCGTGCACACATACACACACACACACACCTAGACATACATGTGCAAATAAATAAAAATACATTTGAAAAATATTGGTCAGAAAAGGTTATCTTCAGTAGCTTGATAAATTTGAACAAATATATAGATTATATAGCGGCTCAGAAATGATACTGAAACCCAGGCACTGTGATTTAATTTTACTCGGGTCTCTTATGCTTGGAGGACTTGCTTGTTGGATTTAGAAGTCTGTAAAATGCCATGACAGAGAGAGAAAGAGTGAAGGAAGGGGAAGTCTGTTATAACTGAAGAGGGGTGTGGCCTGTCCTCCCTGAAAAGAATAGATAGATATGAGTGTAGTCTTTAGAAGTGCCCATTACAGCTTGGCCACTTTCTCCCACCTAAGTGTCTGTGACTCCCGGGCCAGCTTGGTGAGTTTGAGAAAAACCACAGCCTGTGGATTTGGGCAACATGCACTCTGACTGCATCTAATCCCTTCGGGTAACCATATACCCCCACCACTCTTGTAACCCTAGAGCAGGTACCGGGATGCACTAAGTGGTGTGATGGGAGGGCAGATAGCATCACAAGGATTCGTTTGATTATACCAGTAATCCACACCGAGTCAAATGAAACAGCCAAACGGTCTGGGGGGGAAAAAAAACACAAAAACAAACTGGGGTCTTGAATGGATTTGCTAATTCCACTAAGGCCCTCACAAACATTTCCTGACAAGAGGAGCCCCGTTATCAAAACCAAGTGGCTGCGCTTTAATTACATGGCACCCTTTATTTGATTTCCAGGAAGTTTAATAAAACAGTGCTTTTGTATTTAAATAGAAAGTTCTAGGCGTGCTGGGAAACTCGAGCAAACCAAAGGAAGAAAGAAAAAAAAAAAAAAAAAAAAAAAGAGGGTGAGACCGAATGCCAGGTCAGAGGGTTCGAGATTTCAGGGTTCTGGGAGGCTGACACGATGGTTTGGGGAAGCCCAGAAGAGGGGGTGTCCGCAGGTGGACTGCCTGGGCCCTGGTGGCTTTCTTCTCCAAAGCCCCTTTTTAAAATTTTTTTCTTGGTCTTCCCGAGACACCCAAGGTGACCACGCCACCGTGGACGTTTGGGGGGCTCGAGGCTCTGCTGCCTGGAGCCCCTCGGTGACAGCGGAGACCCCGGTTTTCGTGGGGAGAGGCTCTCGCCAGCAGCCCCCCAACTTTGGAAAGCCTGGGGCCTCTTATCTCAACGGCTCTGGGCGTAGTGTGGGCTGGGAAGGGGGGGCGAGGCCTGCGGGTGTCTCTCTTGTCCGAGGAGTCGGGGGCACTCGTGGGAAAGTCGGGCGGTTTTCGCGGCGGCGGCCGCTCCGGCGTGGGGCCGGCCTGGGTTAGACACACGCACACGTACACCATCGAGCTCTAGCTTTGCCGTAGCAGCTGCTGCCTCTGCCTCTGCCTCTCCCGCCTCAGCCTCTTTGCCCGGCATCCCCACACATTCAGATTTGCGCGCTGTTTCAATCCTCGGTGACGTGTCCTCGGAGACGTCCAATCGCGAGCGGGCTCTGGTCAGGACAATGGGAGGTAACGGACCAATGAGCGGCCCCCGTGAGTTGGCGGTAGCCAATAGGAGGCGCGCTGGCTGGAGAGTAATGTTACAGAGCGGAGAGAGTGAGGAGGCTGCGTCTGGCTCCCGCTCTCCACAGCCATTGCAGTACATTGAGCTCCATAGAGACAGCGCCGGGGCAAGTGAGAGCCGGACGGGCAACTGGGCGACTCTCGGTGCCTCGTTGAGGGTGAGTGTGTGTGTGGGGGCCCGCGAGGCGGCGGGGAAGAAACGCCTCCGGGAGCTCCACAGTCCGCGTCGCGGGGGCCGGATCCCCGCGGCCGGGTAACCGGCTGGGTCAGGCTCTACACAAAGGCAAATGAGGGGGGACCGTGGGGGGAAACTGCGTACGGAGCGAAGCCTCCGTGCCGGGCGCCGCGGGGGACGCTGCCCCGTTCCGAGCCGCGGGCCGAACCCTTCAGGGGCTGCCTGAGGCGCCGCCGCCGCCGCCGCGAGCCTCGCGCCCCGACACTTTCCACCCTCCGTGGCGTCCGCACTGACTGGCGCAAAAAAAAAAAAAAAAATTTTTTTTTTTTAAAAATTACCGAAAAAATTTTTTTTCTAATTTTTTTAAAAAAACGTGTTTTGGGTTTCCCCGTCCTTCCCGGGCCGAGTGTTCACAGCGGGCGGGCGGCGTGCGCGGAGCGGAGCTGGGGCCGGCGGCGGCGGCGGCGGCGGCGGCGCTTTCCCCGGCTGCATTGGCGGCCGCCGCAGCGAGAGCCCGGGAGCCGCCGGGGGAGCGCGGACGGGCGGGCGGGCGGGGCGGCGCTGCGGGCGAGGGCGGCGCGGGTGGGCCGTGGCCGGGCCCTGCTCGGCCCGGGGCGAGGCGGCCGTGGCGGTGATGATGGTGGCGGCGGCGGCGGCTTGTGTGTGTGTGTGTGTGTGTGAGGAGGGGGGGGAGCGGCGGCGCTGCGCTCGCTGGAACATGGCTGACTCGGCCCGGCGCTGGGTGGCTGAAGAGAAAACAAGGCGGGCGGGCGGGCGTGCTGCCGTGCGGGCGGGCGGGGGAGCTGGGCGCAGCAGTTCCGAGGCAACTTTTTTTTCCTCTCTTTCTCTCTCTCTCTCTCTCTCTGTTTTTTTTTTTTTTTCCCCTCTTCCTCTCTCTTTTCACAGCCCCGCGTTCTCCGTGCGGGGGCGGCGGGGCGCGCGGAGGGAGACGGCCGGGGGAGCGGCGGTGGGGCCTGGCGGGCGCCGCCGGGGGGAGGGGAGCGGCGGCGGCGGAGGAGGAGGAGGAGGAGGCCGGCGCGCGCCCCCCGCCCTCCCCCTCCCCCGGCCGTCATGGCGAGAGTGCGCACGCCCGCTCCGGCTCTCGCTTTCTCACACACACACACACACACTCACACACGCACGCACACACACACACACACACACACACACAAAGGGAAGGAGCCATATTCTCGTTCGGCGGCGGCGGCGGCGCAGGCGGGGAAGACGCGCAGCGGCCATTCCGTGCGCCGGCCCCGTGCGCCGGCCGCGGGCGGAGCCAGCCCCCATTTCGAGCGGGGCTGACAAAATGGGGACGGACGGACAGACAGACGGACGGACGGGGGTGGTGGTGGTGGTGGTGGGGTTCTTCCGGGCGCACGTGGCGGCCTCGGCCTAACGGGGCCGTGTTTTCCCCTTCCTCTCTCTCTCTCTCTCGCTCGCTCGCTCTCACGGGCCGCGGGCGAAGTTCTTGGAGGGAGCGACGGGGGAGGGGGGAAGACACCCCAACTTTCGCGCACCCGAAAATGTAGACATATATACATGCATATATACATACATATATGCGTATGTATATTTATATATATACACACACACGCCCAACTGTCCCCCTCCATCTCCACAACAAGCAAACCACCCGCCCAGCCCCCCACCTATAACCCCGGTCCGAGGAAGGGACGGACGGACGGAGGGAGGGAGGGGACCGCCGGGCCCGCGGGCAGGAGTGGCTTTTGTCCCTCGTCTTGTTTACTCGGAGAAACTTCAGACCGGACGTGTGTAGTCACAAACCGAAATCGAGTGCGGGGCCAGAGCGATAGGAAGCGAGGCTCTGCCCGCCCAGCCCCGCCTCCGCCCCCCCTGCCGCCCCCCCAGCGAGGAGCCAGCGCGCCCGCCAGCCCAGCAAAGTTTGATGCACAGAGGGGATTTTTTTTTTTTTTTAAATCACATCAACTTGAGCTGTAACAGGAGTGTTTTGGTTTTTGTGTTTTTTTTTTTAAGACCTGTAATTTGGAAAGGGTCTCTGCAGGCAATTTATCCCTTGTGCAAATTTGGCTGTTTTTTTAATTATTTTTTTGGCCTAAGATTTATGTTGAAAATGTTCTTTTCGATTTAAGAAAGTGTTCTGTAACCGCCTAGGCACTCGTTCAGGGCAGACAAGACAGATAACGAATACTTGTCTGTGCTTAGACATCTTGAGATCACACAGAAGGACCGTTTTTGGGTCTCTTTTTTTTTTTTTTAATTCTTTTTGGTTGGCATAGCCACTTCTAGGAATTGGCTAAGGTTGCCCTGTTTCTGTCTTATTTTGTGACAAAGTATAGTCACTACTGTGTTAAATAAATAGCTCACACTAAGGCTTTCCCTGACTGCCCTAACTAAGTACTTTGTTGATGTATTTCTTAACTACATTGCTAACACCAAACACTTCCATTTTAGAAAAAAGTCAACTAAAGATGGGCAAAGGAGACCCTAAGAAGCCGAGAGGCAAAATGTCATCATATGCATTCTTTGTGCAAACCTGCCGGGAGGAACACAAGAAGAAGCATCCAGATGCTTCTGTCAACTTCTCAGAGTTCTCTAAGAAGTGCTCAGAGAGGTGGAAGGTAAGACGGTTTTAGAACCACCAACAGCAGCAATAGGCAGATAATAGTTTCCTAGTTAGGAGGAAGAAGCCTAGCTATCTGTTCTCATAACATGAGGCTGTTATAGCAAACGATGTGTTTTACTCATTGTAATACTGTGGAATAACTTACTAAAGTTTCTATGGCAAGTTTACAAATAATTCTTTTCTAGACCATGTCTGCTAAAGAAAAAGGAAAGTTTGAAGACATGGCCAAGGCGGACAAGGCTCGTTATGAGAGAGAAATGAAAACCTATATCCCTCCTAAAGGGGAAACAAAAAAGAAGTTCAAGGATCCCAATGCACCCAAGAGGCCTCCGTAAGTATCTGAGTTTTATTTGGGGTAGATTTTTTTTTTTTAATAGTAGAGTCAGATTGAAATTTAGTAAGCTACAGGTTGTGACTTCTAAAGTACCCATAATCTAATTCCTATTAATTTGGCAGAGCATTTGAATTAGAAATTTGATACCTTTCCTCAGTATACTTCCTACTGTACTTTTGGTCCTTAATTATAGCGTTAGAAACATCTATAATCTGCAGAATATTCTGGGGCACTCACCACAAGTGTTGAAGTATTTGTACTTGGTCTAATGTAAAGTAGAAATTAATAGGCATCTTTTAGATAGCCATACATTATATACTTGGTAGAATTTGTTTTTGTGATTTGTTAACATGCTAAAAATAAATTTCTCTGTTTAGTTCGGCCTTCTTCTTGTTCTGTTCTGAATATCGCCCCAAAATCAAAGGAGAACACCCCGGCCTGTCCATTGGTGATGTTGCAAAGAAACTGGGAGAGATGTGGAACAACACTGCTGCGGATGACAAGCAGCCTTACGAAAAGAAAGCTGCCAAGCTGAAGGAAAAGTATGAAAAGGTAAGGTGTGTGGTCAGCTGGACAGGAGGGTAAAAGTATGCCACATGGTGTGACATGCATTTCAGCTGCCTAAATTTTAATCCTTAGTATCTCCAAATTTGAGGAGATGTTGGCAGTTACTCTTGGTTGGGATCATTTGACTAGTTAGGCATACAGGACAAAATCATGCTGTTTTGCATAAACTGCTGTGGAAACTTTGTTCCCTTTTAGAGATCAGAGAAAATCCACTTACTTAAATTTTACATCTGCTAAACTACAGTAAACTTACAGGGTGAAGGAAAGCTGTAACTCCTATATTTTGGGCTAAAATGCTGGGTAAAGTTAAATTTTTATTTTCTTTAGTCATTCTGAAAAATATCTGTTTTTAATGTTAAATTTAACTATTGGCAATTAATCTTTTTTTTTTTAAGACCGTCTTCTATGGATTAGGGTCTAACTGTGAACCTGTAGAATTGCTATTTTGCATTCAGAAGGTGGCAGTGTCTACCCTTTAATCAAAGTCTCTGCATTCTAGTTTTAATAAACTAGAATTAGAATGTGGTACACAGTTGTACCTCAGTGCGGCATAATAATGCAGATATTAGACCCTGCATTTTAAGAGTTATAGGATAGCTAATTGTATTGTCACAAAGTGTTTTTATGTATACTTCTCCAAGTTCTGATTGTTTGAAGATGCACTCGTGAGCTATTTTAATGTGTGACTTGGATCTCATGCAGCTTTGCCATGCTGTTTCTCTCCTAAACAGTTTTTTACCCTGTCATTTTCTCCTCCCTTTATTTTGAAAGGATATTGCTGCCTACAGAGCTAAAGGAAAACCTGATGCAGCAAAAAAAGGAGTTGTCAAGGCTGAAAAGAGCAAGAAAAAGAAGGAAGAGGAGGAAGACGAGGAAGATGAAGAGGATGAGGAAGAGGAGGAAGATGAAGAAGATGAGGATGAAGAAGAAGATGATGATGATGAATAAGTTGGTTCTAGCGCAGTTTTTTTTTCTTGTCTATAAAGCATTTAACCCCCCTGTACACAACTCACTCCTTTTAAAGAAAAAAATTGAAATGTAAGGCTGTGTAAGATTTGTTTTTAAACTGTACAGTGTCTTTTTTTGTATAGTTAACACACTACCGAATGTGTCTTTAGATAGCCCTGTCCTGGTGGTATTTTCAATAGCCACTAACCTTGCCTGGTACAGTATGGGGGTTGTAAATTGGCATGGAAATTTAAAGCAGGTTCTTGTTGGTGCACAGCACAAATTAGTTATATATGGGGACGGTAGTTTTTTTTTCATCTTCAGTTGTCTCTGATGCAGCTTATATGAAATAATTGTTGTTCTGTTAACTGAATACCACTCTGTAATTGCAAAAAAAATTGCAGCTGTTTTGTTGACATTCTGAATGCTTCTAAGTAAATACAATTTTTTTTATTAGTATGGTTGTCCTTTTCATAGGTCTGAGATTTTTCTTCTTGAGGGGAAGCTAGTATCTTGCTTTTGCCCATTTTGGGTCACTTGGATTATTGCAGTGTTTATCTTTTCATATAGTCAGGCTGAGTAAAATACTTTTGTCTACACACCCTGCATATCACAATAGGGGTAATAAAAAGTTTGAAAACAATTTCACCTATAACTGAAACTCCAAAATCTTGATCAATGGATGAGAGTTCACATAGCCCACTAAAGTTTACAACATGAAGAGTAACCAATTGTTTTCATAACATGGGATTATTAGAATCAAACAATTTGAAAGTCTGTCCTTGAAGGACTAATAGAAAAGTATGTTCTAATCTTTGAATGAGGACTCTGTATTCTTTAACTCCCATTACCATGTAATGGCAGTTATATTTTGAAGTTCCCACATGAAAGAAGACCTGAGAATGTATCCCCAAAAGCGTGAGCTTAAAATACAAGACTGCCATATTAAACTTTTTGTTGACATTATTCCCAGGGAAGGCTATGAAAAGTGCTGGCTATACACTTTCCCGTTTGTCTAAATATGGATTGCTCAGGAAATGAGGCTATTAAAAGTATTTTTAATTAGTTGGGCCAGCTTTTAAAATTATGCCACATTTAAAATTAAAGTAGGATGTATTTTCCTATATTGTGATTTCCCCTTTAATAAATCAGACATGAGGAAGAAAGACAAACTTCACATCTTAGTACCAGTTACCCAATTGATTTTATTTTTCTTTCCAAAACCCAAACTCACTCATTTGAGTCATGTTTATCTCCTTAGCAGTTTAAGGAACAATTTGGCGAATTTTGTGGTTTTAAGATTATCGTTCTCTTAAAGTGCCAGTGTTAAAATAGCGTTCTTGTAATTTTACACGCTTTTGTGATGGAGTGCTGTTTTGTTATATAATTTTGACTTGGATTCTTTCCATTTGCATTTGTTTATGTAATTTCAGGAGGAATACTGAACATCTGAGTCCTGGATGATACTAATAAACTAATAATTGCAGAGGTTTTAAATACTAGTTAAATGGCTTTCACTTAAGAATTTAAGATTTTGTTACACTTTTTAATTGTTTCTAACAATACCCTCTAGGAAACTTCAAATAAGTATAAGGGCTGGCAAAGTTTTCACCTTTAAAAATTCCTTGCGCTTAAAAATAGGTTAAGGGACCAATAACAGGTTTTGGTAGGTTTTTGTCAAACATTCCAAGTGTACTCAGGCGATGCCACACATCCAATGTTGAATTAAAAACAAGTTCTTTTAAAGTAAGGCACATGTTAGTGAAAAGTGGGGCTGGTGGTTAAGTCAGAGGTCTTGCATCATTTTGCTGAACCAAATGAAGACCTCAATAGGCTGCAGTTTTCTTGACTTAAATTGAAGTTTCTACTGTAGCTGTGTAACCACTATTAACATCTGTTGCTAGTAAGTGATCCATTTAAAAATGAACTGCCTCAAGGAAACTTCTTTGTAACCTTAGTGGGTGTGTCACAGCAGCTACCCTTTTATTAAAGATGTTAAGGATGGGAACAGTTTTTGGTTGCCTAACTGGCTTCAGATCTTGACAGCAAGAAATGGAACAAAAAAACCCTCTTAAATCTGAGAACTAATGTGTTCTGTTCAGTATCCGAACAGTATCCCTTGGAACATTGTATATTTTGATTCTGAAATTCTGAGTTGATGAAAATGGGAAGTACCTGGATAATTCAGTGTAAAGTCGTTGGGAGATTTTGGTTTTTACAAGGTAAGGTCTCTAGCCCAGGCTGGTTTGGGACTCCTGTATCCCCCAGGCTGGCCTTGAACTCACAACAGTCCTACCTCTGAGATTAAAGGCATGTGCTACCTCACCCAGCTCCTGGCTGAGATTTTTTTAAAAAAAGAATGTGTACGCCAGGTCCTCTAGCCACTGCAAACCAACTCCAGATGCGTGGGCCACCTTGTTCGTTTGGCTTACGTGGGATACTGGGGAGTTGAGTCTGAGTCTTCAGGCTTTTTAGACAAGTTCCTTAATGGCTAAGCCATTTCTAGCCAGAAATTTTTTGAGAGACAAAGAGGATACGCCAGGGCCTCCAGTCGCTGTAAACTCCAGACACATGCGCCTTGTGTATCTGGTTTATGTGGGTCTTGAGGAATCAAACATGGGTCCTTTGGCTTTGCAGGCAAGTGCCTTAACCACTAAGCCATCTCTCCAGCCTCAGCTGAGACTTTAAAAAATTTTTTTAAGTACAAAAATTACATTAGGACCTAGAGATAGTAATAGCACAGTAGAACTTAGATTTTTAACTTAAAAAATCAACAGGTTTTACTATTGGGTTTTATGAGACAAGGTTTCATTAGGTAGTTGAGTCTAGTCTCAAGCTCTGGCCTGCCTCTGCTTCCCAAGTACTAGAGAATGTAGTCATGTGCGTCACCACACTTGACAGTACTCTGGAATTTTCTTAGTGTTATCGGGAAAAGGAAATTGTGATCTGTACCGTAGGGCCAAATATATAGTGGTAGAGAAAGTACTTCAGCTGTTTGCCTCACTGCTCAGGGAATCCGTTTATTGCTGAGATGTTATAGCAGTACATTGAAAACTATAGAGGGACCCAACTAATTTTATTTACTTTTGATTTTCTGAGGTAGAGTCTTGCTCTAAGCCCAGATGAAACTCGAACTTAGTGATCCTCCTACCTCTGCCTCCCAAGTGCTGAGATTCAAGGCGTGTGCCACCATGCCCAGTGACTATCAATTTTTGAGTACAAAATGTGGCCCATTCCAAGTCGGCCTGCTTGGCATAACACTTTTTGAAAAGAATCCTAAATAACTTTTTGGTTTTTACATGGTAATATTATTCATGGAAACTTGAGCACATCCCAGTTAAGTCTCAACCATGAATGAGCTATTGGCTACTAGTCAGGCAATATCAATACAGTACTAAGATGCTGTGGTGAATTATTTAATCTTGTTTTTCAATTTAAAGAGCTGAGCGTGGTGCCACATCCCTTTAGTCCCAGCACTTGGGAAGAAGAGGTAGGAGGATTGTGAGTTTGAGGCCAGCCTGAGACTACACCAGGTTAGCCGGGCCTAGAGCAAGACCCTACCTCAAAAAACAAAAAAAACTGAAAAACCAATTTATGCTTTATTTCACTTTCAAGTGGCTCTTGAAATGTCTTCTAATAGTAGATGAAGGCCAGAAAACAATTTGGTTAACTGTCCAACCAAAGAAGGTAATTCACTTTCATGTCCCTCCATTTCTTTTTAAAATATTTTCACTTATTTGCAAGCAGAGAGAGAACAGAGGATGGGCACACTAGGGCCTTCATCTGTTGCAAACAAACTCGAGATGTATGTGCCACTGTGCATCTGGCTTTTACATGGGTACTGAGGAATCAAACCTGTGTCGTTAGGCTTTTCAGGTAATCACCTTAACCACTGAGCCATCCCTCCAGTCCCTTGTGTCCCTTTCTAATATCAAGGCAGTGTTAACACTCTCCATGATCTGGGAAACTCCCTGAGTCTCAGCCAAGTTGTTCCCTGGAGTAATAAGGCAAAATGTTGCTCTGCTCTAGGAATGTGATTTCATGATACTCTGGCACAAAAATACCAACCTCACGGCATAACTTCTGCCACCCTTGTCGGGGTTCAGTTTAACAATGCATCTGCCATGAGTAGATGTGATCACACCAATAAGGCATGTCTGTTGCTTCAGATCTCTATTACTGGGCTTACTGAGTCTGATGGGGTAAAGGTCAAACCTGAGGGGTGGTGGGCAAAAGTGTGTGGAGACTGGGGTTCAGTAATAGAGCATTAGTGAAGGGGGGTTGTGCTTGCCCAGTGGAGTGTGCTTAGTATACATAAGGCCTTGGATTTTTTTGTTTTTGGTTTTTCGAGGTAGGGTCTCACTCTAGTGCAGGCTGACCTGGAATTCATTATGGAGCCTCAGGGTGGCCTCGAACTCGCAGTGATCCTCCTACCTGTGCCTCCCAGTGCTGGGATTAAAGGTGTGCGCCACCACGCCCAGCAAGGCCTTGGATTTTGATCTCTTACCATCAAAAGAAATATTCAGGGGCTGGAGAGATGGCTTAGTGGTTAGGGCACTCGCCTTCGAAGCCTAAGGACCCAGATTCAATTCCCTAGGACCCAAGTAAGCCAGATGCACAAGGTGGCGCATGCGTCTAGAGTTCATTTTGCAGTGGCTAGAGGTCCTGGTGTGCCCATTCTCTATCTGCCTCTTTCTCTCTGCCTCTAATTCTCTCTGAAATGATTAAATAATTTTTTTAAAGGAAAAAAATCATTGAGAAGGAGATTAGAGATCACTGTAAATGTTTATGATATACTCTTCTTTTTAAGTTGTTTTTGAGATGTTCTATAGACCAAGCTGGTCTCAAACTCAATATGCAGCTGAAGATGGTTTGAACTCCTGACTCTATCTCCAATGTATAGGATTACTGGTGTGCACCATGCCCAGTTATTTTTTGATTAAGTCACATAATTAGACACAAGTGCCATTCCATAGTATAATGCTGTGTAACAATTTGTTCCTTTACGGATACACTTTCACATTTTTTCCTGGTTTTGCTATTTTTTCGCAATATTGCAGTGAACATCTGTACATTTATCTCAGGCATTATCTAGTCCTTTCTGATAGATTTGAAGTAAAATTACCAAGTCAAAAGATATTTGAGGGCTGGAGAGATGACTCAGTGGTTAAGGAGCTTGCCTGCAACACCTGAGGACCCAGGTTCAATTTCCCAGTTACCATATAAAGCCAGATGCACAGTGGCACATGCATTTGGAGTTCGTTTGCAGAGACCGGAGGCTCTGGCACACCCATTCTCTGTCTCCCTTCTATCTTTTTTGCTTGCAAATAAATACAAAAATATATTTTTTAAAAAAGATATGAAGGCCAGAGAGATGGCTTAGCAGTTAAGGCGCTGGCCCTGGGAAGCCTAGGGACCCATGTTTGACTCCCCAGATGCCATGTAAGCCGGATGCACACAGTGACATGTGCATAAAGTCGCACATGTGCACAAGGTGGCACAGGTGTCTGGAGTTTGATTGCAGTGGCTGGAGGCCCTGGAGCACCAATTCTCTCTCTCTCTTTAAATAAATGAAAATAGAATTTAAAAAATCAAATGAATAAAAGTTTAAAAATATTTAAAAGATTTTTTTGTTTTTTCAAGGTAGGGTCTCACTCTAGCCCAGGCTGACCTGGAATTCATTATGTAGTCTCAGGGTGGCCTCAAACTCACTGCGATCCTCCTACTTCTGCCTGCTGAGTGCTGGGATTAAAGGCGTGTGCCACCACGCCCTGGTTTTGTTTTGTTTTTCGAGGTAGGGTCTCTCTTCTAGCCCAGGCTGGCCTGGAACTCATTATGGAGTCTCAGGCTGGCCTCAAATTCACAGTGGTGGTTCTACCTCTGCCTCACCAGTGCTAAGATTAAAGGCGTGTGCCACCACACCCAGCTTCAGACATCTTTTTATGATGGGCATGGTGGCGCACGCCTTTAATCCCAGCACTGGAGAGGCAAAGATAGAAGAATCACCGTGAATTTGAGGCCAGCCTGAGACTCCATAGTGAATTCCCGGCCAGCCTGGGCTACAGGGAAACCCTACCTTACCTGGAGAAACTTTTAAAAAAAGATATTTGACGGTTGTAGTAGTGCATACTTTTAATCCCAACAATTGGGAGGCAGAGATAGGGTCACTGTGAGTTTGAAGCCGGCCTGGGACTACAGAGTGAGTTCCAGGTCAGCCAGGGCTTCAGTGAGATCCTGCCTAAAGAAAAAAAGAAAGAAAGAAAAATAAATAAAAAGATAGTTGGGGAGCTGGGATACTGGATTAGTGGATAAAGTACCATGCGAATGTGAGGACTTGAGTTTGGATTCCCCAGAACTTACATCAAGCAGGATGCTGCAGTGGGCATCTGTAATCCCAGCGCCCCATTGATGAGATGTGAGGAAGCGGGCCAGTGCGGCAGAGACTATCAGAGGCCCTGCCTCAAGACAAGGTGGAAGATTTGAGCACCCTCAGCATTTGCTTGGGACCTCCACAGATGTGCTCACGGCCTGCATGTGCCCACACACCCAAGAACACATACACACCAGAAATTTAAAACGTTATTTGGCAGATCATGATAAATTGTCCCCCAAAAGGTGATTCTTGAATGGTGAAACATTTGAACCATGACTTAATATTGAACCAGGATTTTTAAAAAAATGTATTGAGAGGGAGAAAGAGGGGTGGGGGAGAGAGAATGGGTGCGTCAGGGCCTCCAGCCACTGCAAACGAACTCCAGACGCGTGCACCCCCTTGTGCATGTGGTTTATGTGGGTCCTGGAGAATGGAACCGGGATCCTTTGGCTTTGCAGGCAAACGCCTTAACCGCTAAGCCATCTCTCCAGCCCTGAACCAGGATTTTTACTGGTTATCCTTCAGCTCCATAATACAAATCTTGACTTTTCAAAAAATATTTTATTTGGGTTGGAGGAATGGCTTAGCAGTTAAGGCGTTTGCCTGCAATGCCAAAAGATCCAGGTTTGATTACCCAGGACCCACGTTTAGCCAGATGCATGCACAAGGGGGCGCACGTGTCTAGAATTCGTTTGCAGTGGCTAGAGGCCCTGGCACATCCATTCTCTCACTCTCTCTCCCTCTTTCTTTGTCAAATAAATAAATAAATAAAAATTAAATTTAAAAAAATATATATTTTATTTATTTATTTGCAAGCAGAGAGAGAGGAGAATGGGTGTGCCAGGGCCTCTAGCCAGTGGAAATGAACTCCAGATGCATGCACCACTTTGTGCATCTGGCTTTACGTGGGTACTGGGGAACCAAACACAGGTCATTAGGCTTTGCAGGCAAGTGCCTTAACCACTGAGACATCTCTCCAGCCCAGAAATCTTCACTTTTAATTAATTAATTAAAATTTTTTTTGTTTTGGTGTTTTCGAGTTAGGGTCTCACTCTAGTTCAGGCTGACCTGGAATTCACTATGTAGTCTCAGGTTGGCCTCCAACTCATGGCAATCCTCCTACCTCTGTCTCCCAAGTGCTGGGATTAAAGGTGTGTGCCACCAGGCCCAGCTAGAAATCTTCACTTTTAAAAGACAAGAAATTAAAATATTGATATATTGGGGTTGGGGGGATGGCTCAGCAGTTAAAGGCACTTGCTTGCAAAGCCTACTAACCCTGGATTCATATAAAGCCTGGTGCAAAAAGTAATGCAAGCATCTAGTCAAAGACCCAGGCCCTTGACCACCAGTCAAGTGTATGGCTTTTGAAAATTTCACATAAATGGAATAATTAAGACAGTATGTACTTTTCTTGTTTTTAAAAAAACAAAAACATACAGAGAGAGAATGGGTGTGCCAGGGTTTCTTGCAAATGCACTCCAGATGAATGTGCCACGTGATGCATCTGGTTTTACATGGGCACTGGGGGATCAACCTGATTAGGTAGGCTTTGCAAGCAAGTGCCCTTAACCACTGGGCCATCTCTCCTTTTGTACTTTTTGTGTGCTTTCACTCAGTATATTGTACAGTTCATTCCCATTATTGTATATGTCAGAACTCTCTCTCTCTCTCTCTCCGTGTGTGTGTGTGTGTGTGTGTGTGTGTGTGTGTGTGTGTATTGCTGAGGATTGAACCTAGGGCCTCACACATGTTAGAAAAGTGCTGTATGGCTAACCTAAGCCCTGCATTTCATTTTAAGGCTGAATATTCCACCTTGGGTACAGATTATAATTTCTTTTTTTGTTTGTTTGGTTTTTTGTTTGTTTGAGGTAGGGTCTCACTCTAGCTCAGGCTGACCTGGAATTTGCTATTTCACTATGTAGTCTCAGGGTGGCCTCGAACTCACTGTGATCCTCCTACCTCTGCCTCCCGAGTGCTGGCATTAAAGATGTGCACCACCATGGCCGGCTCAGACTATAATTTCTTTATCCACTTATCTGCTGAGTAACACAGCTTTCACTTGTGACCATCTTGGCTATGAACATTCGTGTACATATATTTAGGTCCCTATTTTCAACCCGTTGGGTACTCATAGATCTCTTTTTTTTTTTTGTTTTCTAAGGTAGGGTCTCACTCTAGCTCAGGCTGACCTGGAATTCACTAGGTAGTGTCAGGGTGGCCTCAAACTCACGGTGATCCTCCTACCTCTGCCTCCTGAGTGCTGGGATTAAAGGCATGTGCCACCATGCCCGGCACTAACTCTTTTTAAAAAAATTTTTTATTTATTTATTTTTTAAGTTTTTTTGAGGTAGGGTCTCACTCTAGCCCAGGCTGACCTGGAATTGACTATGTAGTCTCAGGCTGGCCTCGAACTCATTCCTCCTACCTCTGCCTCCTGAGTGCTGGGATTAAAGGCTTGTGCCACTACGCCTGGCTAATATTTTATTTTTATTTATTTATTTGAGAGAGAGAGAATGGGTGCACCAGGGCTCCCAGCCACTGCAAACAAATTCCATATGCATGTGCCCTCTTGTGCATCTGGCTTATGTGGGTCCTGGGGAGTCAAACCTAGCTCCTTTGGCTTTGCAGACAAGAGCCTTAACCACTAAGCCATATCTCAAGCCAATCTAACTCTTTTTTAAATATTTTATTTTATTTTTTTTCTTTTCTCAATTTTTATTAACATTTTCCATGATTATAAAAAATATCCCATGGTACTACCTTCCCTCAATATTTTATTTTTATTTATTTATTTGATAGAGAAAGAGGGGGGGGAGAGAGAGAGAATGGGTGTGCTAGGGCCTCCAGCCCCTGCAAGCGAACTCCAGATGCGTGCACCCCCTTGTGCATCTGGCTAACGTGGGTCCTGGACAATTGAATCAGGGTCCTTTGGCTTTGCAGGCAAATGTCTTAACTGCCAAGCCATCCCTCCAGCAATAACTCCTTTTAAAAAAAATTTTTTTTAATTTCTTTTTAAGCAGAGACACACAGAGAGAATGGGTGCACTGGGGCCTCTGGACACTTCAGATGAAACTCAGATGCACGTGCTACTTCATTCAATTGGCTTTACTTGGGTACTGGGGAATTGATCTGGGCCATTAGGCTTCGCAGGCAAATGCCTTAAGCACTGAGCCATTTCCTTAGTCCCAATTCTATAACTCTTTTGCAGAACCACCGAATTGTTTTCCATAGCACTACATCACTTTTGCATTCCGACCAGCAGTGTATGAGGGCTTCAGTCTCTACACAACCTTGCCAACACTTCCTTTTTTTCCAATTTTTGAAAGTTTATTTATTTATTTGGAAAAGAGAGACA
The DNA here is from genome assembly GCA_036346955.1 of Dipus sagitta. Classification (NCBI taxonomy): domain Eukaryota; kingdom Metazoa; phylum Chordata; class Mammalia; order Rodentia; family Dipodidae; genus Dipus; species Dipus sagitta. Next base: position 12,412,666 of record CM070775.1, on the reverse strand, counting down.
GAGAGAGAGTGGGCGTGCCAGGGTCTCTAGCCACTGCAAACGAACTCCAGACGAGTGCACCACCTTGTGCATCTGGTTTATGTGGGTACTGGGGAATTGAACCTGGGTCCTTGGGCTTTGCAGTCAAGCACCTTAACCGCTAAACCATCTCTCCAGTCCCTCAATTCTTTTATTATAACCATCCTAGTATGGTTGAGGTGTATCTCCTTGTAGGTTTGATTTGTATATCCCTAATGACATACAAGTATATATTTGTATATGCTTATTTTTATTTATTTATTTGAGAGAGAGAGGCAGATATATATATATATATGGAGAGAGAAAGAATGACCTGTGCCAGCACCTCCAGCCACTGCAAATGAACCCCAGATGCATGCATGCCCCACTTTGCATCTAGCGTTACGTGATTACTGGGGAGTTGAGCTCCAGGTTGTTAGGCTTTGCAGGTAAGCACCTTAACTCCTGAGCCATCTCTCTAGCCTTCATCTTACATTCTGATTCTGATTCTGGGTTTTTTTTTTTTTTTTTGTATTGTTTTTATTTTTTGAGGTAGAGTCTCACTCTAGCCCAGGCTGATCTGGAATTCACTATGTAGTCTCAAGGCTGGCCTCTAACTTACTGCGATCCTCCTACCTCAGCCTCCTGGGTGCTGGGATTAAAGGTGTGTGCCACCACACCTGACTCTCACTCCTATAATCTTATTCGGCATTGTATTACTTTCAATGTCTTTGTGATACTCCATGGAATGAACTAAAGTATCATGAATTATATATACACTTAGCCCTGCATTAAGAGACATTTATGGAGTTTATGATTTTAAGCACGGAGCCATCTACCCAGCCTGAATTTATGATTTTTTTTTTTGAGGTAAGCCCAACAGACTGGCGCCCCCTTTTTTTTATGAGAGGGAGAGAGAGAGAAGGAGAGAATTGGTGCGCCAGAGCCTCCAGCCACCTATAATCAAACTCCAGATGCGTACGCCACCTTGTGCATACGTGCAACCTTGCAAGCTTGTGTCACCTTGTGTGTCTGGCTTATGTGGGTCCTGGAGAGTCAACATGAGTCCTTAGGCTTTACGGGAAAGTGCCTTAACCACTAAGCCATCTCTCTAGCCCAAGTTTATCTTTTTTTTTTTTTTTTTTTTTTGGTTTTTCGAGGTAGGGTCTCACTCTAGCCCAGGCTGACCTGGAATTCACTATGGAGTCTCAGGGTGGCCTCGAACTCATGATGATCCTCCTACCTCTGCCTCCCGAGTGCTGGGATTAAAGGCGTGCGCTACCATGCCCAGCTCAAGTTTATGATTTTTTATTACTATAAGGCTAAAATAACTATCTTTTCCTTATGCTTGTACCATTGTATCCATATCCCCAAAAGTGAAGTTGCTGAATCAAAAACTGTGATCATTGGTGAAATTTGGAATCTGTAAAAAACATACCTCTGGACATGTCTGTGAGGGCATTTCCAGAGAACTTTCAGTAGGAGGAAAGAGGCCCCCTTAAATGTGGGCAGCACCATATCATGGGCTGAAATCAAAGATTGATAAAAAAGAAAAGGAGGGCTGGAGAGATGGCTTGGTAGTTAAGGTGCTTGATGGCCCATTTTCGATTTCCCAGCACCCACATGAAGCCAAATGTACAGAGTGGTGCATGTGTCTGGAATTCGTTTATGGAGCCAAAAGACCCTGCGCACCCATTCTTTCTGTGTCTGTTTGTCTATCTGTCTCTCACTCCTTTCAAATAAATTTAAAAAAAAATTTTAAAGAAAGAGGGGATGAAGAGATGGCTCAGCAGTTAAGATGCTTGCCTGCAAAGCCGAACAACCTGGGTTCAATTCCCCAGTACCCACGTAAAGCCAGATGTACAATGTGGCACGTGTGTCTGGAGTTCATTTGCAGCAACTAGAGGCCCTGGTGCACCCATTCTGTCTCTTCTCTCTATCTGTCTCTCTGCTTGCAAATAAATAAACAATATATATATTTTTTTAAAATAAAAGGAGGAAGTCAGCTGAAAACCAGCAATCACCTCTCTGCCTCCTGACCGGAAATGCCGTGTGACGCGTTGCCTCATGCTCCTGCCTCCACAGCCAGAGCCACCCTCAAAGCCACACCCTCTCTACCGTGACGGAGCGTACCCTCCACTCTTGAGCCATAATAAACCTTTCCTGCTTTTCTTTTAACTTTTTATTGACAGTTCTCAGAAGTGTAGACAATTCTTTCTTCCCCTCCCCTTCTTCCTCCTCCTCCTCCTCCTCCTTCTTTTTCTTTTTCCCTGAGGTAGTGTTTCACACTTCTAGCCCAAGCTGACCTGGAACTGACTCTGTAGTTCCAGGCTGGCCTTGAACTCACAGCTGTCCTCCTACCTCTGTCTCCCGAGTGCTGGAATTAAAGGTGTGTGCTACCCCGCCTGAGAGAAAAAGGTTTTATTTTAAGATATTTATTTATTTGAGAGAAAGGAGAGAGAGAGAGAGAGAGAGAGGGAGAGTATGGACACACCAGGGCCGCCTGCCACTGCAAACATGAGCTCCAGGCTCCTTTAACCGCAGTGCCATCTCTCCAGCACCTATAATTGAAGGATGTTTTATTTATTTATTTATTTGAGGGAGAGAAAGAGGCAAGTACAGAGGAGAGAGAGAGAATGGGTGTACCAGAGCATTCAGCTGCTGCAAACAAACTCCAGACACATGTGCCACCTTATGCATCTGGCTTTTGTGGGTCCTGGTTCCTTTGACTTTGTAGGCAAGTGACTTAACCACTAAGCCACCTCTCTAGCCTGAAGGGTTTTTTTTTAAATAAATTTTTATTTTTATTTATTTATTTGCAAGTAGAGACAGAGAGAGGACAGACAAAGAGAGAATGGGTGAGCCAGGGCCTGTAACCACTGCAAATGAACTCCAGACTCATGTGCCCCTTGCTTAGCTGGCTTACGTGGGTCCTGGGGAATTGAACCTGAGTCCTTTGGTTTTTCAGGCAAATGCCTTAACTGCTAAGCCATCTCTCCAGTACTGAAGGCTTTTGTTGTTGTTGTTTGGATTTTTTGAGGTAGGGTCTCACTCTAGCCCATCCTGACCTGGAACTCACTCTATAGTGCCAGGCTGGACTTGAACTCACAGTGATCCTCCTTCTGAGTGCTGGGCCACCGTGCACAGCTTAGAAAAAGTGTTATCCAAATGGAGTAACTTTTTACTAAGCTACTCTGACAATTTTACATGTAAGGGATATAGGATAGGGTCATGATTTCTAAGACTACATAAAGGTCCAAGCCTACAGTAGAGGAAATTGTGAAACTGGTAACCTTCAAAAGAAAGCAGATAAAAGCATGAAAATCCAGGAAATCCACTGGGTTAATGTATCTCTTCATTCCCCTTTATACCTCTGGTATTTGACTACTTTTCAAGTTGAATATTAACAGAAAGAGCTTTTATATGTAAGTAATTGTGGGGCTATGAAAGAATGCAGAGAAATTGGAATTGGTGGAAAACAAATTTTGCAAAAAGCATTAGAGCTTTCTTAATATTTTATTTCATCATTTAAGCTTTTTTTATGATTTGTTTTTGGTTTTGGTTTTCTTGAGGTAGAGTCTCACTGTAGCTCATGCTGACTGGGAATTCACTATGTAGCCTGAGGCTGGCCTCAAACTCATGGCAATCCTCCTACCTCTGCCTCCCAAGTGCTTGGATTAAAGGCCCGGTTTCACCATTCTTTTTAAAGAAATGTTATTTATTTATTTGCAAGCAAAGAGAGAGAGACAGAGGAAAAAAATGGGTGTGCCAGGGCCTCTAGCCATTGCAAACAAACTTGAGATGCATGTGCCACTTTGTACATCTGGCTTTATGTGGGTACTGGGGACTCAAACCCAGATCATTAGGCTTTGCAGGCAAGTGCCTTAGCCACTAAGCCATCTCTCCAGCCCTATCTTTATAATTTCTAAAACATGCTAGTCCATAATTGTGTCAGATTTGTATGTGTGTGTATGTGTGGTGTGTACATAAGTGTGTGTGTTGTGTGTCATAGGTATATGGGCGCCCATGTGTTTGCATGTGTATGTAGAGGCCAAACGGTCAGTGTTGGATATCTTTTAATTATTCTCAATCTTATTTACTTATTTATTCTTTTTTTAAAAAAAATTTAGTTTATTTACTTAGAGAAAGAGAGAAAATGGGTATGCCAGGGCCTTCAACCACTGTGAAACAAAATCCAGATTCATGCGCCACTTTGTACATCTGGCTTACGTGGGTCCTGGGAATTGAACCTGGGTCCTTTGGCTTTGCAGGCAAATGCCTTAACCACTAAGCCATCTCTCTAGCCCTATTCTGGTTTTTTGAAGCAGGGTATCCCTTTAGCTCTGACTGACCTGGAACTCACTCTGTAGCTCAGGCTGGCCTTAAACTCCCTCCACCTCCCAAGTGCTGGGAATGAAAGGTGTGTGTGCCACATACCTGGCTCCTCCTTATTTTCTGAGACAGGATCTCTTCTTGAACCAGGAGCTCACCAATTTGGCTAAACTAACTGGCCAGCAAGCCCCAGGAGTCCTATTGTCCCTACCTCCTCAGTGCTGGAATTAGAGACCACACTAGTACACCCTCCTTTTTTGTGTGTGTGGTTCTGGGGACTGAGGTAGGAGGATCGCTGTGAGTTCTAGGTGAGCCAGACACCACATGGTAAATTCCAGGTCAGCTTGGGTCAGAGTGAGCCCCTACCTCAAAACAAACAAACAAACAAAAAAATTGACATCTAGGGGCTCGGAAGAAGGCTCCGTGGGAAACAATAGCATTGGCTGTGCAAACCTGAAGGCCTACCTGAGTTTGACCTCCAGCACCCTGAGTAAAAAGCTAGAAACGGGGCTGGAGAGATGGCTTAGCGGTTAAGCGCTTGCCTGTGAAGCCTAAGGACCCCGGTTCAAGGCTCGATTCCCCAGGACCCACGTTAGCCAGATGCGCAAGGGGGCGCATGCATCTGGAGTTCCTTTGCAGTGGCTGGAGGCCCTGGCGTGCCCATTCTCCCTCTCTCTCTCTCTATCTGCCTCTTTCTCTCTCTGTCTGTTGCTCTCAAATAAATAAAATAAACAAAAAATATTTTTTTTAAAAAAAAGAAAAGCTAGAAACAGGTGTGCATGTCTGCAACCCAGAACTGAGGGAGGTGAAGGGAGGAAGATCACTGGGGCTCCTGTCTACCCAAAACCCACCACCAGCTCCAGGTTCAGTAAAAGACTCTGTCTATAAGAAATAAATCAGAAGAGTAATAGAGGAGCCTACCCCACAGCCTGCTCTGGCCTCCACTGGATGTATGGGGTGTATGCATCTGCACATACATATGCACACGCCTACACACATATGTCACATAGTACACAACATGCACACGCACCCAAAAAACCTTTAAAGTCTAAAAAAAATCAATGTTTTTTTAAAAAATAATTTACATATTTATTTTATTTATTTATTAGCGAGAGAGATACACTGAAAAAGAGGTAGACAGAGAGAATGAGTGCACCAGGACCTCCTGTCCCTACAAACGAACTTCAGACTCATGTGCCACTTAGTCTGGCATTACATGGGTACTAGGGAATCGAACCCAGGCCATCAGGCATTGCAAGCAAGTGCCTTTAACCACTGAGCCATCTCTGCAGCCAAATTAATGTTTTTATTTTTATTTATTTTTTTTTTGAGAGCAGAGAAAGAAGAAGGGAGAGAGACAGAGAGGATAGGTGCACCAAGGCCTCCGAACCCAGGCTATAAGGCTTTACAAGCAAGTGCCTTAACCACTGAACCATCTCCCAGTGCCCAAATTCATGGCTTTAAAGAATCAACTGACCTGAAGAAAAACAAAACAAAACACAGATGCAACTTTCCCTTTTTTTGGCGGGGGGATGGGGGACATTTCGAGCTAGGGTCTCAGTCTAGCCTAGGCTGACCTAGAGCTTACTATGTAGTCTCAGGCTGGCCTTGAACTCACAGGTAGGGTTTCACTGTAGTCCAGGCTGACCTGGAATTCACTATGTAGTCTCAGGGTGGCCTCGAATTTATAGTAATCCTCCTACCTCTGCCTCCCGAGTGCTGGGATTAAAGGTGTGCGCCACCACGCCTGGCTCTCCTGGCCTTCTTTTTTTTTTTTTTTTTTTTTTCTCTTTGCTTTTATGCCAAATGTACTTTTTCGCACCTTTAGGCCCAAAAAGTGGCAGTAAGCTATTACTAATAAAAGTGCTGAAAAACTTCACTAAATAAACCATGAAATATTTCCGTTTTGCATTGTTACGAGTATCCTTTTTGAAGGGAAAAATTACTATGAAACCACTGGTGTGAACAAATCAAATAAAACATTTGTAGAAAGGATGTTTAAAAATGAATAAATGGATTTCAAATCTGCTCCTGTCATAATGTGATGTTTCTTTACTTCTTTCTTTGTCAATTTATCTTTTTCTTTCAACATCCTTTTGTTTAAGTCTGTAGTTCAAAAGTAAAGCACGTGATAAATACACGGACTTGGCCAGGAGATGCACTATTGTCTGAAAGTTTCTCCGTCTTCTCCAGTCACGCTTTGGCAACTTAATGGGTGAAACTTTGGCCAATAATGGCGGCCAGGATGGTCACCAGGGAAACAGGCCCCTGCTCCAGCCAGAGCTCCCATATAATTGTGCATGGAGTGACTGTTCTGGGGAATTTTTACAACTTCACATTTTCATGATTTCTGGGACTCACTCACAGCTCCTTCTTTGAAATGGAACCGTCCCGATGGAGTAACATTGCACTGAAAGAAAAACTGGATACGGTTTTTATTTGTTGTTTTTTGATTTTTCCCCCTAGAGATTTCACTGCAAGGAATGTACAAGGTTTTACTAATTTAGCTTTCACTAATCTTCAGAAATCCAAAGGAATTCCTGAAACTTGTTTTGCCCCCAAGGGGATCTGGATTGTGGGAGGTCTCCATAGACCTCTTGAATTCCCTTAGGGAAAGCAACTAGGTGAGTGATAGAAATTGCCAGATGAGGGCTGGAGAGAAGGCTTAGCGGTTAATGCACTTGCCTACAAAGGCTAAGGACCCAGGTTCGATTCTCCAGGTTCCACGTAAGCCAGATGCACATGGTGGCGCATGTATCTGGAGTTCATTTGCAGTGGTTAGAGACCCTGGCGCGCCCATTCTCTCACTGTCTCTAATAAATAAATTAAAATAAATTTTAAAAAATACTTAAAAAAAAAAAGAAATTGTCAAATGGCAATCATCTTACCATGTAGTCTAGATTCTTTCCCAGGACCTAGTTTTAGCTCAAAATAAAACCCATCTGGCATCATTTCAGATGGTGTTAAACAGTCAGAGAAATGTTAAAGAATGAGCACATACCAGGACCTCTTGCCACCACAAAGAACACCAAGTACTATGCTGCCTTTTGCAGATGGTTTACTTGGGTGACTGGGGAATTAAACCTGGGTTGGCAGGCTTTGCAAACAAGCTACTTCAACCACTAAGCCATTTTCCCAGTTGGAAAATGTTTCTTATTAGCACCTTAGACATCGTAATTTTGATTGGCTTCACAGAGACTGTCTCAAGTGCTGAGATTAAAGGCATGCGCCACCACGCCTGGCTTAAAAAATATTTTCTAAGGCCAGGCGTGGTGGTGCATGCCTTTAATCCCAGCAGAGAGGGAGGCACAGGCAGGAGGACCACTGTGAGTTAGAAGTCAGCCTGGGACTACAGAGAGCATTCCAGGACAGCCTGGGTTAGAGTGAGACCCCTACCTCAAAAAAAAAATATATATATATATATATATATATATATATGATATATTTTAATTTTATAAATTTATAAATATATATATATATATTTGTTATTTTATTTATTTGAGAGTGACAGAGAGAGAAAGAGGCAGAGATAGAGAGAGAGAATGGGCCCCGCCAGGGCCTCCAGCCGCTGCAAACAAACTCCAGATGCGTGTGCCCCTTTGTGCATCTGGCTAACGTGGGTCCTGGGCAATCGAGCCTCGAACCGGGGTCCTTAGGCTCCACAGGCAAGCGCTTAACCGCTAAGCCATCTCTCCAGCCAAAAATATATATTTTTTACTTTAAATATTTTTTAAATTTTTTTGTTTATTTTAATTTATTTTATTTATTTGAGAGTGATAGAGAGAGAAAGAAGGAGAGAGAGAGAGAGAGAGAGAGAGAATGAGCGCACCAGGGCCTCCAGCCACTGCAAACGAACTCCAGACCCGTGTGTCCCTTTGTGCATCTGGCTAATGTGGGTCCTGGGGAATCGAGCCTCGAGCTGGGGTCCTTAGGGTTCACAGGCAAGCGCTTAACCGCTAAGCCATCTCTCCAGCCCCCTAGCATGGTTTTTAATATACAAAGATGATAGACCGCTAAGCCATCTCTCCAGCCCTAGCATGGTTTTTAATATACAAAGATGATAGAAAACAAAACAATAACTATGGCAAGTGCTAGTCCATGTTTTCCTTGTGGGGAGAGGGGTCAAAGCATGAAAGCAAACCTCAACTAGCCAGTTTGTCTCCTGACTAAATTCTGTGATGAGGTGGCCCTATCCCTTCCTCTCAGGCAGGTCCTGTGTGTCCTGCCTGACCCTTAGCCAGGGACTCAGCCTGACCCACACCTCCCCCACAGCCAGTGTCACTGAAGAGAACAGGCTGAATTCTGAATTCTTCTGAATTCTTAACTCTTCTAGTCTCCAAAAATGTGCATACCATGGTGAACCTGTGTCAAAGAAAGGAAGAAAGAGAAGAGGGGGGGGGGCAACAACAGCAACAAAAACCACACAAGATATTCATGAATGCTGTGGTTTGAATATTAACTTCTCATCACAGGTTTATGTGGCTGTCCCCACATCTGGTGCCGCTGCTTGGGAAGGTTGTGGAATCTTTAGGAGACAGAGCCTTGGTGAAGGAAGTGGGTCACCGGGGGCGGGCCTTGAGGTGCTCTAACCTGGCCTCACATCCTGTTTGCCATCTGCTTCCTGATTTCAAGCCCAGTGTGACCAGCTCTGTTCCTGCTCTGGCCCTCCGTGATGGGCCCCACCCTCAGGAACTAAAAGTGAAAAGAAAGCCTTTTCCCTGTGGCTTCTGGCTGGATATGTGTCACAGCGATGAAAAAGTAACTGATACAGGGGCAGGAGAGATCGCTCAGCAATTAAGGTGCTTCCATGCAAAGCCTGACCGCCTGGGTTTGATTCCCCAGTGCCCACATAAAGCCAGATGCACAAAATGCATCTGTAGTTCATTTGCAGTGGCTGGAGGCCCTGACATGCTCTCTCGCTCTCTCTCTCTCTCAATCTCTCTCTCTCTCTCTCTCCCCCCTTGCAAATAAATAAAGAAAATATTTTTTAAATAACTGATATAATGAATAAATTCATTTTCTACAGTAACAAGCTATATATTCAAATGTGTTGATCTAACACCAAATGGGCTACAAGTCATTTCTAGAAGCTTAGCTTTGCATGTTGTGTTACCCGATTGCCAGAAGTGATTTGATAGAATGCTATCAAGAAATGGAGACATAGCATAATAATTATAGAGGAGACGAGTTCTGAACACTGAGACCTTGGGGGAAGTGCATATTAATACGTCCACTGAATTCTATAATTGCCATAGTATCTCTCACTGTGGACATCAGTACCATAAATGACTGTCACATTTGGCAATATATTTCTTTCCAGTTATTTTTTTTTCTTTAAGTATAAAATATTTATGTTTAAAGAAGGTTTTTTTTTTTTTTTTTCCTTTTTGTAATGTTAGAGATCAAATCCAGGGCCCAACACGTTAAGCAAGCACTCTACCACTCAGCAACACCTTGGCACAATATCAGATTTTAAAGTCCTTCAGTCAGTGTATTGGACACATCTATAATCCCAGTGTTCACTCAGGAGGCTGAGGAAGAAGGATCAAGAAAAGCCTGAAGGAGAGAGAGAGTGTGAGAAAGAAAGAGAGAGAGTGAGAGAGAGAAAGAGAATAAGGCAGAGAGGGAGGGAAAGAGGAAAAAGGAAGATAGGAGAAAGGGAAAGAGGGAAAGACCCTTTAGTTCCATTAATAGATAAAGTTAATTTCACTAATGTCATTAAAATCTTCCTTTATTAAAATCTGAATTTTACTAAATATACTAGACTGCATTGGACCTGTCAATAAGTCAAATATGTTGAATGAAACTGAGTCTCAGATTTCTTATTTTAACCATGTTTTAAGCAAAAGACTTCTAAATTATCATGCTTAAGCTTATGCTATTGTAAATTTCTTCCTACTCTATAATTTCACCTTCTCTCAGTGACATGATATTTCATTAAATAGTGACAAGCGACATATATTATTAAAATAAATGTTAAAGACCACTAATATTTTACCAGATCCTATATGACACGTTGGAAAAGATATACAGCTCCTAGGTCTGGAGAGATTGCTCAGCGGTTAAGGCGCTTGCCTACAAAGACAAAGGACCCAGGTTCGATTCCTCAGTACCCACATAAAGCCAGATGCACAATGTGGCACATGTAGCTAGAGGGTGTGGCACACTAACTCTCTCTCTCTCTCTGCCTCTTTCTCCCAAATAAATGAAAATAAAATATTAAAAAAGATACACAGCTCAGAGGATGAATTTCCTTACTCCTGAATAGAACCCCTTTTCTTTTTTTTTTCTTCCATTTTCTTTTATTGTATAAGCTTTTTTTTTTCTTTCCAGTTTCTCTTTGTAGGTGACTGAGCACCCCCCAAAGGAAAGGTGACATATGCAAGGACTTGGAGTGGTGGACAGCGCTAGTATTGCCAGGCCCTGCTCTGGGCCCTGGAGCAGAACCGAAGGGCTGCCTCCCTCCGGAAGTTTCTATGACCTGACATTTCAACACACAATGAACAAGTAAACAAACGCGTAAGAAAGAGAATTTCAAAAGCTACTAAGACCAAGAAAGCAAAGCAGGTGGCTGGTGGGGGCAGGCCATTCATCTGGAAAGGGCCTCTCTGAGGGGCACTAGAAGGAAGTTAGTTCACTTTCAAACTTTATTCCCAGGTCTGCTTGCTCAGTGCTGCAGTTTGGCTCGGACAAGCGCTGGGTAGTTGGCTGATGTTCAGGGCCCTTGGCGCAGCGCAAGCCACAAGGCCCCACAAGACCCCACAGGGTTTCGTTGGGACACTTCCCCTGGCCTTTCCTGTGACCCCTGAGCTCTGTGTTTGATTCACACCCTCCGAGAAGCAGGCCCCAGGATGCAGAGCGCTGCAGACAGCACACAGGGCTGCAGCTGGAGGTGCCCCCCCCCCACCCCAGGCAGCGTGCCAGCTGCTGCCGCTGCAGGAGCCGAGGCCGCCCTGGCCTCCTCGTGGCCCTGCGAGCCACTGGTGGAACCCTGGCATGTCAGCGACAGAGGCCGGCGGCGCACGATGGCAAGCCATGGCTCTCAAGTTCTTATCTGAGCACAGTTAAGGTGGCAGGTGTGACCAACTTGCTTCAGGGCAGGTCAAGCATCAGTAATGACTTCTGTGCAAAAGATATCACTCGGGTCGACGGGTGATATGGCTGTCACAGGAGAGCTGGCTAATGGGAGTCAGGAACTGGGGACCCTCTGTGGTCAAAGAGCCCGGTCGTTTTCCATCATGACTTGCTGGTCCTTTGGCGGTGTTACAGTATCTCTTTGGGTTTTTTTTTTTCTTTTTCTTTTTAAAATATTTTATTTATGGGCTGGAGAGATGGCTTAGTAGTTAAGGCACTTGCCTGTGAAGCCTAAGGACCCAGGTTCAATTCCCCAGTACGTACATAAACCAGATGCACAAGGTGATCCACGCGTGCATCTGGAGTTTGTTTGCAGTGGCTACTATAAAGCTTTGGTGCGCCCATTCTGTCCTTCTCTATGGGCCTCTTTGCATCTCCTTCCTTAAATAAATACATACATATGTATAAAATATTATTTTTTTCCGAGGTAGGGTTTCACTCTAGCTCAGGCTGACCTGGAATTCACTATGTAGTCTCAGGGTGGCCTCGAACTCATGGCAACCCTCCTACCTCTGCCTCCCAAGTGCTGGGATTAAAGGCGTGCGCCACCACGCCAGGCCAAAATATTAATTTTTTTAAAAAATTTATTTATGAGCAGAGAGAGAGAGAGAGAAGAGAGAAAGACAGCAGCTTCAAACGAACTCCAGGTACATGCACCACTTTGTGCATCTGGCTTTATGTGGGCCCTGGGGAATTGAACCCAGGTTTTAGGTTTTTGCAAGCAAGCACCTTAACCGCTGAACCATCTTTCCACTCTGGTTTTTTTTCTTTCTTTACTGGGGATAGAACCCCAAACCTTACATTCTTCCACTGAGATGCATCCGTAGCCATTTCTCAGCAATGGCTTTTTTTCCGCGGTGTCTTCTGCTGGTTACAAACGGCCCCATTCTCTGAGCACTCTCCTTCTCTGACCACCCTCCTGAGTGCAGAAACATAAGTGCAACTTTCCTTTGGGTGCTGGTTCCAGGCCCACCCTGCAGACACCAAACCCCACAGATGTTCAAGTCCCTTATATAAAGTGAGATATGATTTGCATAGAACATACACACATCCTCCTAAAACTTAGTCTTCTCTAAATGACTTATAATAATACATCACACAGTGAAATACTATGTGACTAGTTGTGATAGTGTGTTATTTAGGAAATGATGGCCAGAAAAGGTCTGCAATATTCTCTGTTCATGGCATTTCTCCCAACATGTACCTATAATATTGTTTTTTTTCTTTTCTCTCTCCTTCCTTCCTTCCTTCCTTCCTTCCTTCCTTCCTTCCTTCCTTCCTTCTTCTTTCTTTCTTTCTTTCTTTCTTTCTTTCTTTCTTTCTTTCTTTCTTTCTTTCTTTTCGAGGTAGGGTCTCCCTGTAGCCCAGGCTGACCTGGAATTCACTATGTAGTCTCAGAGTGGCCTGGAACTCACGGTGATCCTCCTACCTCTGCCTCCCGAGTGCTGGGATTAAAGGCGTGCATCACCACACCTGGGTTTCTCTCTCTCTCAGCTTTTATGAGAAAAGGAAAAGCAAGACATAACTGAGAAATGACTGTCCAACACCATGTCACAGGACACTGTAAGTGACTGTGAGGGAGAGAAGACTGCATTTTTCTCCTTCCTTCTTGCTGCTATTTTAAAAATATATATATTTATTTATTTATAAGAGAGACAAAGAGGCAGATACAGGAAGAAAGAATGGCCACACCAGGGCCTCCAGCCACTGTAAACGAGCTCCAGATGCATGCACTACCTAGGTCCTTAGGCTTCACAGGCAAATGCCTAAACTGCTAAGCCTTCTCTGTAGCCTCTAATATTTTTATTTATTTATTTGCAAGCAGATAGAGATAAAGAGAGATTGGGCACTCCAGGGCCTTCCAGCCTCTGCAAATGAACTCCAGATGTATGGGACTCTTTGTGTATCTGGCTTTATTTAAATGGGCACTGGGGAATCAAACATGGATCATTAGGCTTTGTAGGCAAGTGTCTTAACTGCTGATCCATCTCTCCAACCCATTTTTTTTTTTTTTTTTTTTTTGGTTTTTTGAGGTAGGGTCTCACTCTGGCTCAGGCTGACCTGGAATTCACTATGTAGTCTCAGGGTGGCCTTGAACTCTCGGCGATCCTCCTACCTCTGCCTCCCGAGTGCTGGGATTAAAGGCGTGCGCCACCACGCCCGGCTTTTTTTTGTTTTTTCGAGGTAGGGTCTCACTCTAGCCCAGGCTGACCTGGAATTCACTATGGAGTCTCAGGGTGGCCTCGAACTCACGGCGATCCTCCTACCTCTGCCTCCCGAGTGCTGGGATTAAAGGCGTGCGCCACCACGCCCGGCTTTCCAACCCATTTTTTAAAAATTTTATTTATTTATTTGCAAACAAAGAGAGAGAGAGAGAGATAGAAAGAAGAAAGACAGAGAGAGAATGGGCATGCCAGGGCCTCTAGCCACTGCAAATGAACTCCAGATACATATGCTCCTTATGCATCTGGCTTATGTGGGTCCTGGGGAATCGAACCTGGGTCCTTTGGTTTCGCAGGCAAATGCTTTAACCGCTAAGCCATCTCTCCAGCCCCATCCAACCCATATTTTTATAATTCAAATGTTAAGAATTCTGCTGGTAGCCAAGCATATTGGCTTATGCCCATAGTACCTGCAATTGGGAGTCTGAGGCAGGAGAATTGCCACAAGTTTGAGTTCAGCCTGTGCTGGTGAGTGAGATCCTATCTCAAAAGTAAGATGAGACACTGGGAGTGGTGGCACTTGCCTGTAATCTTAGCACTTGGGCAGCAGGAAGATCAGGAGTTCAAGACCATGCTCAGCTGCATGGTGAGTTTAAGGCCCATGAGAGATACATAAGAAACTATCAAAAGAAAAAGAAAGATGAAACAAACAAACAAAAAACAGGGTCTTGCCAGACTTGGTGGCACATGCCTTTAGTCCCAGCACTCAGGAGGCAGACGTAGGAGGATTGCCGTGAGTTCGAGGCCACCTGAGACTACATAGTAAATTCCAGGTTAGCCTGAGCTAGAGTGAGACCCTATCTTGAAAAACAGAAAAAAAAAAAAAAAATAGCAGGGTATGGCTTACCAGATAAAGGTGCTTGCTTGCAAACTGGCCTGGGGGTTTGATTCCCCAGTACCCACATAAAGCCCAGATGCACAAAGTGCACATTCATCTGGAATTCATTTGCAAGAGCAGGAGGCCCTGGCACCCCCATGTATGTACATTCTCTGTCTGTCAAATAAATAGCTTTTTAAAAAACACCTTTTGGGGGCTGTGAAGATGGTCCAGCTGTAAGGCTCTTGCTTGCAACGCCTGACAGACCTGAGTTCCATTCCTAAGCAGTCCATGTAAGGCACTTGCAAAAAAAAAAAAAAAAAAAAAAAAAGTGGTGCCCATCTACCCACTCACATCCACACACATCCACACGTGCACCTTTGTTTTATTGTTTTGTTTTGTTTGTTTGGATTACCAAAGTGGGGGTCCTGCTCTGGCAGGCTGACCTGGAGTCTTAGGCTGGCCTTGAACTCAATAGTGACCCTCCTACCTTTGCCTGCTGAGTGCTGGGATTAAAGGCATGAACTGGGCTGGAGAGATAGCTTAGTGGTCAAGGTGTTTGCCTGCAGAGCCAAAAGACTCAGGTTGGATTCCCCAGGACCCACGTAAGCCAGATGCACAAGGTGGTGCATGCACCTGAAGTTGTAGTGGCTGGAGGCCCTGGCACATCCATTCTTTTTAAAAAAATTTTTTTTTGTTTTTTATTTATTTATTTGAGAGCGACAGACAGAGAGAGAAAGAGGCAGATAGATAGATAGAGAATGGGCATGCCAGGGCCTCTAGCCACTGCAAGGGACCTCCAGACGCATGCGCCCCTTGTGCATCTGGCTAACGTGGGTCCTGGGGAATTGAGCCTCGAACTGGGGTCCTTAGGCTTGACAGGCAAGTGCTTAACCGCTAAGCCATCTCTCCAGCCCACCATTCTTTCTCTCTATCTTCTTCTGTCTCTCTCACATAAATAAATAAATAAAATAAAAATAAAGTTTGTTTGTAAAGGCATGAAGCCACCACACCAAGCTTCAACATTTTTTTTTTTTTTTTTTTTTTTTTTTGAGGTAGGGCTTTACCCTAGCCCAGGCTGACCTGGAAATCACTATGTAGTCTCAGGGTGGCCTTAAACTCACGGCAATCCTCCTACCTCTGCCTCCCAAGTGTTGGGATTAAAGGTGTGCGCCACCATGCCTGACAGCTTCACCTTTTTTTTTTTTTTTTTTTTTGTTTTTTTTGTTTTTTTTTTAAAAGGGCTTTATTTATTTATTTGCAAGCAGAAAGAAAGAGAGAGAGAGAGAGAAGAGACAGACAGAGAAAATGGGTGCACCAAGACCTGTAGCTACTGCAAACAGACTCCAGATGCATGGCCTTTTTTGTGGATCTGGCTTCACATGGGTACTGGGGAATCCAACACTATTTGTCAAGCTTTGCAGGAAGCACGTTAACTGCTGAGCCATCACTCCAGCCCCAAAACTCACCTTTTTATTTTTTCCTTTCCTTTTTCCTTTCCTTTCCTGTCCTTTCCTTTCCTTTCCTTTCCTTTCCTTTCCTTTCCTTTCCTTTCCTTTCCTTTCCTTTCCTTTCCTTTCCTTTCCTTTCCTTTCCTTTCCTTTCCTTTCCTTTCCTTTTCATGACGATCCTCCTGCATCTCAAGTGCTGGGATTAAAGGCATGCGCCACTATACCTGGCTCAAACTCATCTGTTTAATGGAGCCTGTGCAGATTATCAGGTCAACACCGAAGGCTGTGTGAAGTCAGATTGGCAGTGGGGTGGGAAACACAATTATACTCTCACTCTTTTTAAATCAAATTTGAAGCAATTCAGCAAATAGACATGCTTCCCCCAGGTGGATACTCAGCTTCAGGTCTCCCTTCTGTTGCTGAAGAGTGCTTTTAGCCTACCGGAAGTCCCCTGAGAGGAACAGATATTAATGCGGAATAGCTACTCCTCTGCCTTGGATGCCTATAAAGCCAGACATACCTCTTCCCCCAGGGGCATCAGAAATTGCTTTTGTGTATTCTTTGGAGAGGCCCTAACATCTAGAAGCAAAGCAACATGAAATAAACCAGGACCTCCAAGAGATAAGATAACCAGTGGTAAGCCCCTGGCTATGAAAAGAATGCTAACTGCTTTGGAATCTCACTTCTCCTGTGCTAATACCTCCCTTGGCCACCTGCTAGTTGGGTACCCTTGGGTAAACACTCAACCGGGTGCCTCCACTTCCCCATTTGTAAAGTGGGTCCAATAACCGTACTGACTTGGGTATCCCTGGTGTCTGTGAGAGTTTAATAAAATAATCCATGGAAAAGGCTTGCTTGGTCCTTGGCACTTCTGCGACCTCATTGAAAAGCTGTGTTTTTTGTTTGTCTGTTTGTTTGTTGCTTTGGAGGTAGAGTCTCACTCCGGCCCAGGCTGACCTGGAACTCACTCTGTAGTCTTTCCCAGGCTGGCCTCAAGCACACAGTGATCCTCCTATCTCTGGCTCCCAAATGCTGGGATTGAAGGCTGAGCCATCTTCCCAGCCCATGAATTTATGAATTTTGACTGATTTGACCAATTAATTCAGTAAATAGTTGATAACTTAAAATCACATGGTCGTAGCATCAAATAAGTTGAATTTGGAGGGAACTGTCTATGGCTTTGTGGGCATTCTGAAACTTTGAGATAATACATTGCCACTAGAATATACATTACTTAATTCCATCCCAAGCAATTATTAAGAAAGTAGCTATTAAATTTAAATGCTGATATTTTTAGATGGAGTTGATTAATTCATCTTATAAAAATTTAATTCCTTTAGCCGGGCATGGTGGTACACGCCTTTAATTCCAGCACGCAGGAGGCAGAGGTAAGAGGATCGCTGTGAGTTTGAGGCCACCCTGAGACTACATAGTGAATTCCAGGTCAGCGTGGGCTAGAGTGAGACCCTACCTCGAAAAACCAAAAAAAAAAAAAAAAAAAAAAAAAATTTTTCTTTTTGATTACTCAAATTCATACAGTCTAAAGGAAGTCAGAATTTGTTGGGGAGTGGGTTGGATTTGAAACATAATTTACAGTACCAACTTCTTTTTTGTTGTTGTTGTTGCTTTTTCGAGGCAGGGTCTCGCTCTAGCCCAGGAATTCACTATGTAGTCTCTGGCTAGCTTTGAACTCACAGTGATCCTCCTACCTCTGCCTCCCGAGTGCTACCATACCAATTTCTGTAAGAGTAAACAAGTGCTTCCTTCCATCCTGCACATTTGCGGACAATCTAGATGTTAAATCAAAATGCTGTTGTTGGAAGGAGAAAGATGCTGCCTTGTACCTTTGATCTCCTCCTGGGGAGTTTGAAGACACGTAGCTGGCAAGCGTAACTAATGAACGTATCGGTGCACACGGCACTTTGGGCCACACTGACCAGATGGATCCGATGAGGCTGCACTCTCAGCCTCAATCAACTTCCTCTTAACAGTCTCCGCCAGGAGCGTGAAATGCTAGATTCGAAGTCCTTGACACCGCACCTTCCTGCTCCCCAGAAGTTCTACATCTGGTCATGGACCTGGGATGTCATCAACCACTTTCACTAGCTGAAAGGCAGGCAAACCTTTGAATTAAACTACCGCTGGCTTCTAGTCAAGAAACATACAATAGTTAGTCAAGTCGACTAGTTTATCCACTGCAGTTATTAAGTATGTGTGTATATATATACATATTGGTTTTGTTTTTTTTCTTGGGGCAGGGGGATAGGGTCTCATTCTAGCCCAGGCTGACTGGAACTCACTCTGTGGTCCCAGGCTGGCCTTGAACTCCCAGCGAACCCCATACCTCTGCCTCCTGAATCCTGGGATCAAAGGTGTGCACCACCATGCCTGGCTAAGGCATATGTTAATAAGGGGCAAACATGACATTATTAAAAGATGCAGGGGGTGGCTGGCGAGATTGCCCAGTGGTTAAGGCATTTATTTACAAACCTCAACCTACCCAGGTTCAATGCCCCAGGACCCATGTAAAGCCAGATGCGCAAAGTGACACATGCATCTGGAGTTCATTTGCAGAGGTTGAAAAACATGGCATGCCCATTCTCTGTCTGTCTCTCTCTCTCTTTTTATCTCTCTGCTTGCAAATAAATAAACTTTAAAAAAAGGTCACTGCTTGCTTAGGCAGTAGATTTCAGACCCTTCTCGTGGCCTGGTGGGAAGTCTGGCTCTCTAACTTGTTTAAGAAAATAACCCACGGAACCACACCACACTCCCACTGGAGGAGACAGGTTGATGCCAAATTACAGTATCCTTCGATCGCGGAGGTCAAGAGTCAGCAGACTTCCTGCAAAGGGACATTTTCAATTTTCAGGGTTTTTTTTTTTTTTTTAAAGATTTATTTTTTCTTTATTTTAGACAGAGAATGGGAGTGCCAGGGCCTCTAGCCACTGCAAACGAACTCCAGACTCGTGTGCTCCCTGGCTAACGTGGGACCTGGAGAATCAAACCTGGGTACTTTGGCAGCGCAGGCATGCACCTTAACCACTAAGCCATATCTCCAGCCCGATTTTCAGTTTGTTTTAAAAATATTTTTTTTAAATTTATTTGAGAGAGAGAGAGGCACATAGAGAGAGAAAGGGCATGTCAGGGCCTCTAGCCACTGCAGATAGACTCCAGATGCATGCGCCACTTTGTGCATCTGGCTTTAAGGGAACTGGGGAATTGAACCTGGGTCCTTAGGCTTTATAGGAAAGCGCCTTAACCGCTGAGCAATCTCTCCAGCCCTCAGTTTTCATTTTTGTGGGCCATGGGTCTCTTGGCATAATGACTCACCTCTGTTACTATAGTGAGAATTGGCCATTGAGAATAAGTAAAAACAAAATATTAATAAATGGGAGTGGTTGTGTTCCAAAGAAATTTAGTTTGCAACACTCAAGGCAGACTGGATTTGGCTCATGGTTGGCTTGGGCCATACAATACTTTGATGGGCATTATTAATAAAGAATCCTTGGAATAGATCGGTGTAGTGGTGCATGCCTTTAATCCTAGCACTCAGGAGGCAGAGGTAGGATGTGAGTTCAAGGCCACCCTGAGACCACATAGTGAATTCCAGGTCAGCCTGAGCCAGTCTGACCCTACCTTGAAAAAAAAAAAAAAAAAAAAAAAGATCCTTGGACTAGATGATGTGCTTTAAAAAAATTATTATTTCTGGAAGTTATGTTACTTTGATAGTAGGACCAATAGAAACTTGGGAGCTCTCTTTTCATTTAACCTGTTTTGTTTTGTTTCTCTGTTTTTTTCAAGGTAGGGTTTCACTCTAGCTCAGGCTGACCTGGAATTCACTATGTAGTCTCAGGGTGGCCTCGAACTCACTGTGATCCTCCTACCTCTTCCTCCCCAGTGCTGGCATTAAAGGCATGAGTCACCGCGCCAGGCTCTGGTTTAATCGGTTTTATCAGCCAGTCATTCCTACTATTTTCTCCTATTTTGGAGCTATGAAATTCGACTTTCCTATTCCCACCTCAAAGTTGCAGTGTGTGGGTGTGTGAAGGCACATTATTCGATTTCCCAATGCAAACTTACTTCCCTTTCCTTGTCTGTTGGGAGGTACTATTCATCTTCATTTGCCCATTGTTCTTTTTGATTACTTCTTTTATTTACACACTATTTCAAAAGTAATTCACATTGCATTCTACATAAACTTTTCTAATTGACAACTTCCATAATGATACACAATAAAACATGGTAATTCCCTCCCCTCCACTTTCCCCTTTACAACTCCACTCTCCATCATATCCCCTCCCTCTCTCAATCTCTTCTATTTTGATGTCATCATCTTTTCCTCCTATTATACTGGTCTTGTATAGGTAGTGCTAGACACCAAGAGGTAATGGATCGCCAGGCCATTTTGTGCCTAGAAGATTGCATTGTAAGGAGTCCTAACCTTCCTTTGGCTCTTACATTCTTCCTGCCACCTCTTCGGCAATGGACCCTGAACCTTGGAAGGTGTGATAGAGATGTTTCAGTGCTGGGTAATCCTCTATCACTTCTTTCTCAGCACTATGGTGCCTTTTGAGTCATCCCAAGTTCACCTCCATCTGAAAAAAGAGAAGCTTTTCAACCTCTTGTAAGTTGTGATTACGCCTCAGCCTTAAATCCCAGCTGGCGGGGTCTTTGGGAGGTGGAGCCTTGCAGGGGGGAAGTGTGTGGCTAGGGGCCGGCCCGTGGAGCTCTGCTTGCTGGGCTCAGGGAGCTGGTGGTCTCTCCTTCCGCCTGCTGATGTGGAGATGTGACTCCTCATTGTCTGATTTCCCCTCCGTGAGGAAACTCCCCCTGAAACAGTGAGCCAGAAATAAACTCTTTCCTTCCAGAAGTTCCTTCTGGTCCCGTGTTTTGTCCCAGCGGCAGGAAGGGAACTGTTACAGGGAGCTAACCTGTGAACAGCCTAGATTGCCTGCCCTGGCAAGGCTATATTCTGACAAAGGTTTTTTAAAGATTTATTTATCTATTTTTATCTTTTGGTTTTTTTCACGGTCGGGTCTCACTGTAGCCCAGGCTGACCTGGAATTCACTATGGTGTCTCAGGGTGGCCTCGAACTCACGGCGATCCTCCTACCTCTGCCTCCGGAGTGCTGGGATTAAAGGCGTGCGCCATCACGCCGGGTCCTGACAGAGGGTTTCATTACTCAGGGTGTCAGGTAGTCCTGGCTTAGTCCATTGTGCCTATATTACGTATACCTGTGGGTGGCCGTACGGAACTGTTTCTGACTCAGTGGAAGATCATCATTTCCTCAAGGCCAGGCTATTTCTAACCATGATAAGCTCCAGCTTGAAATTGTTCCAGAGCATCTTGACATTGAAACGCCACCCGACTGCCTGTGTCACTCCAGCCCTGCATAAAAGCAGGTATGCAGACAGCCTCTCTCTGATGTCTTGCCCTCTGCGGCTGCACCACAATATAGCTAATCAGCTCTTTACTGTTGTCGTTCTCTGTCTGAGGGACTCTTTCATTTCCAGTGTGTCACCAGCCTGTTGTTTCCTGGCATGGTACATATATACTTTCCATCGAAGTATTCACTGGTGAGCTTACACTT
Organism: Dipus sagitta; assembly: GCA_036346955.1. NCBI lineage: Eukaryota > Metazoa > Chordata > Mammalia > Rodentia > Dipodidae > Dipus > Dipus sagitta. Next base: position 12,391,122 of record CM070775.1, on the reverse strand, counting down.
GACTTTTAAGAACTGACTCATACTGCTTTTGATACTAAAAAAGAATCCCTTAAAAAAAGTTATTCTAGGGGCTGCAGAGATGTCTTAGCAGTTAAGGCGCTTGTCTGTGAAGCCTAAGGACCTAGATTCGATTCCCCAGCACCCACGTAAGCCAGATAGAGCACATGGTGGCGCACGCATCCGGAGTTCATTTGCAGTGGCTGGAGGCCCTGGTGTGTTCATGTTCATTCTCACTATCTCTATCTACCTCTCTCTCTCAAAATAAGCAAATAAATAAATAATACATAAATTATGCTAATATTGAAGATTATAGTGTATACAGCAGAGGAGACCATGGTAATAATGACTTAGCCTCTTTGTGCTTCAGCAATTTTTCTAAATTACCTGCTGGTGCTATTGGGAAAGTTTAGCCATTTCTTTCTTTCTTTTCTTTTTTTCTCTCTTTCTTTTTCTTTCTTTCTTTCTTTCTTTCTTTTTTTTTTTTTTTTTTTTTTTTGAGGTAATTGTCTCACTCTAGCCCAGGCTGACCTGGAATTTACTATGTAGTCTCAGGGTGGCCTGGAACTCATGGCGATCCTCCTACCTCTGCCTCCTGAGTGCTGGGATTAAAGGCGTGCGCCACCACGCCCGGCTGACATTATCTATTTCTTATTTAATAGTAGAGTGATTAAAAGAAGACACAGAGAGAAAAGGGAGGCAGGAGTGAGGAACTCGTCGCTGTATCTGGTGCCCGTTCTGGTGTCTGGAGAAGCTGCATGTTTAGCTTGGCTGAAGGATGTCAAGAGAATGACATTTGTTGGAGCCAAAGTAAACAGTTATGTCTGCTTTCCATATGCAGGCGTATGAGTAGAACATAGCACAGTTTATATTCGTACACGTTGGGGAAACATGTAGCATTGTATCCTCACAATATGAAATACATTCCTTATGCTTCTAAATGCTTCAATAGCTGGGGATTTTTTTTTCTTTTTCTGAGGTAGGGTCTCACTCTAGCCCAGGCTGACCTGGAATTCATTATGTAGTCTCAGGGTGGTCTTGAACTGACAGCGAACCTCCTACCTCTGCCTCCTGAGTGCTGGGATTAAAGGCGTGCACCACCATGCTTGGCAGAAGAGGAAATTAAAAAAAAAAAACTTAAAAATATATTTATTTATTTGCAAGGACAGAGAGAGAGAGAGAGACTAGGCACTCCAGGGCCTCTGGTCACTGCAAAAAACTCCAGATGCATGCGCTATTTTGTGCATCTGGCTGTTATGTGGGTCCTGGGGAATCAAACCCACGTCGTCAGATTTTGCAGGCCAAGTGTCTTCACCACTGAGCAATCTCCACAGCCCTGCCCTAACTTTCTTAATTGCCCGAAATCATCTTTGCTTGTGAATCAATTCATGTTGCTTGTTCGCCTGTTCACAGAGCTTAGAGAGAGAGAGCCCTAACTAACCGAGGTGTGAAATGGCTCATTCATTTCAGTTAATTATTAACCTCCAAGCCTCACTGTCAGAATTCTAATCTTCCTAGTGAAGTGGCTGTGAGCATTGATGAAATAACTCACCAATCACTGAGACCGCCCGAACAGCAGCCATCGTCCAGTCCGGTCCACTGCCCTCATGTGTCGTGTCGCTGAGGATGCTGGAGCCGAGGAGGTAAGGGGACTGGCTGAGTGGACAGTAGGTACCAGATGGCTCATTTGAGAAGGTGACTTTGCCTTGGTATCTGGGCTCTATCCAGTCTCATTATTTCCTGGGCTTCTTTCCCTCTACAGAAACCCAAATGTATCTGTTCGCCGAGTCCGTGTGATCCCGTGAGGTGTGGGTCTGCCCTTGGCCTCACAATCCTATCAGATGCACAAGTGGTTATGATTATGAGGTAATTGAAGGGGCGGGGAGGGGGAGGTTCAGCAAATATGTCCCCTTATCCTCATCCCTCTACCGTGCTACGGTAGACATCAAAAACTGTATGAGTGCTTGGGTGAACCACCATGTTTATTTATTTGAAAGAGACAGAGAGAGAGAGAGAGAATGCCAGGGCCTCCAGCCACCGCAAAAAAACTCCAAGACACATATGCCATCTTGTGCACCTGGCTTATGTGAGTCCTGGGGAATCGAACCTGGGTCCTCCTTGGCTTTACACCCAAGCACCTTAACCATTAAGGCATCTCTTCAGCCCAACCGCCTCCTTTTAAAATAAAAGCACAGTTTCCCTTTCCTATGTATTTATTTATTTTTGCAGTAAGAACTGGGATTGAACCCAGTACTGAGCAAGTGCTGGAGTCCTGAGCTACACCTGCAGCCCCTCTAGGGTTTTTGTTTTGTCCTTTTTTGTTTTTGCGTGTGTGTGTGTGTGTGTGTGTGTGTGTGCGCGCGCGCGTGCGTGCGCAGATGTATAGTACAGAGGCTGGAGAACACTGGGTGGCCCTCTCTAGTGCTTAGCCACGAGTTTCCTTGAGATTTTCTCTCACTAAACCTGGAGCTGCTGTTTCTTTTGGCGAGATGGCTGAGGAGAGGGCCCAGGGAATTCTCCTCCAGTGTCTGCCCCTCTGTAAGACTGCTGTTACAGGTGCGCATGGCCTTACCCAGATGTTTATTTAATTATTATTTGCAAAGAGAGAGAGAGTGAGTATGGGCATGTCAGGGCCTCCTGCCACTGCAAACAAACTCCAGACATATGGGCCACTTAGTGAATCTGGCTTTAAGTGTGTGCTGAGTCCATGCCATCAGGCTTTGCAAACAAGCTCCTTTAAGTGCTGAGCTATCTTTCCAGCCCCCAAATATCTTATTCATTTATTATGAGATAGAGTATGGGTACACCAGGACCTCTTGTCCCTGCAAACGAACTCCAAATGCATTGCCACTTTGTGCATCTGAGTTTACGTGGAACCTGGGGAATTGAATCTGGGCCAGCAGGCTTTGCAAGCAAGTGCCTTTAACCACTAAGCCATCTGGTGGCAATTTTCATGACGTCTTTGAAAGAGGCTATAAGCATTCTCTCTTATATCTAGTCACAGCATCTTCAGTGGCAACTGGTTAGTGATGAGTTCAGAAAATCACGTGTCTTGAGTGGTGTGCTACTTGTAACAAATTTGCCCACCCCTACACACGTGCAGAACCTGAAGTGGGGAGAAGGAGAGTAAGGAGGCTCCTCCGAGGCAGATTTGAGTACTTTATATTCACATCTCCAGGACTAAGTACAGTGCTTGCTATACAGAAGGTGTTCAATAAGATGTTTGACAATTTAATGAAGCAAAGCTATAGTTTGGATCCTTTTTCTTTTAGAGAGAGAGAGGTGGGGGGGGGGAATGGGCATGCCAGGGCCTCAGCCACTGCAGTCGAACTCCAGATGCTTTCGCCACCTAGTGGGCATGTGTGACCTTGCGCTTGCCTCACCTTTGTGCTTCTGGCTTAAATGGGATCTGGAGAGTCCAACATGGGTCCTTAAGGCTTCAAGGGCAAGCGCTTAACCGCTAAGCCATCTCTCCAGACCTATAGTTTGGATCTTGAGTGTCTCCCAAAGGCTCATGGGTTAAAGCTGTAGCCTGCTGCTCAGTGCTACTAGGAAGCCCTTCTACCTCTCTATGGGGCATTCTGGCCATGAACTTGGAATGAATTACAGCATTTCCACAAAACCCAAAGCAATGGAGCCAGTTGATATGGACTGAGTTCTAAATTTGTGAACCAAGATACCCCCCCCCCCCCCGCCGCCCACTTGTTTTTGCTTAGAATTCACCTAGGGCCTCATAGCTATGTATTCTACCATTGAGCTACATCCCCAGATCTGCTTTTCCTCTTTTTAACTTGACTATCTCCAGTATTATGTTATAGTAGTGGAAAGCCAACATAGTAAGCAAATGGGATTTTTGGCTGTCCAAGAGTTCCATAGCAACAGTATCTTTTTTCTTTTCTTCTCTTTTAAATATTTTATTTATATTTATTTATTTGACAGAGAGGGAAAGAGGCAGGGAGGGAGGGAGAGAGAGAGAGAGAGAGAGAGGGAAAGAATGGGCAGGACAGGGCCTCCAGCTACTGCAAACAAACTCCAGACTCATGTGCCACTTTGTGCATTGGGCTTACATGGGTCCTGGGGAATAGAACCTGGGTCCTTTGCTTTGCAGGCAAGTGCCTAAACTGCTAAGCCATCTCTTCAGCCCCCGCTTTTTTTGTGCAATGTAGGCAGGACCTCACGCTAGCCCAGGCTGACCTGGAAGTCACTATGTATGTAGTCTCAGGCTGGCCTCCAACTCCTGGCGATCCTCCTACCTCTGCCTCCCCAGTGCTGGGTCCGTGTGCCACCATGCCCAGCAACAGTATCTTAACATGGGGAAAGTACTTGTGTTTTCTAAACGTGTCCCAAACCGGATGCTCTGGAACTTACTTTGGTGGACCCCCTCACCCCAAAACAGAAAACAACGAACAACTTTAAGAAACTTTCATTCTCCCCAGGCGTGGTGGCGCATGCCTTTCATCTCAGCACTGGGAGGCAGAGGTAGGAGGATCATTGTGAGTTTGAGGCCAGCCTGAGACTACATAGACATAGTGAATGCCAGGTCAGCCTGGGCTAGAGTAAGGTCCCACCTTGAAAAAACAAAAACAAGCAAACAAAAAAAAAAATGAAAGAAAGAAACTTCCATTCTCCTTTAGTGACCACTACAGAGCACATGCCCATGTAGTAAGGGGTATCCTTTGAACTTTAATTGGTGACTTGAGTATAGCTCACTAATTCTTCAGAATTCTATACTCGCTTTTTTTTCCTTCACATATTTTTATTTATTTACCTACAAGCAGAGAGGGTTAGAGAGAAAAGAGACAAACAGGGAGAATAGGCATACCAGAACCTCCAGCAGCTGCAAACAAACCCCAGATGCACGTGCAAATGTGTGTCTGGCTTTATGTGGATACTGGGGAATTGAACGTGGGTTGTTCAGCTTTGTAGGCAAACACCTTAGCTGCTAAGCCATCTCTCCTGCACAGGATTCTATACTCCTTAGAAATAAATTCTGGCTCTTAATTAAATTAATTAATTAATTAATTTGAGAGAGCCAGAGAGAAAGAGGCAGATAGAGAGGTGGAGGGGAGAGAGAGTATGGGTGCACCAGGGCTTCCCGCCACTGAGAATGAACCCCAGACGCAAGCGCATGTGGGTCTTGGGGAATGGCACCCAGGCTTTGCAAGCAAGCACTTTTAACCGCTGAGCCATCTCTCTACCCTCCTTCTTTCTCTCTCTTCTTTTTTCTTCCTCCATTCCCTCCCCCTTTCCTTCCTCCCTCCCTCCTTCCTTCTCCCTTTCTTTTCTTTCTTTCATGTTGCTGGGGATCAAACCAGGGCTACATGCGTACCAGGCAAGCACTCTATCATTAAGTCACATTACCACATCCCCGGCCTTGCCTGATTCATTCCTTTGCTTACTTCTGAAGTCTGTCAGGTGGCTTCCAGGAACACCTGCCTCCCCTTGGCTCTATCTGTGGCTAAGGTGCATTCCAATGGGCTTAGTGCGATTGTGTGTTACATGGTATTCCCATAAAGACAAACTAACACTGAACTTTGCTTGCTGAAATTTTAGGTGATTTTTTTCCCCCATTCATTCATTCATTCATTCATTTTTCTTCCTTCTTTTACTCTCTTTTCCTTTCTTCCTGTTTCCTTCTTTAAAAAATTATTTATTTATTTATTTGCAAGGAGGGAGGGAAGAAGGAAGAGAGAGAGAGAGAATGTGTGGGTGCACCGGGGCCTCTTGCTGCTGTTCATAAACTCCAGATGCATGTGTCACTTTGTGTATCTGGCTTTATGTGGGTGCTCGGGAATTGAACCAAGGCCATCAGGCTTTGCAAGCAAGCACTTTAACTGCTGAGCCATCTCTTCAGCCCCCCTTCCTTTCTTTCTTTCTTCCTTCCTTCCTTCCTTCCTTCCTTCCTTCCTTCCTTTCTTTCTTTCTTTCTTTCTTTCTTTCTTTCTTTCTTTCTTTCTTTTTCCAAGGTAGAGTCTCACTCTAGCTCAGGCTGACCTGGAATTCACTCTGTCGTCTCAGGATGGCCTCAAACTATGATAACACTCCTCCTACCTTGGCCTCCTGAGTGCTGGGATTAAAGGCGTGCGCCACCACGCCCAGCTTATGTTTTGAGACAGCATCTCGCCCTATAGCCCAGTCAGTCCTGCCTGGAACTCAACTATGGTAATCCAGGCTGACCTCCAGCTCAAGGAAACCCTCCCTATCTCAGCCTCCCGAGTGCTGGGACTGTAGGCACGGGCCAGCACACTTAGCTTCTTACAGGATTTTCTCCTAATGTAGATCATTGCCTGTCTGTTAGAACCCCAGCTGGAAGTGTGACTAAATTTTCTCATTAAGTGGTGGGAGCTGTAAACGGGGGGGGGGGGGGGGGGGGAGGTATGTGACTTGAAAGCTAGCTCCTTGTGCAGCCACATGCAAGAGAACTATTTTGTGCATATGCCCCGAGCAGGGAAGACATTCCGGTACACATATGTACTCTTGAAGGATCATGCAGGGGCATGACACACATATATTCCACCCATTTTGGAAATGGACAAAAGACACAGCCAAGGAGCCTTCCAGAAGAAGTCTATAATTATCCCAGTAACCAAAGCCTCCCGCAGGCAAGCTCAGCACTGCCTGCTTTCACAGAGCCAGGACTGCATCAGGAGACATGTTTCTGACAGTCGCACACTAAGAGTCTCTTTATGTAGCACCAACAATAAAATATCTTTGTGTTGACTGTACTTTTTTTTTTCTTTCTTTCCTGCAGACGTCAGAAAGGAACAGAACTTCTCTCGAGGATCTAAAAAGGACACTCTGCCTCCTTTCTTAACATCTTCCGTGGTGTTGCTCCATCTCTGGTTTTGAATTATAGAAAGACAGATATTTTCATTCCTGAGCCAAGAAGACTGTGTGCCTTGTGTCTGTGACGCAGCAGCTACATCTCAGAAAAAGAGGCTTTTTTTTTTTTAACCTGATTTTTTCCTGAGGCATTTAAAAAAAAATTTGCACTGTAACTTTACAACATTTGTTGGTTTTTAATTTTTTTTTTCTATCCCCAAGGCACCATCATGTGTTGGTGGAAGGAAAAAGAAAAAGAAAGAAAAAAAAAAAAAAAAAAAACAAACAACCAACCAAACAAACAAAAAAAGCATATTTAACTGCATGTAATCCCAGGGAGAGATTTCAGGCAGCAAGTCCAGAACCACACAGCCACTTAGAATACCTAGCAGGGCAGATTCTGCATCCACTGGAAGGTTAGCTATTTAAACAGCAGGAGATATTTGTTCGTTCTGGAAGTCTCTTCAGCTGTTTCTAAGTGGTCATAAAGAAGGACTGGGAATATAGTTTAGTGGCAGAGTGCCTGCCCAGCAAGTATGGAGTCCTAGGTTTAATCCTCAGTACTGCAAAAATAAATAAAAAATAAATGGTCAATCTGGGATACTGCTTACCTGGTATAGTGTTTGCCTAGCATAATCAGAGCTTGAGGTTGGATCCACAGCCTAAAGGAGATAAAGTGGTGTAAGTCTGTAATCCCAGCACTTGGAAGGGAGAGCCTGAAGGCTCAAAAGTTTAAGATCACTTGGGAGGCAGAGGCAGGAGGATTGCTGTCAATTCGAGGCCACCCTGAGACTACACAGTAAATTCCAGGCCAGCCTGAGATATATGAGACCCTGTCTCTAAATACACAAATAAGTAAAAAAGTTGAAAGAATGGTGAACATTAGATTAAGGGAGAATATCACTTAGTTTTCACTCACTACCCTAAATCTAAAAGTGAAAATAAAAATGTATTTAAACCAGTGTGGTGGCTCAGGTCTTCAATCTCAGCACTTGGGAGACTGAGGTAGAAGTAGTGTCATGAGTTTGAGGCTAGCTGAGCTTCAGAATGAGTTCCAGATCAGACTGGGTTAAATGAGACCCTGTCTCAAACAAACCAACCACCACCACCACACACACACACACACACACACACACACACACACACACACACACGAAGCTGGGTACCATGGTACCAGCATGTAATCCTAGCACTCAAGAGGTGGAGGCAGAAGGATGGCAAGTTCAAGGCCAACCTCAGATACAAAATGAGCTCTAGAAGTAGGCCCTGGTGGTGCACGCCTTTAATCCCAGCACTCGATAGGCAGAGGTAGGAGGATCGCCATGAATTCGAGGCCAGCCTGAGACTACATTGTGAAATCCAGGTCTGCCTGGGCTAGAAAAAGACCCTACCTTGAAAATCCAAAAGGAAAAAAAAAAGAGCTATGGGTCAGCCTAGGCTATATAACCAGATCATATGTGAATACATAAATAAATTACTTAAGCCTGGGCTAGAGTGAAAAAAAATAAGATAAACAAAAGTACACGTGGACCTTTGTGTACACACACACACACGCACACACACACATGCATGTATAATCACAAATCGTCATTGTTAAGCTAGGAAAATCTGTTTGAAAGCTACCTCAAGCTTTTGAAGTCGATTTCATGAAACAGGTCTGTCTTTGTGACCACTCTTTTTTTAAAATTTTTGTTTTATTTATTTATTTATTCAAATTTTTATTAACAACTTCCATGATTATAAAAAATATCCCATGGTAATACCCTCCCTCCCCCCACTTTCCCCTTTGAAACTCCATTCTCCATCATATCCCCTCCCCATCTCAATCAGTCTCTCTTTTAATTTTGATGTCATGACCTTTTCCTCCTCTTATGATGTTCTTGTGTAGGTAGTGTCAGGCACTGTGAGGTCATGGATATCCAGGCCATTTTGTGTCTGGGGAGAGCACGTTGTAAGGAGTCCTACCCTTCGTTTGGCTCTTACATTCTTTCCGCCACCTCTTCCACATTAGACCCTGAGCCTTGGAAGGTGTGATAGAGATAATACAGTACTGACCACTCCGGTGACCACTCTTTTTTGTGCCCCAGTTGTGTCTCTGTGAGAAAGATGTTCCAGAGAATAGACCAATCTCTAAGGGCCTTGATTTCCCATTTCTCGTGCACATGACTTCCCAAATACCTTTTGCAGTCTTTGCTTAGATGTTTGTCGTGCAGCGAACACGGAAGGAGGCCAGCAGCGAGTCTCAGAGGGCCTCCCACGTCCCGGCAGTGTGGGGTCCCACCTTCAGGCCAGTGTACCTCAGCCACCTATTCATGGCAGCAACTGGTTCTCAATGAGACGCTCACCCCTTTAATATTTTTCTGAATCAACAAAACAGTCTTAGAAGTTAGCTGGAGTCTCCTTAGGCTCTTCTGCTATGGAGAGAGGGAACTTTTTTTTCTTTCCCCAAACTTGACCCTTTGCATGTTGAACAATCCTGGTTCTTTCAACTACGCGGGGTCTTTTCCGATCACCAGTTCTGAGACAGCAGAGAACTTTCCAGTTCTGTTCTCCCAGGTAGTTCAGAAATCTCCCTTCCTCAGCAGCCCACGTCCACCCAAACAAAACAATTCATACGCAACCCCAGACGCACAGGAGTGACTCATGGCCCCAGCCAGACTGTCTTTCTGTGAGTGAGTACGTGCAGTCACATGCAGGTTTCTCCCAGCCACAGTCTACAGAGAACGAACTCCAGCACAGTGAAAGTTTCGGGGTCTGAACATTCAACGCGGAGGCACTGAATACGGACATAAACGAAAGCAGGCCTCCCAAGAAGATGGTGGCCGTGCCAATACTAAGAGAAGAAAATCCCTAGAACTCTTGGCCACGTGGTGATGTATCTGTTCACTGTCATGTGCGGGTCTCCTCTGCTGATGAGAATCGCAAGAGCTGCTCCAACTGGGAATAAGAACAGATCACAGAAGGAGGCCTGTGGAGGTGGCTGGGTAGTAGAGGGCTTGTCTTGTGGGTACCGTCAGACCCCCACACCACACCCACACAAAGGGTAAAGAGAGAATAAAACTACATCTTCAAAATTATATATATATATTTGAGAGAGCGAGAAAAAAAAAGGCAGAGAGAGAGAGAGAGAGAGAGAGAATGAGCGCACCAGGGCCTCCAGCCACTACAAATGAACTCCAGACATGTGCACCCCCTTGTGCATCTGGCTAACATGGGTCCTGAGGAAATCAAACCTGGGTCCTTTGGCTTTGCAGGCAAACACCTTAACCGCTAAGCCATCCCTCCATCCCCCTACATCTTAAAAAAAAAAAGTATTTACTTATTTATTTATTTGAGAGAGAGAGAGAATAGAAAGGCCAGGGACTTGTAGCTGCAAACAAATTCCAGATACGTGTGCCACTTTATGCATCTGGCTTTACATGGGTACTGGGAAATTGCTCCCAGTCTGTCAGACTTTGCAAGCACGCACCTTAAGTGGCTAAGCCATCTCTCCAGCCCCTGAAACGACACCCTGCTTAAAAAAAAAAAAAAAAAAAACCAAGCTGGGCGTGGTGGCGCATGCCTTCAATCCCAGCACCCTTCAATCCCAGCATCCAGGAAGCAGAGGTAGGAGGATTGCCGTGAGTTTGAGGCCACCCTGAGACTACATAGTGAATTCCAGATCAGCCTGAGCTAGAGCGAGACCCTACTTCGGAAAACCAAAAAAAGAAAAAAAGAAAAAAATGAATCAAAGGCCTGAACTCTAACACTGCTTGTTGCTCACACAAAGCACCCAAGAGCAGCTTGGGGGAGGAAAGGGTTTATTTTGTTTTACAGACTCGAGGGGAAGCTCCATGATGGCAGGGGAAACCATGGCATGGACAGGGGCTGGACATCACCTCCTGGCCAACATGAGGTGGACAACAGCATTAGGAGAGCGTGCCAAACATTGGCAAGAGGAAGCCCTCTACAACACCCATAAGCCTGCCCCCAACAACAGACCTCTCCCAGGAGGCTCCAATTCCCAAACAGCCATCACCTGGGGATCAAGCATTCAGGACGCATGAGTTTGTGGGGGACGTCTGATCCAACCACACACTGCTAAAGGAGAAAGTAGGGAGGGCAGTTCAAGGTCTAGGCAGAGGGAGAGGCTTTCTGAACAGAACTCCAGTCACTCAGGAAATAAGGCCAGCGATCAATGAATTGGACCTCAAAAAATTACGGACCCCTGTAAAAAAAAAAAAAAAACAAAGGAAGCAGTTAATTGAATGAAGAGACACCCTACATAGTGGGAAAAACAATTTTTGCTAGTTATACATTTGAAAAAGGACTTATATCTAGAATATATGAAGAGCCCAAAAAACTGAACAAAACAAACAGACCAATCAAAAAGGGGGGGGGGGCTGGAGAGATGGCTTAGCGGCTAAGTGCTTGCCTGTGAAGCCTAAGGGCCCTTGAGGCTAGGTTCCTCCGGACCCACGTAAGCCAGATGCACAAGGTGGCACATGCTTCCAGAGTTCATTTGCAGTGGTTGGAGGCCCTGATGTGCCCATTTTCTCTCTCTTCTCTCTCTCTCTCTCTCTCTCTCTGCCTCTTTCTCTCTCTGTCGCTCTCGAATAAATAAATAAAAATAAACAACAAAATTTTTTAAAAGGGGGCCTAAATAACTGAACATAGAGAAGAAACAGAAGTATTGATCCAGGTGTGGTGGCACACGCATTTAATCCCAGCACTTGGGAGGCAGAGGTAGGAGGATCGCCGTGAGTTCGAGGCCACACTGAGACTACATAGTGAGTTTCAGGTCAGCCTGGGCTAGAATGAAACCCTACCTCAAAAACCAAAACAAAACAAAACAAAAAACCAAGGTCAAGGGGTTGGAAAGATGGCTCAGAGTTTAAAGCACTTTCCTGCAAAGCCTAACAATCTGGGTTCAAGTCCCCAGTACCCATGTAAAGCCGGATGCACAAAGTGGCACATGTATCTGAAGTTTGTTTGCAACAGCAAGAGACCCTGGCATGCCCATCCTCAGTTCTCTCTCACTCTCTTCCACTTGCAAATAAATAAAAAAGAAAGAGAAGAGGCTGGAATGATGGCTCAATGGTTAAGGTGATTGCCTGCAAAGCTTAACAACCCGAATTTGATTCCCCAGTATCCACGTAAAGCTGGATGCACAAAGTGGCACATGCATCTGGAGTTCATTTGCACTGGCAAGAGGCCCTGGCATACCCGTTCTCTCTGCTTATAAATAAACAAATAATTTTAAATATATATATATATATTTGTATTTGTTTATTTGAGAGAGACAGAGGGAGAAGATTGGGGAGGGAGTGAGTATGGGTACATCAGGACCTCTTGCCACTGCAAACAAACTCTAGATGCATGTGACACTTTGCGCATCTAGCTTTTATGTGGGTACTGGGAATTCAAGCCCAGAACATCAAGCTTTGTAAGCAAGATTCCTTAACCATTGAGCAATCTCTCCAGCCCCCTTTTTATGTTATTTTACTTTTTTATATTGCTTTGGGTTTTATGACTGTTCTGTTTTTATATATATGTAGATTTTGTTTTATTTGTTAGATAGAGAGAAAGAGACAGATAGATAGGGAGAGTGAATGGGTGCGTCAGGGCTTCTAACCCTTGCAAACAAACTCCAGACACATGTGTCACCTTGTGCATCTGGATTATATGGGTACTGAGGAACTGAAACCTGGGTCCTTAGGCTTCACAGGCAGGCAACTTAACTACGAAGCCATCTCTCCAGCCGCCCCTCCATTTTTTAATACATTTTTTGTTTATTTTTATTTATTTATTTGAGAGCGACAGACAGAGAAAGAGGGAGGGAGGGAGGGAGAGAGAGAGAGAGAGAATGGGCGTACCAGAGCCTCAAGCCACTGCAAACAAACTCCAGATGCATGCGCCACTTTGCACATCTGGCTTATGTGGGTACTGGAGAATTGAGCCTTCGAACCAGGGTCCTTAGGCATTCACAGGCAAGTGCTTAACTGTTGAGCCATCTCTCCAGCCCCTCCTCCTTTTTTTTTTTTTTAAAAGAAAGAAAATACAGGTCAACAAATGCTGGTGAGTTTCTCAGGAAAGGAAAACCCTGTTGGCGGCCGTGTGAAGTGATATAGGAGCCACTGTGGAAATCAGGTGTGGAGATTTCTCCAAAAACAAAACATCAAACTGCCATATAACCCAGTTATATCATTTCAGGGCAAATACCCAGAGGACTCTATATTCTACTACAGAGACACTTGCTCATTCATGACTGTTGCTGCTCTCCTCGCAGTAGCTGGGAAATGGAATCTACCTAGATGCCCCTCAACTGATGGATAGATAAATAATGAAGCCGTGCTTCCTATACACCGTGAGATTTTATGCAGCATGAAGAAAAATGAAATCATCAAGTTTGCAGAAAAATGGAAGGAGCTAGAAAATATACTGAGCTAACCAGGCTCCAAAAAGCAAACATGCCCGGCGTGGTGGCACACGCCTTTGATGCCAGCCTTCCAGACGCAGCGGTAGGAGGATCGCTGTGAGGCTGAGGCCATCCTGAGACTACAGAGCGAATTCCAGGTCAGCCTGGGATAGAGTGAGACCCTGCCTCGAAAACCAAACCAAACCAAACACGGCCAACAGCATAACACTCCATGTTCTCTTTTCTACACAGGTCCTAGCCTTGCGTGTGTGTGTGTGGTGTACATGCGTGTGTGTGGTGTGCACACGTGTGTGTGCGTGTTAGTATATTGGGTGTACGTGTGTCTGCATAGGGGAGCCAAAGGTTGATGTTGGGTATGGGTGTCTTGCTCACTCTCCACTTATATTTTAGGGGTGTGTGTGTGTGTGTGTATGTGTGTGTGTGTGTGTGTGTCTAGGAGTGTGTGTTGAGGCCAGAGGTTGGCGTAGGCTGTCTTGCTCAATGGCTCTCCACTTTATTCTTTGTGATGCCTGCGGAACTTCCAGCTCACTGGCTGGGCTAGACAAGCTGGCCTCGGGGTCCCAGGGCTTCTGGGCCTCTGTCTCTGTAGCACCGGGATTACAGGCATGGTCATTGCTTTTTGTTTGTTTGGTTATTGTCTTTTTTTTTTTAAATTACTTTTTGTTTTTTATTTGTTTATTTGAGAGTGACAGACAGAGAGAGGAAGAGACAGATAGAGACAGAGAGAGAGAATGGGCGCGCCAGGGCTTCCAGCCATTGCAAACGAACTCCAGACGCGTGCGCCCCCTTGTGCATCTGGCTAACGTGGGTCCTGGGGAATCGAGCCTCGAACCAGGGTCCTTAGGCTTCACAGGCAAGCGCTTAACTGCTAATCCATCTCTCCAGCCCCTTGTCTCTTTTTTTTTTATAAAGACAACTTTTATTTATTTGCGAGGAGAAAGAGAGGGAAGGAGAGAGAGAGAATGCAGAATGAGCCGCCCAGGGCCTCTTGCCACTGCAAAAGAACTCCAGATGCATATGTCAGTCTGTGTATCTGGCTTTATGTGGGCAACTGGGGAATTGAATCCCGGCTGTCAGGGTTTGCATGGAAGCGCCTTAACAGGTGAGCCATCTCTTCAGCCCATGTTTTGCTTTATTTATTTATTTATTTATTTTTGTAAGCAGAGAGAGAGAGAACAGAGGTTAGGAGAGAGAGAGGGGAGGGAGAGAATGGGTGCACCAGGGCCTCTAGCCACTACAAATGAACTTCAGATGCATGAGCCACTTTGTACATCTGACTTTATGTGGGGACTGGGGAATTGAACCCAGGTCATTAGGCTTTGCAGGCAAGTACCTAAACTACTGAGCCATCTTTCCAGCCCCTTTGTTATCTTCTTTTACAGGGTATGTACTGTTAGCCTAAAATGAAGACAGCTCAGGTACGTTGTGCATATCTGATAGCAGTTAAAGATATCAGTTAATGGGATGGAGAGACGGCTTAGCGGTTAAGCGCTTGCCTGTGAAGCCTAAGGACCCCGGTTCGAGGCTCGATTCCCCAGGACCCACGTTAACCAGATGCACAAGGGGGTGCATGCATCTGGAGTTCGTTTGCAGTGGCTAGAAGTCCTGGCGTGCCCATTCTCTCTCTCTCTATCTGCCTCTCTCTCTGTCACTCTCAAATAAATAAATAAAAATAACAAAAAAAATTTTAAAAAAAGATATCAGTTAAATCAAAAGTGGTGCAGGCCCCAGGCATGGTGGCACTCAGGAGGCAGAGGTAGGAGGATCGACATGAGTTCAAGGCCACCCTGAGACTACATAGTGAATTCCATGTCAGCCTGGGCTAGAGCGAGATACTACCTCCGAAAACCAAAATGAAAGAAAAAAAAAAAAGGTGCATACATCTAGAGTTTGTTTGCAGTGCTAGAGGCCCTGGTGAACCTATTCTCTCCATCCCCCCTTCTCTCTTTTTTCTCTCCCTGATTGCAACAAAATAAATAAATAAGTATTTAAAAAGTGGATTTCCCACAAGTTCTTTTAAGTCAGTTGTTGTGGTTTTTCATAGTCCCATGCTCCATTAAAAAAAAAAATAACTTATGTATTTGCAAGGAGAGAGAGAGAGAAAGAAGGAGAAAGAGAGAGAGAGAGAGAGGCTGTGTCAGGGCCTCTAGCCACTGCAAATGAACTCCAGATGCATGTGCCTCTTGGTGCATCTGGCTCTATGTGGGTCCTAGGGAATAGAACCTTGGTCCTTAGGCTTTGCAGACAAGGGCTTTAACTGCTGAGCCATTTCCCCGGCCTCTCATGCCCCATTTTCTCCCCTCCCCTCCCTTTCCCTCCCCTCCCCTTCTCTCCCTTCCCTTCCCTTCTCTTTCTTTTTTTTATTGGTAGGGTCTTGCTCTAGCCCAGGCTGACCCTGGAATTAGTCTCAGGGTGGCCTCAAACTCACAGCGATCCTCCTATCTCAGCCTCTGGACTGCTCTGATGAAAGGTGTGTGCCACCATGCATGCTCCATTTTTAAAATTTTTTTGTTTATTTTTATTTATTTATTTGAGAGTGACAGACAGAGAGAGAAAGAGGCAGATAGAGAGAGAGAGAGAGAGAATGGGCACGCTAGGGCCTCCAGCCACTGAGAACGAACTCCAGACGCGTGCGCCCCCTTGTGCATCTGGCTAAGGTGGGTCCTGGGGAATCGAGCCTCGAACCGGGGTTCTTAGGCTTCACAGGCAAGCGCTTAACCGCTAAGCCATCTCTCCAGCCCTCATGCTCCATTTTTTATCACCCTTACTCCACCGCCCTCCTCTACTTACTAAAAAAGAAAAAGCTACATCAAGGGATGGAAAACTTGACACTTGTGGCTTCTTGTTCTATTAAGGTAGTTAACTCCAACTGGACTACTGGACAGTTCCATCTACTGATGGTCACGCTCAGTGGTTGGGCGTGTACGGACTCCAGACTCAAAAGAAAGCCTGTGTGGAAATCTGAGCCTGTGCTAAGCACAGCCACTTGCCCGTGAGTCAAGAGTGACCATCAGGAGCTCACGCAGTATAATCCTCCCTGCACATTCCTCCAACCCTGCTCAAGACTGATGTCACATCCAAATCACACTGCTCATCTTAGATTTCACTGCATAAAATGAGATTCTTGGTGCTTGAATTTTTTTTTCCCTCCACAAAGACTTCCTATTAATCCAGTTTAAGTGCTAACAAGAAGTCATTCAGACTTGGGAAATGACAACATATATGCAGTTGTGAGCCAGGAATGATAACAGAGAGAGAGGTCACAGAGGAATAGTCATAAGACGTCTTTAGGGTGTCTTCATAAAAAAATTGTCCCTTTAGAGTAGAAATGAAAATTATACTTCTTTACTTGAATTTTCAGAGATAACTGTTTGGAATATGAAAGCCTCTTCTCATCTTAGTTATAAAATCCAATTTGCATTTCTGTAGAACAGGCATTGAATCCAAGAAAATCCAGAGCTTAGTATGAATGAAGCAAAACGTATTTAAATATCACATGTCAAAGATAAGATTGTATTTTGCTGATAAATAATTCAGAGTAACACTCAAAATAAGTTATGGAATATGATCGTAAAATAATCGGTGATTTATAGTTATATATTTATATTTGTCATAATAGCTAAAAAACTTCAAGACAAAAGTCATATAACATCAAAACAAACAGGGACAGCACAATCACATGGCTTGAACAAACCTCAGGAGGATTCTGTAAGGAGTGGAGCCATGGCGCACGCCTTTAATCCCAGCACTCGGGAGGCTGAGGTAGGAAGACTGCTGTGAGTTCAAGGCTGGCATGGTGCTACAAGAGTGAATTTCAGGTCAGCCTTGGCTAGAGTGAAATCCTGCTTTAAAAAAAGGTGCTGGGCATGGTGGTACACACCTTTAATCTCAACAGCCAGGAGGCTGAGGTAGGAGGATTGCTGTGAGTTCAAGACCAGCCTCAGACTACATAGTGAATTCCATCCAAGTCAGTCTTGGCTAGGGTAGGACTCTGCCTCAAAAAAACCAAAAAAACATAAATAAGCTAGTCTTGTTGGTATGGATGGCATGCACCTGTAATCTCACCACCCAGGAGGCCTGTGGCAGCTATACAGGGGATCCAGGTCAGCATTCTGTTACCTGAGTCCAGGTCTCAAAAAAAAAAAAAAAAAATCAAGAAAACAAAGTAGGCCTACTGGGGAAATTTCTGGGTTTTGGCAATGAATGCTTTGATCTTGGTTAAAGCCTGAAAGAGACATGGATGCTTTGATTCTAAACGCCCCAGGATCCTGGGGGTGTAGCTTAGTAGTAGAGCCCTTGCCTTGCTGGGTTTGATGCGCGACACCTTGGAGGAAAAAACCAAAACAAAACAAAACAGGAAACAGATGAAGCTACCGCCCAAGTTATGGCTGTGCAGATATAGTGCGGGAAGAAGTCTGATTGGCAGGGAAATGAATGGAGACGAGTCACAACACAGCACAAGATCGCAGCGAATGAACAGACTTGAATTCCAAATGTCTGCTCTGTTGTCCCCAACGAGGAGATTCGTGGGGGCAGCAGCAATTTCAATGTGGTCCATTACTGTATCCCCAGCTTCTTGGAATAGTTCCCGACTCCTAAAAGCTGTCTAACTATTTGATGAGTGAATGAGTACAGCAGGTTTGTCTAAAGAAATTAAATTCTGAATATCTAAATATCTAGCAAGCAGGTAAGCAATGCTGCCTCTCGGTGTACAGTGCACCCGTAACTGGAATAGCTTGGTGTAGCGGAACCACCAGTGATACCAGCACTCAGGAGGATGAGGTAGGGAGATGATGAGTTCAAGTTCTAGGCCAGACTGTGCTACACAGTGAGACTCTGACTGAACAAGGACCTAAGTGACTGTTACGCAAGGATGTGTAATATGATGTGAGAATAGATGGTGGTGGGTGGGGGAATGAAGGAATCATCTTTGGAAAGAAAACGTTAAGGGGCTGGAGAGATGGCTTAGCGGTTAAGGCACTTGCCTACAAAGCTGAAGGACCTTGGTTCTATTCTCCAGGACCCACATAAGCCAGATGCACAAAGTGGCACATGCGCCTGGAGTTCATTTGCAGTGGCTGGAGGCCCTGGCATGCTCATTCTCTCTCTCTCTCTCTCTCTGTCTGCATCTTTTTCTCTCTCAAATAAATAAATAAATAAATAAATACATAAAACGTAAGGGATGGTGCCGATGGTTAGCTGCTGGAATATCAGGCCCAGGCTCTGAGTCTAATATCCTGACCCCAGGATAAGAGCCGCTTCCCCTCTCTTTGAATGCCATGGTCCACTTCAGCCTTTTCTTTTGTTTTTCATTTCATTTATTTATTTATTTGAGAGAGAGGCAGATATACAGAGAGAATGGGCACTCCAGGGCCTCTGGTCACTGTAATTGAACTCTAGATGCAGGTACCACCTTGTGCATCTGACTTTACACGGGTACTGGGAATAGAACTCAGATCCTTTGACTTGGCCAGCAAGCACCATAACCGCTAAGCCGTCTCTCCAGTCCAACTTCAGCCTTTTTTATAGGAACTCCACACATGTATGTCTGAGACCTCAGGAGTACGCAGTTAGGATCCAGGCTCAGAGGACTAAGCAAAGAATCGCAGGGCTCTATTTATGACATCCCGAATCAAAATCCTGGGACCATGAGGGGCTGGGGATGTGGCTCAGTTGGCAGAATGTTCACCTAGCTAGCATGCAGAAAGTTCTGGATCCGGTCCCCAGCATCCCATAGGCCAGGTGCAGTGACACACCTGTCATTTCAGCACTTGGAAGGTGGAGTCAAGCAGATAACAACTTCAAGGTTCTGCCTACACAGTGAGTTCCAGGACAGTCTGGACTATGTGAGATCAAGTTTCCAAAAAAAAAAAAAAAAATCCTGGACCAAGATTGGTATTATTTATTTATTTATTTACTTATTTATTTATTTGTGTGTGTGTGAGAGAGAATGGGTGCACCAGGTCCTCCAGCCGCTGCAAATGAACTGCAAACACATGTGTCACCTTGTGCAGCTGGCTTACGTGGGTCCTGGGGAATCGAACCTGGGTCCTTTGGCTTAGCAGGTAAGCGCCTTAACCGCTAAGCCACCTCTCCAGCCCCCAGATTGGTATTTTAAGCCGATACCAAGTAAGTTTCCTATATACCGAAGTTTGAACTCCACTTGACACAGAGTCGTGTAGACAAGTAGTGAAGATTAGAGGTTGAACTAGACGGGGCGCCTTTAATCCCGGCATTTGGGAGGCTGAGGAAGGGGGATGAGTCTGAGGCCAGCCTGAGGCTACAGAGTGAGTTCCAAATCAACCTGGGCCAGAGTGAGCCTCTGCCTGGGGGGAGCGGGGACAAGGCTGGCTGTGGCAAGAGAGCTGTGTCTAGAAGGCTGACAAGCGCAGCATGGACCGAGTGAGGGGTAGGGGACAGCAGGAAGGCGCAGACCGATGCCCTGACATCTAGTGACGCAGGTCTACCCCACCATCCGCCCAGCAGCTGCGGAATCTGACCGGCCAGGTTTTCTCATATTTCAGAGAAAAACCTTTCTTTGTGAAAGATCCAATTCTAAAATAGTCACCTTCAAATTCAAAGTTTAGAAAACACCTTTAGAAAACACGCCTTTGACCCCAGCACTTGGGAGGCAGAGGTAGGAGGATCACCGTGAGTTCAAGGCCTCCCTGAGACTAAGATTGAGACCCTACCTAAAAAAAAAAAAAAAACCTTCCCACCCTGGCATGACCATTCTTTCACTCCTTCATAAATAAATAAGTAAATATTTTAAAAAATAAACTTTAGAAAAACACTCCAGAAGCTAAGGGGTCTAGAAGACATAATCAGGCCCACAGACTCCCACAGGGAGTAATGCACCAGTCCCAAGGCACTGAGCTACATCACAGAAACTGGGTGGGATATGGCAGTCTCTGCATGGGCGTACATGAAGGTATACGTACCCCTGCTTGAATATAAGCAACATACATATTATTACTGAGTGTATCAGAAGTGGCCCAAAGGCCCACATTTTTTTTTTTTTTATTTAATTCGGTCTTTTAGCCCTTACCATTTCAGGACTGCCTGGGCGCATCCTGGTGTTAGAGTGATCCGTTGTCAATTATCAATGGCCAGTTTGAATGTGAGAATCCCTGGCCTTTGAGTTTAAAGGAAAACTCTGGGGAAACAAGTCTTCCCTTCCAGCAGGTGCCCTCGGGTGCATCTCCTAACAGTTGAACGTCTTACTGCCTTAGAGCAGAAATGACCCACATCTGATTGTACGCCTCCCCGTGCATGCATGCACGCACAAAGACCAAACAGAACGTGATTTCCCGGCCGCATCAGAGCGACAAACATCCGAAAACAAATTTGCAAGTTAACTGGGTTTTCACCATGGATACTAAATTTTTTTTTAAATCACCTTGCTTTATGTGGAATGTGAGTATTTGTAATCTCTCCACCGCGTGAATAAGTCTCCACTCTTTCAGAGATGGCATCGCGTTTAGGGGATGTTTGCTTAACTACTTTACGGATTTAAAAAAAAAACAAAACAACAACAAAAAACAAAACAAAAACCATAACCTCTCCCGTTATGCCTCTAATTTTCTGCTGCGTGATGCATTCTTTTCACGTCATGGAGAGAGGCAATGCTAACCCGACCAAAACGGAAATGATGGTCCGATGAGAACTGACGCTGGTTCTCGGGTTGACCGAAGTCCCGGGCAGCGGGGATGCGCTGTCGAGCGCCGGTGAGGCTGGAGTCGAGGCGCTTCCCCGGGAGTCCCGCACGCCCGGGGGTTCGAGACCCACCGCCGCCGCCGCCGCCGAGCCTCCAGCACGCGCAGCCGGCGGGGTGTAATCTTATTTATTTTTTCACGGCTGTGTGTTTTCTTTTCTTTTTTTTTTTTTTAATTGTAGTTTTCCACTGTACAAACCAAAGGAGTCTGGAGGATTCTTTGGCAAGAAAAGCCTTGCCTCTCCCGGAAGTCTGACGGAGCCCAGTTCCCGGAGCTGCTCGGCCGCCCGTGTCGCGCGGAGGAGGCGGGCGGGAGCTTCCCCGGGGCGGGCGGCGACGCGGTCACCCGGCCGGGCTGTGGGTGCGGGGACCGGGCTGCAGGTCGGGGCGAGGCTCGGGGAAAGCGCGCGGACTGCGGGGAGCCCAGCGCGGGGATGGGGATGGGGATGGATGGGGGTGCGGGTCCCAGGATGCGGGGTCCCAGGATGCGGCAGCCCCTCCCCCTGCCCTCCCCTCCCCCACCTCCCATCCTCCCCCCCCCATTCCCGGCCCGACCTACCTCTTCCTCCTCCTCACCGCCCCATCTCTCTACCTTCTTCTTCCTCCCCCTCCTCGTCCTCCCTCCCCATCCTCCCTCCCCTCCCCTGCCCTTCCCGGGGGCAGCTCCCTGCGATTGCGATCTCTCTCTCTCTCTCTCTCTCTCTTTCTCTCTCTCTCTCGGCACAGAATGTGATCCCAACACTCTCCGCCAGGAATTCTGAAAAGTTCGCTGGCAGCAGCAACCCCGGCGGACACCCTTCCCCGTCCCCGGCCCGGGCGCCGGCTCTGCTCCTCTTCCTCGCCGTCGCCTGCGGGTCCATCGGGACCTGTGGCTGGCGCTCTCTCTGCCTCTCTCTCTCTCCCCCCCCCCTCTCTCTCCCCCCCCCCCTCTCTCTCGTTCCCAACGCCCACCAGGACCTGTGTCTCTCTTTCTGGTTCCATTGTCCATCAGGACCTCTCTGTCTCTCTGGTCGCCAGGGTCCATCAGGACCTGTCTTTCTCTCTCTCTCTGTCTGTTTCTCTCTCTGCCTCTCCTTCTCTCTCTGTCTCTGTCTTTCTCTCTCTGTCTCTTTTTCTCTCTCGCTGTCTCTCTCTGTCTCTGTCTCTTTCTCTCTGTCTCTCCCTCTCTCTCTCTTCTCTTCTCCTCTCTTTCTCTCTTCTCTCTGTTCCATCCTCTGCACTGTCCTTTCTCTCTTTCTCTCTCTCTCTGTCCTCTGACTCTCTCTCTCTCTCTGTCTCTCTGTCTCTTCTCTCTCTGTCTCTCTGTCTCTCTCTCTCTCCTCTCTTTTCCTGTCTCTTCTCTCTCTCTCGTCTCTTCTCTTCTCTCTCTCTCTGTCTCTCTGTCTGTCTCCTCTCTTCTCTTGTCTCTCTCTCTCTCCTCTTCTCTCTTTCTCTCTCTCTGTCTCTCTCTCTCTGTCTCTCTCTGTCTCTTTCTCTCTGTCTCTCTCTCTCTCTGTCTCTTTCTGTCTCTCTCTCTCTGTCTCTCTCTGTCTCTTGTCTCTCTCTCTCTCTGTCTGTCTCTCTCTCTGTCTCTCTCTGTCTCTCTCTCTCTCTGTGTCTCTTTCTGTCTGTCTCTCTCTCTGTCTCTCTCTGTCTGTCTCTCTCTCTGTCTGTCTCTCTCTCTGTGTCTCTTTCTCTTTCTCTCTTGTCCATCAAGATGTGTGCGGCCTCTCCGCCTCCGCGGTGACCCGGGCGAGGAGGGTTTTTAGCGCAAATGGCAAAGGGTGGCGGTGACGTTTTACTTTAGACGGGGAAGCGAGGATGCAAGAAAAGGGGACCGAGGAGGGGAGGCGAGAGAGCGGGAGCGCGGCGCTGCAGCGCAGATGGCCAGAAAGTTCTCCGGAGTGGAGCCTGTATTTGTCTTTGGGTAGCTGCGCAGGGGAAGGCGTCAGTGAAGATCCGGTGGGCCTGAGAAAGGTAACACTGGCACAAGCGAGGCCCTGGGGAGGAATGGAGGTGGCATTCTTGCTGCCACAAGTGATGAGCACTTTCTAGGTCTTCAGCCGATGCAGCCAGGATGCGTGTCACTATGGGTGTGTAAAACGCCAGCCCCGACACAGCAGGCACGCAGTGTATAGTAGTAGCTTATGTGTCAGACATCCAGGGAGAAGCACTGCCTGTTTTGTTGGCATTCAGTCCTTACGACAATTACGCACCTGCTTTAGTCCGGTTTTATTTTATTTTCTTTATATAAATATTGAGGTAGGGTCTCACTCTATCCCAGACTGACTTGGAATTCACTATGGACTCTCAGGGCGGCCTCAAACTCACTGCAGTCCTCCTACCTCTGCCTCCGAGTGCTGGGATTAAAGGCGTGCGCCACCACGTCCAGTTAGTCCTGTTTTAGACATGAGCAGATTGAGATGCGGATGGGCTAATGACCATGACCACACAGCTCTGCCCAGGCCTGTTAGGATTCAACTCTGACTCCAGAACTCCCGCTCCATCTTCACACAGACTGCGCTACCCTTGCTACCCTGTGGTTTTAGAGGAGAGGCAGGAAGATTTGCAGTGGGTAGGAGTTCCTCCACCCTGGGGTTTCGCCACCGACCTAATCAGCTCCGCTCTTTAACCCTCAGGGTGTTGTTAACCTCAGCCTTTCATTAGAGGGATCTGCGAATTCCTAGACCCACTCCAGAACATGTACTTGAGCTGAACCCAAGTCTCCTTGCCGCTTTTGCTAGGGAAATTCCCTGGGCCCTAGGCTAGTATCCCCGCAGGAAATCACCGAACCACTCAACAGGGTTTTTCAAACCCCCTAGATGCCCATTCTACAAAGTGTGCAGTCAGAGGGAATGACTGGCAAGTTCAGCTGGACATCATAAAGTTTTTTTTAAAAAACTTATTTATTTATTTGAGAGAGAGAGTGGGGGGGAAGGGGTGTGGGCACATCAGGGCCTCTTGTCACTGCAAACGAACTCCAGATGCACGTGCCACTTTGTGAATCTGGCTTTACGTGGGTAGTGGGGAATCCAACACAGGCCATTGGGCTTTGTATGCAACTGCCTTTAACTACTGAGTCATCTTTCCAGCCCTTTAACATAAAGATTTTTAAAAATTTGTTCATATTTATTTATTTGAGAGCGACAGAGAGAGAGAGAGAAAGAGGCAGATAGAGAGAGACAGAGAGAATGGGTGCGACAGAGCCTCCAGCCACTGCAAACGAACTCCAGACGCGTGCGCCCCCTTGTGCATCTGGCTAACGTGGGTCCTGGGGATTCGAGCCTCGAACCGGGGTCCTTAGGCTTCACAGGCAAGCGCTTGCTTAACCGCTAAGCCATCTCTCCAGCCCCCACCACAGTTCTTAAACACCAGTTCCCTCTGCCTTCTTTTGGAACATGTGTAGACTTTAGATGTGCAATCAGCATGCGCCCTGATTTGCTTAGACTGACTGGGCTTGTGAAATCTTCATCTCATTTTGGAAGAGTGTGTCTGGTGACTAATGAACAAATACAGATGTTAAAAAGTAAAAACAGAGCCAGGTGTGACAGTGCACGCCTTTAATCCCAACACTTGAGAGGAAGAGGTTGGAGGATGGCTGACTGGGACTACAGAGTGAGTTGCAGGTCAACCTGGGCTGGAGTGACACCCTACCTTGAAAACAAACAAAAGTAAACCGAAACAAACAAACAAACAAAAAATCCTTAGTAGACACTCCAGCTGGAGCCCAATACTCCCATGAGTTTTAAACTTGCTGGGGAAAAACAAACAAACAGAAAAGGGATAGATATTCATGTTCAACCATAAATGTCCCTTCATCTTGTCTGCCGCCCCCCCCCCCCACCTCTGCCACCACCTCCAGGCATCTATTTCCTTCATCTCCAAACTAAACACCTTGAAAAATAACCTTGGGGGCTGGAGGGGTGGTTCAGTGGTTAAGGTGCCTGTCTGTAAAACCTAAGACCCGGGTTTGATTCCCCAGTACTCATGTACAGCTAGATGCACAGAGTAGTGCATGCACCTGGAGTTTGTTTGCAGCTGCTGGAGGCCCTGGTGAGCCCATTCTCTCTCTCTCTCTCTCCCTCTTTCTCTCTCTGTCTGTTGCTCTCAAATAAATAAAAATAAACAAAAATATTAAAAAAATAAATTAAAAAGAAAAAAGAACTGTGGTGGTAGCCAGGTGTTCTAGCACACGCCTTTAATCCCAGCACTTGGGATGCAGAGGTAGGAGGATCGCCATGAGTTCAAGGCCACCCTGTGACTACATAGTGAATTCCAGGTCAGCCTGGACTAGAGTGAAACCCTACCTCAAAAAAACAACAACAAAAAAAAAAGGGCCTTTAATCTCAGCGTTTAGGAGGCATAGGTAGGAAGATCACGGTGAGTTCAAGGCCATTCTGAGACTACATAGTGAATTCCCAGCTAGCCTGGGCTAGAGCAAGACCCTACCTCAACCCCATCCCCCCCAAAAAAAGTGTGGTGGTGGCCACATGTCTTTAATCTCAGCACTCAACAATTCAGCCAGGTGTGGTGCCTCAAGCCTTTAATCTCAGCACTTGGGAGGCAAAGGTAGGAGGATCACCGTGAGTTCGAGGCCACCCTGAGACTACGTAGTGAATTCCAGGTCAGCCTGGGCTAGAGTGAGACCCTACCTTGAAATAAACAAAAACAAAAAGCAACAACAACAAAAATAATTAAGAAAATATTGAATCAACCTAAGATAACCACCCCTGGTCTCAGGTCTCAGGATAGAGTTGCTCTTACATACTACTGAATGGGTGCGCCAGGGCCTCCAGCCACTGTAAATGAACTCCAGATGCATGCGCCACTTTGTGCATCTGCCTTACATGGGTACTGGGAAATCAACCCTGGCTCCTTAGGCTACACAGACAAGTGTCTTAACCACTAAGACATCTCTCCAGCCTTTTTCTTTCTTTCCTTTTTTTTTATTTGCAAGCATAATGAGAGCGAGCAAGCAAGGGAGAGAGAGAGCGTGTGAGTGTGCCAGGGCCTCTTGCCACTGCAAACGAACTCCAGATGCAGGTGGCCAGCTCTCCCCAGTTGATCTGTTTTGCTGGTGCTGAAGGGAGAACCAGTGTCTGGTCACAACGGGGAAGCACGTCGTCACTGAGCCCCATTCCCGGCCCTCTTGTCAGCCGATGTGGTAGAAGGTGGGGCTGAGGCTGTCTCAAAGAAATTCTTTTTGTTTTGTTCTGTTTGAGGTAGGGGCTCACTGTAGCCCAGGATGACTTAGAAATCGCTATGTAGTCTCAGGGTGCCTTCAAATTTATGGTAATCCTCCTCCTTCTGCCTCTGTGCTGGGAGTAAAGGCGTGCACCACCATGCCAGGCAAAAGTTTGAGTTTTTCTTTAGGTAAGGTCCCATTGTAGCCCAGGGTGGCTTGGAACTACCACTGCCTCCCAAAGTGCTGGGATACGCCACCATGCCAGGCCAATATATATATATTTGAGGCAGGGTCTCACTCTAGCTCAGTCTGACCTGGGATTCACTATGTATTCTAAGGGTGGTCTCGAACTCACAGTGATCCTCCTACCTCTGCCTCCCGAGTGCTGGGATTAAAGGTGTGTGCCACCATGCCCAGCTGCCAATAAATTTTTAAAAAATTATTTAGTGGCAAGCAGAGAGAGAGAGAGAGAGCCAGCCAGACAGACAGACAGGCTGGGCACACTAGGGCCTCTAGCCACTGCAAAGGAATTCCAGATGCATATGCCACTTTGGTGGCTACTGGGAACCGAACGTGGGTCATCAGTCTTTGCAGGCAAGTGCCTTAACTGCTGAGCCATCTCTCCAGTCCTAAGAAATTCTTTTCCCTGGTCTAACTTCAGACTTCCTTCATACTGGGAAAGGTCTTACGCCTTTTCTTCTTTCTTTTATTTTATTTTTTAATTTACTTAATTAATTTATTTGAGAGGGAGGGAGGAGAGAGAGAGAGGGAGGGAGAGAATGGGTGCTCCAGGGCCTCCAGCCACTGCAAAAGAACCCCAGATACATGTGCCATTTGTTCATCTGGCTTATGTGGGTCCTGGGGAATTGAACTGAGGTCCTTTGGCTTTGCAGGCAAACACCTTAACTGCTAAGCCATCTCTCCAGCTCCTTTCTTTTTCTTTAAAATTGAGAACTTTTTTGTGTATGTGTGTGTGGTAGGGTCTCATTCTAGCCCAAGCTAATCTGGCATTCACTGTGTAGTTCCAGGCTGGCCTTGAACAAACAGAGTTCCTCCTACCTCTGCCTCCAGAGAGCTAGGATTAAAGGCAAATTGAGAGTTTAATATATGAACCTATTGTAATTTGGTCATATTCCCAACAGTTTGTACTCTTCTGTCCCCTCTCCCCTGGTCCCATTCCACTGAACCCCTCCCCAGTGGGGTCACAGGCCGCCCTCCGTTGCTGTAATGGAATACCACAGAGCAGGGAATGTATGAAGTTTATTCAGCTCACAGTTCTGAGGCTGAGAGCAAGGCTGCAGCGGTGGCATCTTGTGAGGAGCCCAGTGCTAAGTCATACCCAAAGTGTTGTGCGGGAATTCTGGGGAATTGAAACATTGTTTCCTGGAAGGAGAAGGGAGTCAGGAAGTCAACAAGTCTGGGAGAATTGAAACTTAAGAGGTCACATGACCACTCCCCAAGGTTATGGGAGCAGTAAACAACTGTTGAGGGGCAGACTGGCCAGGGTTTTCTTTCTTTCTTGTTTCTTTTTAGTTATTTTGAGGTAGGGTTTCATCTAGTCCAGACTGACCTGGAATTCACTATGGAGTCTCAGGGTGGCCTCGAACTCACGGTGATCCTCTTACCTCTGGCTCCCGAGTGCTGGGATTAAAGGCGTGAGCCACCATGCCCGGATTTTCTTTATTTTTTTAAATATATATTTTTTATTATTGAGAGGAAATAAACCATGATAATCCCCCCTACTTTCCCCTTCACAATTCCACTGTCCATCATATCCCCTCTTCCTCTCAGTCTCTCTTTTGATGTCATCATCTTTTCCTCCTATTATATTGGTCTTGTGTAGGTAGCACTGTGGGGTCATGGATATCCAGTCCATTTTGTGTATGGAAGAGTGCATTGTAAGGAGTCCTATCCTTCCTTTGGCTCTTACATCCTTTCCACCACCTCTTCCACAATGGACCCTGAGCCATGGAAAGTGCAATAGAGATGTTTCAATGTTGAGCACTTCTCTGTCACTTCTCAGCACTATGGTGCCTTTTAAGTCATCCCAGTGGTCACCACCATCTGAAAAGAGAAGCTTCTCTGGCCAAAAGCGAGAGTAGCATTAATATGGGGTATGAATGTCATGTGAAGTGCTTACCGGGCAGTTTGGTGAGCATAATGTATGCACTTAGCCAGACATCAGCAGGCATTACACCCATAGGGCTCATGAATTCCCCCATCATAGGTTTTCAGTATCAGGGATGTATTCCCTCCAGTGAAGCAGGCCTCCACTCCAATTAGAGAGTGGTTGGTTTCCCCCATAGCAACATGCCGCTATTGCACCCATTGGCTCATTTGGCCTGGCTGGCCCAACTTAAGGCCTGCAGTGTTCACTGTTGTTTATCTCCAATGATAACTTCTCTCTCTCCCATTGAACTGCATGCAGTGTAGCTTTTTCTAGCTTTCTGTCAGCTGGTCTACATGGAGGAGGTTTTTAGGTCAGCTCCAGCAGGATTTCTCAGTGACCTCGCAGCCCAAGCATGTGGAGTCTTCAGCAATAGGATCTTACCATCTATTCCTGGTGGGATAACAAGAGCCTTGGGAATTGGCCAGGGTTTTGTAGAAAAATTTTAAACTAAGAAAGGTTGCAAGAGTCCTCCCTAAGATTATGTAAAGGGTAAACAACTGCTTGGGGATCGGGGTACCTCTCCCACCAGCCCAGCTGCCTGCAAGTGTCACGTTGAGCCCCAGAGATGCAGCCTCCCCTCACCTTGGCCGGGGTGGGCTTTTCAGTGATGCAGTGGGTGATGCAGCTAGCTGCTGCCTTCAAGTCACCCATGCTCCTATAAGCAACCCCTCACCCTGCTCTGTAAGCAACCCCAGTGAACTCATCGGTGGACCAAAACTGGTTTTCATGCAACCATGCTTAGATCTGTCGCCTGTGCCCTATCTGGGGTGAATGTTCAAGTCTCCCCAGGAGAAAAGTTTCAAGCGACACCATGGCAGAGGGTGAAAGGGAGAGAAAGCAAGAGGGGCAGACTGGCTCGGTGGCAGCCACCCTCTGGATTGGCTCACTCCCATAGTTAGCATGCCGTCCAGTCACAGCACTGAGCCCTTAAACCCAGTCCCTTCCCATTAGATCCCCACCCCAACTTCTCATTAGACCCCCCCCAACCCAGCATTACTGTACTGGAATCAGCCTCTAGTATGTGAATGTGGGGGTGGGCGCAGCCTCAGCACGGATGGACTCCTACAGGACGGGCAGGAGCTCCCTGCTGGGCATTCTGCAGGATGGAAGATGAACAAGTGAGGCCCACAGGCCGCTCAGCTTTGCTTTCTCTTGAAGCTTTGCTCTGGTAGCTATCTTGTATAGCCTACTCTTGTTGTTGTTGCTTGCTTGTTTTTCTAAGGTAGAATCTAGCCCAGGCTGACCTGGAATTCACTATGTAGTCTCAGGGTGGCCTTGAACTCACGGCGATCCTCCTACCTCTGCCTCCGGAGTGCTGGGATTAAAGGCGTGCGCCACCACGCCTGGGTAGACTATTTTCTCCTGAGGCCTGTGTGCCACTGCAGGGCCCTGTGCCCCACACCTTTCCTGGCAAGCGTGCCTCTGTGGGATGCCATTATTACTGCCATTCTCAGGAAACGCAGAGGTGAAAAGGCTCTGTAAAAACTACAGGCTGGGCTGGAGATGGCTTAGCGGTTAAGGCACTTGCCTGCAACACCGAAGGACCAGGGCTCAATTCCCCAGGACCCACGTAAGCCAGATGCACAAGGTGGCGCATGCGTCTGGAGTTCATTTGCATCTGCTGGAGGCCCTGGTGGACCCATTCTCTCTCTATTTGCCCCCCGCCCTCAAAATAAAATAAAATTTTCCTGGGCGTGGTGGCACACGCCTTTAATCCGAGCACTCGGGAGGCAGAGGTGGGAGGATCGCCGTGAGTTCGAGGCCACCCTGAGACTCCGTAGTGAATTCTAGGTCAGACTGGGCTAGAGTGAGACCGTATCTCGAAAAACCGAAAAATAAATAAATAAATAAAATTAAATTAAATTAAATTTAAAAACATGAGCTGTGTAGTTTGCCTTCTGAACTTTGGGCTCTGTACAAACTGCCTGCAGCCCCGGTCTGGCTCTGGGCAGGGGAAGCCTCATGCTTGGTTGTGGCAGAGCACTGAGGAAGGTACTTGGGGTTTTCAGCACCTCTTTAATCATCCTGGGGACCATGAACCACTTAAGTTCCGCGTGCACGAGCTGCCGCGGGCTCCGTTGGAAGAAGATGGACGATGGGTAATAAAATCAAGATGAAGTTTTGTATAAATCTTTCCAGCTCACAAAGATTGTAGGACTCTGAAGACGAAAGGGATATTAAAGAGAGTCGTGTTCTATCTACCTCCTTATTCTGCAGCGGTAAAACCTGAGCTCTTAGGAACAGTTACTGAGAGACCTGGCACACACTGCCCAGCCAGGGGCTGCACGGTCCTCACAGCCACGGTCATGGCCACCTCCCCTGCCATCTTTCCACCTCAGAAAAGGGTTCTGGAAAAATCAGTCCTCTGAGCATCGTCACCTCCCACCCACCATCTATGCGTATTGTTACCAGCTGCTAAAAATTGGCACCCTTAAAAAGTGGGTTGCCCTGCCCATCATTGAGGGTCACTGCTCCCAGTGTGGGCTGATCAGGAGGGCGGAGGGGGGGGGGGCGGGGAGAAGAGACGAGGAATGTTCAGAAGTGTAATTACCAGTCTCCTCCCTGGCACCTGGGGACTTCTGTCACTCAAATCCCTGGGTGTGTGCCCTCAGCGAATTCTAACCCACGGAGCCAATTGCTGACTGCAGCGAACTGTGCCCTTGCCCTCGGGGGATGGGAAGCAGGAGGAAATGCCACTTCCTAAACTGGTCGGCCTTGGAGCGGAAGATGTTTACGGCTGGTGGAAGCCTTCACAGAGTGAGTGATGTGCTTTCTACAGTGCTGTCCAGGATTCTGTCAGGGAGCAGTTATCAAGAAAAACCTCACAGAAGGATTAAAGGTTCAAGGCCAGCCTGAGAAACTCATTGACACCCTGTTGAAAATAAAAAGAAGTCTGGAGGGCTGGGGAGATGACTTAGCGATGAAGGTACTTGTCTGCAAAGCCTAATGACCTGGCTTCGATTTCTCAGTACTCAGGAAAGCTGGCTGCATGAAGTGGTGCATGTGTCCCAGAGTTCGTTTGCAGTGGCTGGAGGCTCTGGCATGTCCATTCTCTCTCTCTCTTTCTTTCTGTTTTTTCAAGGTAGGGTCTTACGCTAGCCCAGGTTGACTTGGAATTTACTAGGTAGTCTTAGGCTGGCCTCGAACTCAGAGCAATCCTTCTACCTCAGCCTCCCAAGTGCTGGGATTAGGGCGTGCAACACCACACTTGGCTGTACCCATTCTCTCTTGCTCTCACTCACGCCCTCTGTCTCATCTTTCTTTGCTTGCAAATAAATAAATAAACTTTTTTTTTTTTTTTTTTTAAGAAGGGGGCTGGAGAGATGGCTTAGCGGTTAAGGTGCTTGCCTGAAAAGCCTAAGGACTTGGGTTTGATTCCTCAGGACCCATGTAAGCCAGATGCAACAAGGAGGCCCACGCATCTGGAGTTCATTTGCAGTGGCAGGAGGCCCTGGTGTGCCCACTCTCTCTCTCTCTCTCAAATAAATGAATAAATAAAATATATTTTTAAAATATTTTATTTATTTACTTGAGAGAGAGAGAGAGAGAGCCAGAGAGAGAGAGCCAGCGAGCGCCAGGGCCTCCAGCCACTGCAAATGAACTCCAGATGCATGTGCCTCCCTGTGCACCTGCCTTACATGGGTCCTAGGGAATCAAACCTGGATCCTCTGGCTTTGCAGGCAAACGTCTTAACCACTAAACCATCTTCTCCAGCCCAATAAATAAAATATTTAAAAAAATCATTGAGGCCGGGCATGGTGGCACACACCTTTAATCCCAGCCCTTGGGAGGCAGAGGTAGGAGATCGCCATGAGTTTGAGGCCACCCTGAGAATACATAGAAAATTTCAGGTCAGCCTGGGCTAGAGCAAAATCTTATCTAAAAAAAAAAAAAAAAAAAAAAAAAAAAAGATTGGGGCTGGGAAGATGACTCAGCAATTAAAGGAGGTGCTTGCCTGCTGTCTGGGGTTCAATTTCCAAGCTACCTGCATAAGCCTGACACAAAAAGTGGCACAAGTGTCTGGTGTCTGTTTACAGTCATGACCGGAAGCCCCGGCATGCCCAAATCACGCAGACACGTCGATCCAACTTCTCTTGTTTTTGCTTTTGTTTTGTTTTTGAGGTAGGGTCTCTCTCTAGCCCAGGCTGATGTGGAATTCACTCTATAGTCTCAGGCTGTCCTCCAACTCATAGTTATCCTCCTACCGCTGCCACCACACACAGCAGAAAGAGAGAGAGAGAGAGAGAGAACGGGCAAGTCAGGACCTCCTGCCACTGCAAATGAACTCCAGATGCATCCACTACCCTTTGCATCCAGCTCCAGACGAATTCACTTATAAGTGATATGTCCAAGAATCTGTTGCTTACACAAAGATGAACATATTTTGCCATTACGTTGCTAGACTTAGAAATCTCTTTCAAACTGAAAAACATTTTTGCCTCCTAAACATTTGTGTTTATGCCCATAGATGAGCGCTGCCCTCAGCTTTGGTCAGAGAACCTTCTCTATGCAGTGGGTGGTGATTACTGGGGAGGCTCAAAACTTGCCAAGGTGCTGAGAATAAGTAACTGTGCAATGCTCAGCCCTATGTAGGACACCTATATCACCTTCTCCAAGGTTCAGGGGACATTGTGGAAGAGGGACCTGAAAGAATGTAAGAGGGGCTGTGGAGATGGCTCAGTGAGTAAAGGCGCTTGGTTGCCAAGCCTGCAGGGCCTGGATCAAATCCCCAGTAGCCTTGCTAAGCCAGATGCACGGAGTGGCACCCCCCGTTCATTCTCTCTCAAATATATAAAATATATATTTTTGAAGTAGGGTCTTGCTGTAGCCCAGGCTAGACCTGGAATTCATTATATAGTCTCAGGGTGGCCTCAAACTCATGGTGATCCTCCTACCTCTGCCTCCCGAGTGCTGGGATTAAAGGCGTGCAGCCACCACGCCGGGCAAAATGTTTTTAAAAAAGAATGTAAGAACCAAAGCTGGGCGTGGCCACCCTGAGACTACATAGTGAATTCCAGGTCAGCCTGGGCTAGAGAGAGACCCTACCTTGAACTCCTCCCCTCCAAAAAAATAAAAAAAAAAGAATGTGAGAGGATGAGGAGGAGTGGTGTAGAACAGTATCTTCTGGATGACATGGATGTTACACTCATGAACTCACAACAGCAAGGGTTACTTGCATAAAGCCTGCACAAGATTGGGCGCATCAGCCTTCCATCATGGAGGGCGGAGGGACTCAAGATAGCCGCACTGCTCCCTAAGGAGTTACTGGCAGTTCATGGATGCTGTGGGAGGGAAAAGCATTTTATTCAGGGATGTAGCCACTAGAACATTTCACTCATCATGGTCCAGTAAATAACCCCCTCCTCACCCATGCTTATGCAAACAAAATACCCTAATTAAAGTCAGTGGGATCCGGGTGTGGTAGCACATGCCTTTAATCCCAGCACTCGGGAGGCAGAGGTAGGAGGATCACCGTGAGTTCAAGGCCACCCTGAGACTACATAGTGAATTCCAGGTCAGTCTGAGCTACAGTGAGAGCCTACCTTGAAAAAAAACAAAACAAAAAACAAGAAAAGGTTCACTAAGTGGGAAACAGAGATAAGAGAAGGTAATGGGGGTGAATGTGATCAAAACACATTATATGCTTGTATAAAATTGTAAAAAAAAAATAAATGGACTTTAACTTTTCTTTTTCTTTAAATATTTTTATTTATTTGAGAACGACAGACAGAGAGAGAAAGGCAGATAGAGAGAGAGAGAGAGAGAATGGGTGCGCCAGGGCCTCCAGCCACTGCAAATGAACTCTAGACATGTGCGTCCCCTTGTGCATCTGGCTAACGTGGGTCCTGGGGAATTGAGCCTCAAACCAAGATCCTTAGGCTTCACAGGCAAGCGCGTAACCGCTAAGCCATCTCTCCAGCCCAACTTTTCTTATTTTTACATATGAAGGCATTTTAAGCTTATTTTATTTTTATTTATTTATTAGAGAGAGAGAGAATGGGCGCACCAGGGCCTCTAGCCACTGCAAACTCCAGAAGCATGCGCCACCTTGTGCATCTGACTTACGTGGGTACTGGGGAATCAAGCCTCGAACCAGGGTCCTTAGACTTCACAGACAAGCGCTTAACCACTACGCCATGTCTCCAGCCTGACTTTAACATTTTTTTGTTAATTTCTTTTTAAACTTTTTTTTTGTTTATTTTTTTATTTATTTGAGAGCCATAGACAGAGAAAGAGGCAGAAAGAGAGAGAGAGAGGGAGAGAAAGAGAGAGAGAGAATGGGCATGCGAGGGCCTCTAGTCACTGCAAACAAACTCCAGATGCATGTGCCACCTTGTGCAACTGGCTTACGTGGGTCCTGGGGAATCAAGCCTCAAACCAGGGTCCTTAGGCTTCACAGGCAAGCGCCTTAACCGCTAAGCCATCTCTCCAGCCCTCAAATAGATTTTTAAAATATGAATACACCTTCAGTGTTTTAAATGTGACAAAAGGGTTAAAATTTAAGACTATGCCCTTTTTATTTAATTATTTATTTATTTGGTTTTTCAAAGTAGGGTCTCACTTTAGCCCAGGCTGACCTGGATTTCACTATGTAATCTCAGGCTGGCTTCTAACTCATGGCTATCCTCCTACCTCTGCCTCCCGGGTGCTGGGATTAAAGGCGTGTGCCACCATGCCTGGCACATATGCCCATTTTTTGAAGCATGGTTTGGCATATCTGCGATCTAGAGGAGACAGTGGCTTCAGGGGAAGTCAGTGCTATTCTCTGAGTGCATCTTAGGAATGATCAACCACATATCTAATGTGCTCACCGTCGCTGTAAATTACGGTCAGTTTTGCTTTCTGGGTATCTTGCTAGGTAAGACAAGGGATTTGTTACAAGAAAAAATGATTTTGTCATTTAACAGCTGAGAAATTAAATGAATTGTCCCACTGTAAGTATCAGCAATTTAGGTGGTAAATTGGGATCATCTTGGTAGTAACAAGAGTGAGAAGACTGTAGTTCCCTGCCCTGTCCTCCTTCGCTCCCTTCTTCTTTCCTTCTTTCCTTCCTTCCCTCTCTTCTTTCTTTTCTTGTAGTTGCAATCCTCTTGCTTCCACCAATAGAGTGCTGGGATTACAAGTGTGTGCACCCCTCCCGCCTATAATTTATTTTTAAAATTTATTTATTTATTATTATTATTAGTAGTAGTAGTAGTATTTGGTTTTTCAAGGTAGAGTCTCACTCTAGTTCAGGCTGACCTGGAATTCACTATGTAGTTTCAGGGTACCCTCGAATTCACAGTGATCCTCCTACTTCTGCCTCCCAAGTGCTAGGATTAAAGGTGTGCACCACCACACCTGGCTCTTAAAACATTTTTATGTATTTATTTATTTGTGTGAGAGAGAGACAGACAGAGAGAGGGAGAGAATGGGCACTCCAGGGCCTCTAGCCACCGCAAACGAACTCCAGATGCATGTGCCACCTTGTGCGACTGGCTTTACCTAGGTACTGGGCAATCAAACCGAGGTCCTTAGGATTTGCAGGCAAGTGCCTTAACCACTAAGCCATCTCTCCGGCCCTCTAATGTATTTTTTTTCAAAGGCAAAAACTTTCTGTTTTGAAAAGGTCACTAATGTTTAGCAGTAAGAGTTTAGAGTACACTGAACACAGAGGTTTGTATCAATGACTTTCCCATGGCTGGTAAGAAACACCTGGCTAGAAGCAGCTTATGGAAGGGGAAGGGTTTATGTCAGTTTATGGTTTCAGGGGGTAGAGTCCATCATTGTGGGAACAGGAAACTGGCACCACATTATCATATCAGTGAGGAGAAAGTATGGAGAGTAGCCCGTGGGGTCTGGCTGTAACACTTCAAAGTCTTCCCTCCCCATGGCAACACACTTTCTTCAGCAAGGCTCCACCTCGGAAAGGTTCCATAACCTTCCAGAACAGCACCCCCCAACTAGGTGAAGTCATCAAACAAATGAGTCTGTAAGGTTTATTTTACATTCGAACCACCGTAATGTGTGTGTCACACACGTGCGTGTGCATGCTTTCTAAGTTAAAACAAACAACAATAACAGTGCTTACTTATTCAGGACTTTCTTTCTCACTTAGGAAAAAATGAACCAAATGTCAGTGTGAAGGGAGGGCCAGGAAGCTTCCAGGTCACATCTCCAGCTCAGTTTCTGTCCTACCCTCTCCAAGCAGGCCAAGACACTGCCCCAAAGTGTGGCATGGGAATTGGTGACTATTTCTCTGGCTGTGTGATGAGGTGTTTTTTTTTTTTTTTTTTTTTTTCTTCACAGACTAAAAACCCCAGAGGTTAGAAGCACATGACTAATGTTCCGTTAACCTAGTAAGTGAGAAAGTCAGGTCTTTTCCTGGAATTTTGAGTTTAAAAAAAAAAAACAAAAAAACTTATTTCAGAAATATAAGCATAAAAAAATGACAAAACAGGCTCATCACATCAAAAACAAACATTCCCGAACCAAGCGACAGGAAAACAAAATTTGGGCCACACAGAGGTAGTAAAGGAGTGACCCCTTCTTCCTCTCCTAATTCCATCCAGATTCTGAAACACAGTTTCCTGAGCAGGGAAGGGAAGTACACCGATGGTTATAGCCGGTTCCTAGCATCTGCTGGGGACATGAAGCTATAGCGGAACAGGTTCAGAGAAGGCCAGGGATCAGAAGGTGGAATGCCTCGATTGACATTGTCCCCGTGTAGACGACAGCTGATGGTCCTTCCTCCCCAGACATAGCCCTAGATGGTGGCTTTCCTACGTGACTGTCCATCGCTTAGGCTGGGCTTTGGGTCTGGCCCCTGACTCTCCAGTGCTGCTGGCCACAGTGGTTTCTATCCTGGTTCCTCTTGCGTACTAGGTAATTTTTTAAAAAATATTTTATTTGTTTATGAGAGAGAGAGAGAGAGAGAGAGAATGGGCACACCAGGGCCTCTAGTCACTGCAAATGAACTCCAGACGCATGTGCCACCTTGTGCATCTGGCTTACGTGGGTCCTGGGGAACTAAGTGTGGGTCCTTTGGCTTTGCTGGCAAGCACCTTAACTGCTAAGCCATCTCTCCAGCCCCCTCTCATGTTCTAGAATCAGTGGGGTCAAGGCAGATAAGACCAGGATCAGGCCAAGTTACATTTGCCCACTGAGTGCAAATGACTTATGGCCAGAGACGCATTTTGCCCTCCACTGACTGTATCCCTAGCTCCTAGAGCAGCCCCAGATGCCCTCAATGAGGATTCCTTTTAAAATATTTTTTATTTGAGAGAGAGAGAGAGAGACAGAGTGACAGAGAGAAAGGGAGAGAGAGAATAGGCAGGCCAGGGCCTCTAGCCACTGCAAACAAACTCCAGATGCATGCGCCACCATGTGCATCTGGGTTCTGGGGAATTGAACCTGGGTTCTTAGGTTTTGCAAGGAGGTGCCTTAACCACTAAGCCATCTCTCCAGCCCTTCGAAGAGGACTTTAACATTACTGCTAAATTAAGCGAATCGATCCAAAGACACACCAGCCTGCCTTGCTCTTCGTAGCTTGATAAGAGAGCTAGGATTTTCCTCTTCCACACAGGCTTGGGTGTTCAAATGCTAGACACCACAGTCATCTTGTTGCCTGAAAACTCATTGCTACAGTGGGTGGTTGGGGTGTCCAGGACAGGACTTGAAACCAGGAGGGACTGGCACCAAGTAAATGACTTGCAAACATTTATTAACCAAGTAAAATAACTGTACTGTTACTGGTTTCATTACCCCCCCCTCCCCCAAGTGGCCTCTTTCAAAATCAGACATGTAAGGAAAACAAATTTCTCCCAAACGAACAGAAGGTAAGGAGATAGGTCCTCTTCCCCTCTCGCTTTTTGGGACCACGGGGACAAAGATGGCAGAAAGATCAAAGTTTTCCAGGTTCCGACACAACCCATGGTCTTAGGCTTGAGAGGTGACACCCTGGTCCTTGACCCCCGAAGCAAGAGGCAGCAAACTCTGAGACTGGGATGGCGCTTGCAAGCCCAGTGGCCGGGCAGTGCAAGGGCGGCCTGCGTCTCTGCAGCTCCTGCCTTGGTGAACTCACAGCGGGTTCCGAGGCCAGGAAAGAGGCACTGGCTGGCAACACACAGCAGCGCAGGTGGGGCGGTGACAGAGTTGGGGGTCTGCGGTGACCCGGTTCAGGGGCTTCTCCTGAGCAGGGCCATTCTTGGATTTCAGCAGCCAAGGATGCAAACGATCTTTCTGAGGATGTTTTAAACAGGCTGGGTCTTACATGTTGGGGTCAAGGTAAATGACCCCTCGCCTTGGCCCTGGGCAGTGACTTTAGTCAGCCTGTCCCACCCATCATCTACTGTTAGGGGAACCACCCGCTGAACCCCAGAGAATACAAGGGCTAGCGGGGCCTGCTGGTGGAGGCCTGTAATCCCAGCACCCCAGAGGCTGGGGCAAGAGGATTATGAAATTTGAGGTCGGTCTGGCCTACATAGCCGGATCCTGTCTCAAAACAAGTAAAGAAAACAAAAAGAACACAGCTCATTCCTTCTCTCGCCGCTGGCCGGATTGTTGTCCTCTGCAGAGGACCTGCCCCTCCCCCAGGCAGGACCTCTGGCCAGTGCTTGCAAGTGAATGCAAGGGACATACTGGACTTTATGCTACGACCACCAGGCTAACCACAGACTTGCATTATCACCAGCAGACCAGAAAAAAGCTCCCGAAAAAGGCTGGCAAAGTAAAGTGTGTTCTTGGAGTTGCTGGTTTGGAGCTGTTAGGTGACATAGTGGCCTTGTGGCTACTGGGATCCACCACGCCTGGCTTCGTTTCACTGTTAGTAATATTAACTCTCAGATGACACATTACACACACACACACACACACACCACAGTAAATATATCTATATATGCATAGGTGAAAGAATGGTTCTAAAGGGTTAAAGAGGCCGCAGGGGAAGTTCAAAGAGGCCTGAGAGGCCACGGCTGGAAAAGTGGAGTCTGCAGAAGTCACAGAATTAGCTTGGCTGGAGGTCTGTTGGGGAGGCTTCAGGACATTGCTGGGTCATATGCTCCAAAAGAAACTGCACATTGGAGTTCATCAGCTACAGAAGTGAGGTGTAGGCTGTGGTGAAGGGTAGGCCCAGGTCTGGATGGACAGATGGACAGCAGGTCCAGATAGGCAAAGAAGCAGAGGGCATTTGAGTAGGTCATGTCACCAGGGACAACTGTGGCTCTGAGCTAAAGCCTCAGGGATGGTCAAAAGTTCCTTTTTTTTTGTTTTTTTGGTTTTTTTTTTTTTTTTGGTTTTTCGAGGTAGGGTCTCACTCTAGCCCAGGCTTACCTGGAATTCACTATGGAGTCTCAGGGTGGCCTCGAACTCACAGCGATCTTCCTACCTCTGCCTCCCGAGTGCTGGGATTAAAGGCGTGCGCCACCACGCCCGGCAGTTTGTTTGTTTTTGTTTTGTTTTGTTTTGTTTTGTTTATTTGTTTGCGGGAGCTGCAGAGATCGCTCAGTGGTTAAAGGCGCTTACCTGCAAAGCCTGCTGGCCTGGAAGTCAATTCCCCAGCCACGCACATAAGGCTAGATGCACAAAATGGTGCAGGAACTTGGCATTCGTTTTCAGCAACATGCACACACATACATGCTAATAAATAATAGAAATTTTAGGGGCTGGCGAGATGGCTCAGCAGTTCAGGACCTTGTTTGCAGTGCCTAATGACCCAGGTCCCATCCCTCAGTCCCCAGGTAAAGCCGGATGAACAAGTGGTGAATGCGTCCAGAGCTTGTTTGCAATGGCAGGAGGCCCTGGTGTACCCATCCCCTCTCTTTGCTTGCAAATAAATAAATAAAATATGTTAAAAAATAAATTAAGGGGGCCAGAGAGGTGACTTAGCAGTTAAAGCACTTGCCTGTAAAGCCAAAGGACGCTGGTTCAGTTCCCCAGGGCCCATGTAAGTCAGATGTACGAGAGGGCACACGCATCTGGAGTTTGTTTGCAGCGGGTGGAAGCCCTGCTGTGCCCATTCTCTTTCTGTCTCTCCCTCTGTCTGCCTGCCTATTTCTCTCTCTCACACACACACATAAATAAATAAAAAGTAAAAAAAAAATATTAAGGGCTGGAGAGATGGCTTAGCAGTTAAGGTGCTTGCCTGCAAAGCTTAAGGGCCCATGTTCACCTCTCCAGATCCCATGTAAGCTAGACGCACAAAAGGAGAGACAAGTGCAAGGTCACACATGACCACTAGGTGGCGCAAGCATCTGACATTTGATTGTGGTGACTGAGGCCCTGGTGCACCAATTCTCTCTCTTTCTCTCTGTTTCCTGTCTCTCTCTCTGTCACTCCTGTTCTCTCTTTAAAAAAAAAATTAATTAATTAAAAAGTTTTCTATGATAGGTGGGTCCATTGTCATCATGGCGTTAGGTGTCCACCCCTTTAGGTCCAGGTGAATGAGTTGCACCCTTCCCTTAGTCTGGTATGTCCCATAAGTTCTTAGACTGGTTTTCCTGATGTGGTTTTATTTACTACGCCATGTATGTGCTCCTAGAGTTCTAATTTACTTTGATAGCTTCATAGGATGGCACCCTCCCTACGTGCAGGATACGTCATTTATCAGCCTGTGCCCCGTGAGCCGTGCTGGTGAGACGATACCGTTCACGTGTCCACCAAGGTCAAAGTTGAGTCAAGGCGCTGGAGAGATGGCGCAGCAGACAGGAGTGCGGCCATGCATTCTAGCTCCGAGGACAGAGCCAGGACAATTGTTGTAGCTCACTGCTCTGCCAGTTTGACCCAAAACATGAGCACCAGGTTCCGTGAGAGACTCGGTGTCAAGGGGACGAGGTGGAAGAGCCATAGACACAGGCCGCCATACTGTCCTTTGGCCTCTGCATGTGTGTTTGGGGCATACACACACCACATCCCACCTCCCCAAAAAGACAAAAAGAAAAATGGAGTCAAGAGCTGCCTGTAGCCGGGTGTGGTGGCGTACGCCTTTAACCCCAGCACTGGGGAGGCAGAGGTAGGAGGATCACCATGAGTTCAAGGCCACCTTGAGATTACCTAGTGAATTCCAGGTCAGCCTGGGCTAGAGTGAGACTCTACCTCAAAAAAACAAAACAAAACAAAACAAACAAAACAAAACAAAACCAAAAAGCTGCTTGTAATATCGAGTCTCTCAAGGCACGGTACAGTATGAAACCCATTGTTTTACACCAAATATCGGGTAATTTAGGATCTGATCTCAATAGAGAAGACCTCCACCCAGGGGAGAGGAGTGTTGAAATGAAATGAAGGAGTACCTCAGTTCACTGAGGGAGAAGGCAGAGCGAGAGCAGATAGACAGATGGCAGGCAGGGCCATACAGTGTATACCGGTCAGAAAGGAAGAAAAACTCAGTGTGCAGTCATTGAAGCAGAGAAGAGACACGTTCCAGAAAGGACAGTGAGAGAGAGCCACCTTGGGCTATGTTTTCCATACCAGCTGTGAGCCAACATGGTTGTGAAACCAGCACTTTACGGACAATAGGAGCCAGCTATGGTGGCTTATGACTATAGTCCCAGCACTTGGGAGGCTGAGGTAGGAGGATCACCCTGAGTTTAGGTCTGGGCTACAGAGTAAGTTCTGGATTAGTGTGGTGGTTTGAATCAGATGTCCTCCTCCCCCGCCCCCCCCCCCACTCAGGTGTTCTGAATGCTTCGTTCCCAGCTGGTAGAAATTTAGAAGGAGGGCTGGAGAGATGGATTAGTGGTTAAGATGCTTGCCTGGGAAGCCTAAGAACCCAGGTTCAATTCCCCTGTACCCACGTAAGCCAGCTGCACAAGGTAGCACATGTGTCTGGAGTGTGTTTGCAGTTTCTAGAGGCCCTGGTGCCCATTCTATCTGCTTCTTTCTCCCTCCCCCTCAAATAAATCAATAAAATTTTTTTTGAGGCAAGCCCAACAGACTGTCCCCCCCTTTTTTATTATGAGAAAGTGAGAATGAGAGAGAAATAACTGTCATGCTAGGTCCTCCAGCCACTGTAATCGAACTCCAGATGCATGCACCACCTTGTGCGCATGTGCGTCACCACATGTGTCTGGTTTATGTGGGATCTGGGGAGTTGAACATGGATCCTTAGGCTTTGCAGACAAGTGCCTTAACTGCCATCTCTCCAGTCCCATAGATAAATGAACAAAAAAATATTTTTATTAAAAATTTTATTTATTTATTTGACAGAGAGAAAGAGGCAGGATGAAGTCCCTCCTGTTGAATGTACCTCCAATCTAATCAGAGAGAGAGAGAGGGAGAGGGAGAGAGAGAGAGAGAGAGAGAGAGAGAGAGAGAGAGAGTTGGTTACCCCAGTAACAGCCATGCCATTATTACATTTGTAAATTTGTTATTTAGAACTAATTTTATTATATATTTATTTTA
Source organism: Dipus sagitta (assembly GCA_036346955.1). Taxonomy (NCBI): domain Eukaryota; kingdom Metazoa; phylum Chordata; class Mammalia; order Rodentia; family Dipodidae; genus Dipus; species Dipus sagitta. The sequence continues at coordinate 12,348,458 of CM070775.1, read as the reverse complement.
AATATATATTTTCATTTATTTATTTGAGAGAGAGAGAGAGAGAATGGGCATGCCAGGGCCTCTTGCTGCTGCAAGCAAACTCCAGACACATCTGCTTTTGCATGGCTACTGGGGAATGGGACCTGGACTGGCCAGCTTTGCAAGCAAATGCCTTTAACTGCTGAGCCATCACCTCTCCCGCCCTGGAAAAAATATATTTTTGTACGTGTAAATAATGTAGGGCTTCCAGTGTAACGCTTGTTTCTTACGGTGTGTTGTCACCCTGTCTGGGTTGTTTCTGCCAGTCTGGGTCAGGTAGGGAGGGGGAGGTCTCCCGGAGCTGAGGGCCTCAGTGCTGCCCGGGGAGGAGAGCCGTGGTCACAGAAGGCAGTAGCAGCGTTACCACGATGCCTCGAGGTGATTAGATTCAGGTTTTCTCCATTCAGCTGTTCGACGGGTTGTGCACTTCACAAGCGGTGACCCAGGAAGCCAGAGAGGTGTGTGCTGCGGGTGCTGAGGTTGTCGCCACTGTCATTTTGTTGTCACCGAAGCTCCTGTTGAAACTTAACAGAGGGCTGGAGAGATGGCTTAGCGGGTAAGGTGCTCATCAGCAAAGCTAAAGGACCCAGGTTCTATTCCCCAGTACCCAGGTAAAGCCCGATGCACAAAGTGGCACGTGGAGTTGGTTTGCAGCTGCTGGAGGCCTTGGCGTGCCCATTCTCTCTCTCTCTCTCTCTCTCTTTTTTTTTTCTTTTTGGTTTTTCAACGTAGGGTCTCATTCTGGCCCGGGCTGACCTGGAATTCACTCTGTAGTCTCAGCGTGGCCTCGAACTCATGGCGATTCTCATACCTCTGCCTCCCGAGTACTGGGATTAAAGGTGTGCGCCACCACGCCTGGCCCTGTTCTTTCTCTCTATGTGCCTCTTTCTCTCTCTCAAATGAATAAACAAACAAACCGATAGATATATAGACAAATAAATAAGATTTTTGTTTTTTTAGAAAACCCCCACTGTGGGGTGAGTTGGAAGCCAGGAAGACGTCTATGGAGAGCGTAGCACTGAGGGTCGAAGGTGGTGGTACTGCATTTCTTTGGTTTCGGCAGGGAGGGGACAATGTCAGGTATGTGTCTTTCAGCAGGAGCTTCCAGTAACCTGGGGGGGCTGAGCTGGTCACCCGCCACTCCTCGCACCTCTACCCTGCCCCACAAGTGGAAGCAGTCAGAAGAGTGGTTCTCGGCTTCGGGGTGATGTACACCCCCTCCCTGCAGACATCTGGCAAGGTCTGGAGGTATTCCCAGTTGTCACCCTGGGAGGCCGGTGGCATCTGGTGGGTTTAGCCAGCGATATTGCTAAACACTCTAAGGGCCCAGGCGCTGCCCAGCCACACCCACAGCGGAAAGTTAGCGCGTCCCAAATGTCAATCGCAGGCAGGCCGACTGGGGAACCCTGATTTAGGGGAACAGGAAAATCCCAGGTCTGTTTAGGGCCCGGAAAGTTGACTGAGTGCTTTGCACAAAAGAAAGAAGCATTGGACTTCATTTCCTGGCCCCGTTTCAAGTGCGTAATTATAACCTGCCTACCTAAAATTTACATTGAGTTTCAGTGGGTATCTGTTGGCATGCTTAAACAAGCCGAGGGTGGCTGTCTGCCTGACAACAGGACAACGTTCTATGCCCAGATCAGTTACAGGTCAGCAGGGGGTTAAACAATTGCGCTGCCAAGTGATTTGAAACCTTCCTTCGGGATTAAAAAAACAAGCACTGCGGGGGAGGGAGGGTATCACCATGGGGTGTTTTTTTTTTTATAATCATGGAAGTTGTTAATAAAAAAATTAAAAAATTTAAAAAAATAAATGAATATACTATAATGTCAAAAAAAAAAAAAACCAAGCACTAAGACAAGAAAGTTGGGACATCATATTATTAGGAATATTACGTTTGTTCAGCCACTTAGGAGTCCGCCTGGGATTCATATCAGTACTAAGGTAACAGGCAGAGATTGGTGACCTTCAGTCGAAGCTCCCGCACAGCCTGGAATTAATAAGTTAGCCGTTAAAAAGCAGGGTGCTGCTCGGTGCACGTCTCTACAGCTCCGGCGTCTGGGAGAAGCTTGGCTGGGGCGATGCTGGGCTTCAAAGCAAATCTGCAATCTTCTCTTTGGACTTGCTGTTCCCTATTTAGAACGGAGCAGCCCAGACTTGTCTGGGGCTCCGAGGCACGAGCAAGCTCCGGAGGTATTAACCGGAGCCTCGCTTCCAGGAAAGCACAGCCCGCTGCAAGTGAGGGCCGCGGCTCCGGCGTTCCCTTCCCTTCCCTTCCCTTCCATTCCGAAGATTACGATCATTTAGACCGGCAACATTTAAAGCCAGAAGCTGGGCTGCAAACTCTTTGACACACTTGACGGATTATCATTTAAGAAGCCACACAGGCCAGTTTCTGAAAAGTAATTTCTTTCCCTCCCTTCCTCCTTCTCTCCCTCCCTCCTTTCCCTCTTTCTTGGCCACCGCCCGCCCTGCCCCCCCAAGGCATTTAAATGTTAAACCAGTTTAAAGCTCCAGGCACATACAGAGCCAGTCTTTTGGGTTGGTTTATTCATTTTCCCTAGGATTTCTTTTTCTTTTCTTTTTTTGGTTTCTCGAGTTAGCGTCTCACTCTAGCTCAGGCTGACCTGGAATTCACTATGGAGTCTCAGGGTGGCCCCGAACTCACGGCGATCCTCCTACCTCTGCCTCCCAAGTGCTGGGATTAAAGGCGAGCGCCACCACGCCTGGCTTCCCTAGGATTTCTGTCTTTAGAATGATAGTGTCAACTTCATTATGTTTTTATTTTTAAAATATTTTTATTTACTTGCAAGCAGAGAAAGACAAAGGGGAGAGAGAGACAGAGAGTGAGAGAGAGAGAGAGAGGGAGGGAGAGAGGGAATAGGCACTCACTCCAAGGTCTCCAGCCATTGTACAGGAACCCCTGATGTATGTGCCACTTTGTGCATCTGGTTTTACATGGGTACTAGGGAATTGAACCTGGTTTCAACTTGCTGGCAAGTGCCTTAACTACTGATCCATCTTCTCAGCCCCTATGTTTTATTTTTTTTAAAAATGTATTTATTTGCAAAGAAAGAGAGAGAGAGAGAGAGAGAGAGAGAGAGAGAGAGAGAGAGAGGTGCATGCCTGGGCCTCTAGCCACTGCAAATGAACTAGACGCACCCACCACTTTGTGCATCTGGCTTTACATGGGTACTGGGGAATTGAACCTAGGTGGTTAGGCTTTGCAGGCAAACGCCTTAAACTGTTGTGCTATCTCTCCAGCCCAATCAACTTCATTCTTAATAACAAGGAGTTTTGGCAAAAGTGTGACTTTGGGGATTTTGAATGGTAGGTGATACCTCTTGTTTTCTGCTTACTACATCTTTATTTAAGTAGGCTTGAAAAATAAACGAAATAGGCTTGGAATAGACTGGCACCATTCCTATTTGACTATCCATGCTGTTCCCTAGTGTAAGTCTATGGAAAAGATGCCACTAACTGCAGTTTGAGTTTTACTAGCTGACTCATGCACACGCTCTCACCTAAAAACCATGTGCTCTGAGGGTGCTGTTGGGGTGAGAGGCAGACATTTCAGCCAAGCGGGAAGAGTCTGTCTCGCGAAGCAGAAAAGGGTGTGTCTCAGACACCTTTGGCTGTCCCCAGAGCACCCCCACATCATTCCAGCAAGACTTCATAGGATTGGCTCTGAGCCCCAAACCTCTCTGTGCAGAACCCCTCTTGCTTTGTGGAGTGAGTGCTACTTGCTGCCACTTCTTTACAGCTGGGGAAACCGAGGCTCTAGGAGGTTAGGGACTGTCTTCAAGGTCATAGAGAAGAAAGACTGGAATTTACAAAAAAAAAAAAAAAGCCATCTGTCTCTAGAGCCCTTGCTCTGGATGCCCCCCATCGCCCTGCCCAGCAAACACGATGTAAAAAAAACAAAAAAAAAAAAAACAAAAAAAACCCCCAAATCTGCCAAATATATTAGCATGTGAAAATTGTATACTTTGTTTTGCAGACGTTAAGCTCTGTTCACACTGCTTACCTCTTTTTTTTTTTTGTCTTTTTGGTTTTTATGAGGTAAGCTTTCACTGTAGCCCAGGCTGACCTGGGATTTACTACGTAGTCTCAGGGTGGCCTCCAACTCTGGGCGATCCCCCACCTCTGCCTACCGAGTGCTGGGGTTAAAGGCGTGCGCCACCACGCCTGGCTTCCTACTTACCTCTTGTTCAGGAAGCAAGAGACTCTTGGAATCCTGGAATAGGTCTTTGCCTAAAGACTAGATTTGGAAATGGCTACATAAAGGGAAGTCCTGTTTGAGGAAATGTGGTGCCCCAAGGGAATAGTTTACTTGCCTTTTCTCCTAGTTGAATTCAGAATTTTTTTTTTTTTTAGGCTACATCTGCCCCTACCCCCACTTACAGTTACTCTGTATATGGTGCAATTGATGTACTTTGAAGTTCAATTATACCTCTGGCACTGCATTGTGGGAAACATTTTACTCACGGCTATGTTTTTGGAAGGTTGGTACATGGCAGTAATGACATGTTTATCTTGGAGGGGCGACTAGACAGGCAAGTTTCGTCCTTGAATGTGAGATCTATTACCTCCTCCTTCACCTGGGACTCCAACTTCAGGTAGCCAAGAGAACCAGCAGTAAGCATTAAGAGTAAAGGAACAATTTGAAGGCTGAGGCAGGAGGTATCATGAGTTTAAGGCCAGCCAGGGCTAATGTAGCAAGACGCTGCCTCAAGCAAACAGACACAAAATAAATTTTTTTTTTTTTTTTTTTTTTGGTATTTTGAGGTAGGGTCTCACTCTAGCTCAGGCTGACCTGGAATTCACTCTGTAGTCTCAGGGTGGCCTTGAACGCATGGCGATCCTCCTACCTCTGCCTCCCAAGTGCTGGGATTAAAGGTGTGCGCCACCACGCCCGGTTACAAAATAAAATTTTAAAAAAGAAAGTGAGCTGGGCGTGGTGGAGCACTTGGTAGGCAGAGGAAGAAGATCAGTGTGGGTTCAAGGCCACCCTGAGACTATATAATAAATTCCAGGTTAGCCACCTTGAAAAAGTAAAAAAATAAAAAGAAGGAGAAGGAGAAGAAGGAGGAGAAGGAAGAAAGCAAGCTGGCTGGCTTAGGGTTGTGCATGCTTGTGATCCAGCACATGGGTGGTAAGGCAGGAGAATCCAAAGCACAAATTCAAGGCTGGACAGCCTAGGTTCAATCTCTCAGTACCCACGTAAAGCCAGATGCATAAAATGGTGCATGCATCTGGAGTTGATGTGCAGTGGTAGATGTTGATGAGAGAGATGATTCTCTCTCTCTCTTTCTCTCCCAAATTAATAATTAAAACAAACAAACAAACAAACAAGCAAAATAGAAAAAGAGCCAGGCGTGGTGGCCCATGTCTTTAATCCCAGCACTCAGAAGGCTGAGTTAGGAGGACTGTTGTGAGTTCGAGGCCAGTCTGAGACTATATAGTGAATTCCAGGTCAGCCTGGGCTGGAGTGAAACCCTAACTCGAAAAACCAAAAAAAGAAGAAAGGAAAAGAAAAAAAAAACTACAAAAATATAATAAAGAGAAAAGCCAGGCTGGAGAGATGGCTTAGTGGTTAAGGCAGTTGCCTGTGAAGCCTAAGGACCCATGTTCGACTCTCCAGATCCCATGTAAGTCAGACACACAAAGGCGAGGCAAGCGCAAGGCTGCACATACCCACTAGGTGGCGCAAGTGTCTGGAGTTCAAGTTCAATTTCAGTGACTGAGGCCCTGGTGTGCCAATTCTCTCTCTGTCTTTCTCTCTCCACAAAATTAAAAAAATTTTTTTTTTTTTAAAGAGAAAAGCCATTTTTTACTGATGAGGCAGCCATCTTTCTACAATTTAGTACCAGTGTGCCCTCCACTGCCTTCCTACTCCCTGTCCTACAGCAGGGAAGACAGAGAGGCACATTGGCCGGCAAATCACCACTTACGATAATGTTCAGGCATGTATACATTCTTTTCGCATCAAACTGGAAAGAAAGCCATTAGCTAACTCGCCGGACAGTTCTGTGCTTATGAGACACATGGTGACTTGTTGGCATGGCCTACATCTGTCCAGCCCACTTTCCAGAACCAGTACCTGGCATCCCCCTCCTCACAGCTACACCAGCCACCCTGTGCCCCCTAACTCCAATTAGGGCAAAAAGCAAGTCACAGCCACCTTCTGGAACCCCAAGGACTGGTTTCCTATTCCCTCTGGGCTGCAACTTTGAGCAGTTCCCGGATGGCAACTGTCTACAACCCAAACCTCGGGGCTCAGCGGGGATTCCATTTCAGTGTTAATGGTGAAAGGCAGTGCAAGCTGCTTCCTACCTCTCAACCCTCCCTCCCTCCCTCTCACTGTGGGACAGGCTTGGGGTGTGTTGCTCAGTAATAGAGAGCTTGCCTAGGTTCTGATCCTCAACAATGAGAAGTAATTAATTTGGAAAAAGTGGGGTTAGAGAGAGATGGCTCAGCAGTTAAAGGTGCTTGCTTGCAAAGCCTACTGGCCCAGAGTTCAGTTCCCTAGCCAATCACAGAAGCCGCTGCAACGGTTGTGTAAGCATCTGATGTTCATTTGCAATTTATTTGTAAGAGGCCCTGTTGCATGCGCACGTGAATACAGGTGCATCATGCGTGTGCGCACACTTACAAACACAGACACACACACATGCAAATTAAAGAAATTAAAAAATTTAGCCGGGTGTGGTGGCGCACGCCTTTAACCTTAGCACTTGGGAGGCAGAGGTAGGAGGATCGCCGTGAGTTCAAGGCCACCCTGAGACTATATAGTTAATTCCAGGTCAGCCTGGACCAGAGTGAGACCCTACCTCCAAAAATCTCCCCCCCAAAAAATTTAAAAATAAGTGTCACCCAAGATGCCATCTCATGTATTATCTTCTGAATTACAGTTTCTTCCTTCAGTCGCTGGTCAGCTCCCAGTGTGAAGTTTGTCCCGATAGTACTCGATAGAAACATCCTTGCATGCCCACGTGACCTCCCCATCTTCCCTCACTCACTGTACATGGCCTCAATTCTACGTTTATCTTTCTCATTCAACTATGTTCGTTCATTCTAGCTGATAATGGGGGATCAATATTTTGCTGGATGGATGAATATCTTTTAATTAATTAATTATTTCTTAAATCTACTCTATTTATTTATTGGAGAGAGAGAACGAGGGGGAGAGAGAGAGAGAGCTCTGGGGACTCCAGCCACTGCAAACAAACTCCAGATGCATGCGCCCCCTTGTACATCTGGCTTGCATGGGTCCTAGAGAGTCGAACTGGGATCCTTTGACTTTGTAGGCAAACGCCTTAACCACCAAGCCATCCCTCCAGCCCTTTTTATTTATTTATGAGAGAGAGAGAGAGAGAAGAGAGAGAGAGAGAGAGAATGGGCCCACTAGGGCCTCCAGCCACTGCAAATAAACTCCAGACACACGTGTCATCTTGTCCATCAGGCTTTACATGGGTACTGGGGCATTGGACCCGGGTCCTTAGGCTTTGTAGGCTAGTGCTTTAACTGTTGAACCATCTCTCCAGCTCCGAATATGTCTTTTCATCAGAGGATCCTACTTGGGAAACACCTCGGGCAGGAATAGAGAAGGCCTAGGAGGAGCCGAAATGCCCCGAGTCCACGTGGGAAGCAGTGACTAGGATCCCTTGCCCAGTGCCTCCGGTTCTCCACACTCTCCATTTTCCGATTCTGTGTTGAGCTCTGTCGGTTCTGGAGGTTTCAGAAGAGCCCCAAGTGGATACAAACGTGTTTGGTTTATGTTGGCCACAGTTACTGCAAAGAAATCAACCAGGCAGGCTCTGGGGTCTCTTCCCCCTTGGCATCTTGGGAAGGCCCAGGCCAGCTATGTGGGATGTTGCATTTGCAAGTTCTCACACGGTTACCTCTGCACCCTAAGAATGCCGTAGAAATGCTTGTCTGCTGGTAGCTACCCAGAACCCAGGCATGATGTGGAGTTTTCCCCTTCTAGGGCAGCTGCATGTGTGAGCACAGGAGAATAGGCAGAAATGCACCTCTACGCCAAGCGGTTCCCTCGCTGCTCACGCTCCTACATGTCACTGTCCAACCAAGTCTGGCCCCAGAGGGGCTGATTAGCCCCCGATCTATTAACCTCTCTTCCCATATTACCACATTTGTTCCAGGACAGGTTCATTTTGAGGGTGGAGGTGGCGGTAGGGGTGAGGGGCCTGAAGGTCCCTATGTTCAAGAACGAATGGAGGGCTAGGGAGATGGTTTAGCGGCTAAGGCGCTTGCCTGCAAAGCCTGAGGACTCATGTTCGACGCTCCAGATCCGACATAAGCCAGACGCACAGGTGACACAAGAGCACGAGGTCACATAAGCACACAAGGGGGCACACGCATCTGGAGTTCGATTGCAGTGGCTGGAGGCCCTGGAGTGCCAATTCTGTCTTGCATTAAAAAAAAAGAAAAAAAAAAAGAATGAATGGAATCTCTGGGCAGTGTACCCCAGGCCCCAAGACTACCATCAGCTATTTTGACCTGTCTTTCTCAGGAGGCCTCTGTCAGGCCTGAGGTGTGGAGTTTTACCCTTCCAGTTTTGGGGAGAGATGACTCATTTCCTTCTGGGTTCTAACCAAGTGTAAATACTTTAAGCTCCATTAGAAGTCTTAGAGGCAGGGCAGGGCAGGAGCCGTGGTGCCTAATGGTGACGTCACCCGCCTCAGGGCTGGGTACAGCATGAAGCATCCTGCCTTCCCTCAACAGCCTCTGCTCCTGCAGGAGTTCACTTCTAAATGCCATCACGGTCCCAGTACCTTGTCTTTTTACGTCTCTGCGTGTCATTTGTGGCCATCTGTCCCGGATTGGAGACGCGCACCTGTGCCTTGCAGCTTCTCTCTCCATAAGAACTTGAACTGGAGGCCCAGGCAGCCCTTTATCATTTTCTCTTCCTCAAAACACCCAGCTCGGTTGGTACTTTATACCTAGCACCCAGTGTATATATTTGCAAGTTGCACTGAGTGTAAAAACATAGGATTTATATTAGTTGCACAGAGCTAGGGAGATGGCTCAGCAGTTTAAAGGTACTTGCTTGCAAAACTTGCCAGCCTGGGTTCGATTCCCCAGTTCCCGTATAAAGCACAAAGTGGCGCATGCATGTAGAGTTCCTTTGCAGTAACAAGAGGCCCTGTTGATAGGTCCAATCTGCAGGGCAAGAGGTCCTGGTGTGCCCATACTCTCTACTGGCAAATAAATAAATAAAAGTACCAAAAAATATATTAGTGGCATAAACCACTACCCTTGCAGACCACAAAAGATGTGGCAACGTAGGTAAGCTTCATAGTTCACTTGATGTGGTGGTTTCATTTAGGTGTCCCCCTTAAATATGGGTTCTGAATGCTAGGTCCCCAGCTGGTGGCACTTTGAGCCTCCTGGAGGCAGTGTATTGTTGGGGACAGGCTTATGGGTATTATAGCCAGCTTCCTCTTGCCAGTGTTTGGCACACTCTCCTGCTGCTGTTGTCCACCTGATGTTGGCCAGGAGGCGATGTCCACCCTCTGCTCATGTCATCATTTTCCCCTGCCATCATGGAGCTTCCCCCTCGAGTCTGTCAACCAAAACAAACCCTTTCCTCCCACAAGCTGCTCTTGGTCAGGTGTTTTCTGCCAGCGACGTGAAGCTGGCTACAGCAGTTGAAGTGGCCTTTTCCTGGTGAGCCAAAGAAAGGGGGCTACGTACAGCCTGCAGATAGCCTTGTCTTGAAATGGTCTGTCTTGGGGTTGGCGAAGATGGCTCAGTGGTTCAAGTCTTTGGTTTGCCAAATCTGCCAGTTTGGGTTTACTTCTCAAAGCCACCCACGAAAAAGTGACCCGGGCGTCTGGTGTCTGGTTGCAGCGGCAAGAGGCTCTGCCATACACACGAATAAAAAAAGAAAAAAAATAGTTTTCCTGGCTCTTTGTCTAAGTATATGTACAAATTTTACACTAAAGTACCTAGTTTGAGACTTGGAAAATATAACTGCTGTAGCGAAGGGGCATTCAGAATAACGGTGACGACAGCAATGGCAGCCACGCGTCATGCGCCGAGCACGGAGCTACATATGTTTCTGTGTAGCAGAGCATCCAGCGAGGCAGAGAGGTGAGGTGGAGTTCCTGTTGACGTTTGTGCATCTATATTTATTATTTTTTGGTTTTTCGAGGCAGGGTCTAGCCCAGGCTGATTTGGAATTCACTATGTAGTCTCAGGTAGCCTCAAACCTACAGCAATCCTCCTTCCTCTGCCTCCCGAGTGCTGAAATTAAAGGTGTGTGTCACCATACCTGACTGTATTTATTTATTGTTGTTTTCACTCTAGGCCAGGCTGACCTAGAACTCACTCTGTTGTTCCAAGTTGGCCTTGAACTCACAGTGATCCTTCTACCTCTGCCTCCCAAGTTCTGGGATTACAGGCATGAGCCACCATACCAGGCACCATCTATTTTTTCTAAATATTTTACTTATTTATTTACTTTAGAGAGAGAGAGAGAGAATGGGTGTGCCAGGGTCTCTAGTCACTGCAAATGAACTCCAGACACATGTACCACCTTGTGCATCTGGCTGACGCGGGTACTGGGAAATCAAACCTGGGTCCTTAGGCTTCCCAGGTAACCACCTTAACAACTAAGCCATCTCTCCAGCCCTGTTGTTTTTGTTAGTGACTTTTCAGCCTGCCCGAGATTCTTCGTTGCGGGCCTAACATGAGTCTGGCCTGGTGTTGTGTAAACTTTTCCTGCACAAATATGAACAAACGTCTATCCATCCCAGATAGGACACCAGTGACAGACCAAAGACATGATTCCCCTGCAATCTGGTTGGTGAATCAGTGAGTTTAATTAGGGTTACTCACAGGAGCATGAGCAAGCTAAAAATGGCTGCATCACTGAAGATCACGTCTCTCTCAGTAACCACGAGCTGCCTCTATACCTTGGGGAGGGGCAGGGCTACGGGAGCCTCCCCCCCCTTCTTTGTGCTAGAATGTTAATGGTCCTAATCTTGTGTCTCCTGTGCATAATCACAGCTGCGGAGCGTTCAAGGGGGCAAATGGCTCTGTCATGCCCAGAGGACAGTGTGAAGGAAGAAGCTGAGGACAGAGATGTTGGACAGTGACAACAGAAGTAAGTCTTTCTTACCAGACATTTTTCGTTTCTGGATGGACTGAACATTACTTTACGGAGAACAACCCATGGCCATCCTAACCACCAACTGCACTTCTTCCAAGAAAGGCCCGTGGGCTTTTTCGGACTTGGTGTCTGCTCTTTCTCCTCCCACGCCTTCTAGAATCTTCCTCCCTCATATCTTGTCAAGCTATTTGTTTTCATATTCTATCACTCAGAAGTATGCCGGGACCTTCCATAACATCTATTAAAGGATATTAAAAACTTACAAGTGTAGGCCAAAAACAAAAAGTTCATCTCAAACTGATGGCATTTCCCACTGGTGGCAGTTGTTTTGTGGTTGGAGAGAGGCAGGTGAGAGAATAGAATGGGCATGCCAGGGCCTCCAGCCATGGCAAATGAACTCCAGATGCCTGGACTACTTTGTGCATCTGCCTCCACATGGGTACTGGAGAACTGAACCCCAGGTCCTTAGGCTTTTCAGGAAAGCGACTTAACTGTTGAGCCATCTCTCCAGCCCTGCAGTTTATCTTCCTTCTTTCATACTCCCATTTCCCTTGCCAGCAAATCTGTCAGTAGGTAAAAGGCTGGTCAGGGTGCTCTGGGGAAGGGAGACCTTCCCTTAGGGCCGTGGGCATCACAGAGCCAAGGCTAAAGGTAAGAGAGATAGCAAGTCAACCATGACCACATCTCCTAGGTCGTCAAAAGGCGTAAGATTAAAGGTATGTTCAGAAAGCCTATTGGTACACATGCAACAATTTCTAGGGCAAAGATTGTTTGAGATTACCAGAAACTGCAAAAAGTCCAGGCGATATTCTGCCACTCCTTAAATCTTTTTATTGTGGTGAAATATTTGCAAAGTAAAACTTATATCATTTTAACATTTGAAGTGGACAGTCCCATGGTGTTAAGTACACTTACACTATTCTGCAATCATTGCCTCCACCTGTCTCCAGAACCTTTTCATCTCCCCAAACAAAATCTCCATACCTGGACTACAGAGATGGCTCAGCAGTTAAGGCGCTTGTCTGCAGATCCTAATAATCTGGGTTTGATTGCCCAGTACCCATGTAAAGCCAGAAGCACAGAGGTGTATGCATCTCGAGTTTGTCTGCAGTGGCTTTGGAGGGCTTGGTGCACCCATTCTCTCTCTTCTCTCTCTCTCTCTCTCTGTGTGTGTCTCCTCTTCTCTCTCTATGCTTGCAAGTAAATAAATAAATAAATAAATAAAAATACTTAAAAAAAAAACCTCCATACCTACCAACCACCAAGTCCTCTCTTCATCTCCCCCCTCCTACCCCCCGCAGAATCCACCCTTCTGCTTTCTCTTATGGACCTGACTGCTCTAGATACCTCATAGAATTAACATTATATAATACCTGTGGTTTTATGACCAGCCGATTTGCTTAGCGTAATGTCTTCAAGGTTCATCCATGTCATGCAGGCGTCGGGTTTCTCTCCTTGGGAAGGCTGGGTATTGATTTCATGTTATATTCAAAGCGCACCTCGTTCACATCTGTTGGCAAATGCTTGGGTTGCTTTTACCTCTTGGCTCTTGTGAGTACCGCGGCTAAGAACATGAGTGCCCAGACAGCTGTCTTTACCTCTCTTGGGCATTTGGGCCACCATGGCTTGAATAGGAAAAGCATTTGCTGAAGGTTCCCATATAATGCTGGGCATGGGGAGGCCTGTATTCGTAGCACTTGGGAGGGAGAGGTAGGAGGATTGAGAGCTCAAGGATAGTGTTGGCTACACAGCAAGTTAGAGGTTACCCTAGGCTATATGAAACCATGTCTCAAACAACCAAATAAACAAGAAACAACAAAAATTCCCCGGGGTGATGGCTCAGTCAGTGAAGGGCTTGCCACGCAAGTGCAAAAGCCTGGGTTGGAATCCCAAGCACCTATGTAAATGCCAGTCACGGAACCCTAGGGCTTGACAGGCAGAGGCAGAAAATCCCTGGAGCAAGCTAGCTAGACAGATGAGACAAATGGGTGATCTCTGAGTTCAGCGAGCCCTTGTCTCAGTAAGTGAGGTGGAGAGCAATAGAGACGGACACCTGACATTGACCCCTGGCCTCCACACATATGTGCACATGCAAAACCCCCCGAAAAACAGCTCCCCCAAATGCAAATGTGCACATATATATAAAAGGGGTTAGTAGTATGGGGAGATGTCGTGGACCGTTAAGGGGGGGGGATTGAGCCAGGTGTGGTTGTCTGTGCCAGACTGGGGCAGGAGAGTTGTGAATTTGAAACAAGACCGGGATACGTAGTGAGTTTAAGGCCACACTGAGCTACACAGAGAAGCCGCACCTTAATAAAAAGGCAGGTAATATGGAAGGTTCTTAACGGCATTGGGGTACAGCCTTGAAAGGGCACTATGGGACCCAACTCTCTCCCCCCCTCCGCTTCCTGGTCCGTGATGTGAGCACTTGCCCCGGCACGTGCTCCTGGAACGGATGTACTGCCCTCATGGGAAAATGACGTCACCCTATCCGAGGCTCGAACCTCCAGAACCGTGAGTCAAAGTTAATCTTTCTACTGCCAGGGGTTTAGTTATAGTGACGTACCAGAGGGACTGCAGGATCATACGCTAACTCCATGTCGAGTGTTCTAGAGACCCTCCATTCTACGTGATGATGCAAGGGGCCGTCTTTGCAAAGGGCATGCTTGGAGAAGATATCAAGCAATTTGATTCTTTGGTTTCCCAATGACTTACTGATGCTGGGCGCATTTCTGAGTTCCAGTTACTGTCACTTTCAGGAAACAAAGGAAGTGGCTTTTTGTTTTTAATATTTGATGTATTTATGTATTTTCAAGGAAGAGAGAGAGAGAGAGAGAGAAAGAGAAAGGGTGTGCCAGGGCTTCTAACCCCTGCAAATGAACTCCAGGATGCATCAGCCACCTTGTGTGCATCTGGCTTTATGTGGGTACTGGGGAATTGAACCTGGGTCTTTAGGCTTTGCAGGTAAGTGCCTTAACCACTGCCCTTAGGGAAGTTGTTTTTTTTGGGGGGGGGGGGTTTGAGGTAGGGTCTCACTCTAGCCCAGGCTGACCTGGATTCACTCTGTAGTCTCAGGGTGGCCTCGAACTCACGCCAATCCTCCTACCTCTGGCCTCCTGAGCGCTGGGATTAAAGGCATGTGCCACCATGCCTGGCTAGGGGGAGTATTTTTAAGACCAGCTGAAGGAAGTAATTGGTTCAAACTATACTCTCTTATTCCTGGGCCAGAGCTTCTGCCACCCTTGCTTCTGACACATAGGTGGGGCTGTGGCTCTCCTTGGAGACGTATTTGTGTGACTAGCTAACACGGCGCTGCTCATCACCTGTGGATATCCAAGACCTTCTCTGGGCCTTGCTGCCTGGATAAAGGAACCCCCTCAGTTGGCGAGCACAGTACACCTGTGTAGTTAGTGGTTTGAATCAGGCGTCCTCCATAAGCTCACGTGTTTTGAATGCTTGGTCCCTAGATGACAGTTTGAAAGGTGGTGCCTTGCAGGAGGAGGAGTGCTGTTGGGGGGCAGGCTTTGGAGTGTTGTAGCCTAGCTCCCCCTAGCCAGAGCTAGGCTCACTCTCTTGCTGATGTAGCTGCAGCAAGGAGGTGATGCCCGGCCTCTGCTCATGCCACCTTTCTCTTGCCACCATGGAGCTTCCCCTCGAGTCTGTGAGCCAAAGTAAGCCCTTTCCTCCCACAAGCTGCTCTCGGTCGAGTGTTTCATCCCAGCAACGAGGAGGTGACTATAACAACCTGCATTTCTGACTTGTTCAGATTCACCATCTTCCTTTCCCTTTGATGTGTTCGCAGAGCTACAGGGAAGAGTTAGTTATTGTATCAGACAGCTTCAGGTTCGCTGAGATGCACTTTCAGACCAGGCACAGTCATGGAGGAAGGGATATTTATTGAAGCTTACAGATCCAGGGGAAGTTCCATAATGGCAGAAGAAGCTGGCCTGCCTTCACAGGCCCAAGCAGACAGAGAGAAGTACAAGCCAAAAAGCCAAAAGCCACACAGCACACTTCAGGAACTCCAGCTAGGCACACTTTGCATATCTTTAGATTGAAATCTGAAACCCACCACCACACCTTAAGATCCACACAATGGCACTGACTCCAGCCAGGTGGCTGCAGATGCAAACTACAAACAAATAAACAACTGAATATATTGGCGGCCATCTATTCTATTCAAACCACCACAGTTATCCACTGACCGTCTGTGGTCATTCAACCACGAATGGGACAACTGTGCTGGGCGTGGTGGCGCACGCCTTTAGTCCCACCACTCGGGAGGCAGAGGTAGGAGGATCGTCGTGAGTTGGAGGCCACCCTGAGACTACATAATGAATTCCAGGTCAGCCTGAGCTAGAGTGAGGTCTTGCCTGGGGTGGGGGTAAAAATGCGACAACTTTGTCTCCTGTTTTCACCTTCCCTCCTTGGCCCCATCAGCTCTTGCAATTCCTTCCTTCCTTCCTTCCTTCCTTCCTTCCTTCCTTCCTTCCTTCCTTCCTTCCTTCCTTCCTTTCAGAGATAAGGAGAGAGAGAGAGAGAGAATGGGCATGCCAAGGCCTCCTGCCACTGCAAACGAACTCCAGATGCATGTGCTACCTTGTGCATCTGGCTTACGTGGGTCCTGGGGAATTGAGCCTCAAATGGGGATCCTTAGGCTTCACAGGCAAGCGCTTACCCGCTAAGCCATCTCTCCAGCCCAAAGATTGTATTCCTGTTTCCCATGCGCCAGCTGGCAACTTGATGCATCCTAGCCAGTCAAGAAGGACCCTTGGGGGCTGAAGAGATGGCTCAGTGCTTAAGGCACTTGTCTGCAAAGCCTAATGACCCATGTTTGATTCCCCAGGACCCACATAAAACCAGATGCACAAGGTGGTGCATGCATGTGGAGTTTGTTTGTAGTGGCTAGGGGCCCCTGGTATGCCCATTCTCTCTCTCTCTCTGCCCCCTCTCTCATTAATTAATTAGCTTTTAAAAAGGGCCCTTTGCATTGTGGCAATGCCAAGAGAGGAGAAGAGAGGCTTCAAGGGGCACCAGCGGGACCAGGCCCTGAGCTGGATCTCTGGGGATGACTTTGGTCACTGGCGTGAAGCTCCGAAGGGGGCAGGGCTCTGTCTGTCTGCACCCGACCTCTTCATCCTTGCTTCCCAGGCCTGTGCAACAGGGCCAGCAGGAAACAGCCAATGTTTATGGAATGAATGAATCAAGTCAGCACTGCCACCTTCTTGGACTGGACCGGGGAAAGAAGCTCACCTCCTCAAAGGGACAAAACAGCTACGGGACCTCCCTTTGCAGTTCCGGGCAGGGAAGGCTTCTGTCCTGCTCAGTTCTAGAGACAAATGATGCCTGGTCTTTCTCCTGTCCTTGAGTCGCCATAGCAGACTGCTCTTAGAGGTAAGAGAATTAAAAAAAAAAACAAAACTTTGAAGGCCTCCATCAGCATGTGGGGCGGACAGTGTTAACATGTGCAGAGTCTAGATGTCACCTTCGTGGTAGGTGAAAAGCTCTCTAGAGTCAAATGCGTATATATTTGCATATATATGTATGCATGTGCCCTAACCTGCACAGGGTCTTCCAGCTTTCCCTTTTATTTTTATTCATTTATTTTTGTTTTAATTTACTTTCAAGCAGAGATAGAAGAGAGACAGAATGGGTGTGCCAGGGCCTGCAGCAGTTACAAACGAACTTTATGGCTTTATGTGGGTACGGGGGAATCGAACACTAGGTTGTTAGGCTTTGCAGGCAGACAAATGCCTTAACCTCTAAGCCACCTCTCCATCCCCAATTCACTTAACAATTTTTAAATTTCATTTTGTTTCTTCTTACTTGAGAGACAGAGAGAGAGGCAAAGAGAGGGAGAGAGAGAGAGGATGGGAGCACCAGAGCCTCCAGCCACTGCAAACAAACTCCAGACACATGCGCCACCTTGTGCATCTGGCTTATGTGGGTCCTGGGGAATCGAACCTGGGTCCTCTGGCTTTGCAGGCAAGTGTCTTAACCGCTAAGCCATCTCTCTAGGCCCTGTTTGTTTTTTGAGGTGGTGTCTCACCCTAGCCCAGGCTGGTCTCCAACTCGTACTGATCCTCCCTCAGCTTCCCAAGTGCTGAGATTAAAGGCATGGGCCACCACGTCCAGCTGTAGCCTTTCCTTTTAGAAAGAGACTCCTCCTCTGCTCTCTCCTGTTGCAGGGCATGCTGGAAGTAAAAATTCAACTACGATTGTTCTAGAAATCCAAGGGGAGGGGTATCAAAAAATGAGTATGTTACTGGGCATGGTGGCGCACGCCTTTAGTCCCAGCACTCTGGAGGTAGAGGTAGGAGGGTCACCATGAGTTTGAGGGGCCACCCTGAGACTACATAGTGAATTCCAGGTCGGCCTGGGCCAGAGTGAGATCCTATCTCGGAAAAAAAAAAGAATATGTCATTGGCATGTTAAATTTAAAAATATCATTTGGGGGCTGGAGAGATGGCTTAGCAGTTAAGGCACTTGGCTGCGAAGGCTAAGGACTTGGTTCTATTCTCCAGGACCCACATAAGCCAGATGCACAAGTTGGTGCATGTATGTGGAGTTCTCCGCAGTAGCTAGGGGCCCTGGCACGCCTTCTTTCTCTCTCTCTATCTGCACCCCCCCTTATAAGTAAATAAATTCTCTTTAAAAATATATCATTTTGGTTTTTGTTTGTTTGTTTTTGTGACTCTGAGGGTTGAACCCAGGGTAGAGTCTCACTCTAACCCAGACTGACCTGAAACTCACTGAGTAGCAGAGCCTAGCCTTGAACTCACGACAATTCTCCTCCCACCTCAGACTCCTGAGTGCTGGGATTAGACATGCGCACCTCTACCACACATCCCTGCTTGTTGTACACTTTAAAAAAAGATTTATTTTTATTTATGAGAGAGAGAGAGAGGCACAGATAGAGAGAGAGAGAAAATGGGCACTCCAGAGCCTCCAGCCACTGCAGACGAACTCCAGGCACATGTGCCACCTTGGGCAGCTGGCTTCTGTGGGTCCTGGAGAATCGAACCCAGGGTCCTCTGGCTCTGCAGTCAAGTGCCTTTAACCGCTAAGCCATTTCTCCAGCCCATGCACTTTTTATAAGTGGAAAAGAGCCTATTTTGAGGAGTTTCCAAGGAGAAATGCAGATTAAAAAAAAAAAAAAAGCAAACCTGAATAGTTCATGTGGAAAGATCAGATCTCTTAAGTTTCTTCTACATTTGTGTACCTTTCCGTCCCAAGAAATCTAGACCGATTTGTAGAAACCTGGGCCTCTCCTCTTTTGCCAAGAGCATCCTATATTTTCCAGGGGGGGGGGGGAAACCGGCCTGTCACTTGTAGAAAAAGAACACCCAGCCGGGTTTGTTTTCTGTTGGTCAGAAGTCAGGCCTGGAGGCGGCTGGCAGCCAGGCTAGCGCCAGGCAATCCAGCGTTGTGTAACCGCCAAGGGAATCACGTTGCACCCGAGGCTTCCACAGGCCCTGGCTGCAAGGAGAAAGCTCGATCTGATTCAAAGGCAGGGATTCACCGCAGCCAGCCCCACGTCACGTGGCCCGGTCACGTGGCCCCCCCCCCTCCGAGCCAGAGGCCGTGGCTGGCAATCATTAACAGCGCTCCCGGCTCCCAGGGAGCACATGCCCGTAGTAAAAAGGCCTGTGCGGGGGACCAGGCAGCACTGCCATAGAAGGCATCCAGGGTGGCTGGGTGCAGTGAGGAAAAGAAGTAAACACACCCTCCCCATTCCTTCTTTTAGTGCTCCTCACCCCCTCCCCTTGCCAACTAGCTCAGCCTGTTCCCAAAGCCGGCAACCCCCAGCCTCAGCAACCCCAGCCAGCCCAGGGGAAGCCAGGGGAGCCGCCCTGGCCCCTTGCTGTGCAAAGCCAAGTTTGCTGGGGCCTGGAGAGAAGTTAGTCCCTGGAGCTGGGGGTAGGGGGGGAGGCCTGGGGACAAGAACTGGTGGGGGAAACTTCTGGAGTTTTTCATGAAGTCAAAAAGCATCTAGATGGGCTTGAGGTTTTGAAGCTTCCTGAGGTTAAGACCAGGAGCTTCTGGGACCCGCCTGGGCCTAGCTGACTGCGTCTAGAGTCGGCCTGTGGCTGTAGGAAGGTGTTCTCGCCTTCTCTGACGTGGCTAGTGTTATCAGCGCTTTCAGAAACGGTCCAGATCAAGTGTGCTGGAGATTTTGTACGTAGCGGTGACAGCAGCGGGCGTGAGCGAAGTCTCTGGTAGCCTTCTGGAGGGGAGAGGAGGGTGTGGAGACAAGGCCTCAGCAGATACCCTGACGCTCTCTTCATACGCCAGCGCTTCCCCCCCCAAACTCTGCAGTACATACGTTTCCCCCAACGCACACTTATTTCAAGAAAATTCAGAGAGTTTCGTTCTCTCTTCACTTTTTCTACTCTCTTATCACCTTCTAACACCTAAAATGAAAGAATGTGATCCAAGCGGGTGGAACTGAGGAAGGACAGAAAGGGGATAATGAGGCCTGGAGAGATGGTTTAGAGGTTAAGACGCTTGCCTGCAAAGCCAAAGGACTCAGGTTCTCCAGTACGGGTAAAGCCAGATGCACAAAGTGGTGCGTGCATCTGGGGTTCGTTTGCAGTGGCTAGGGGCCCTGGTGCACCCATTCTCTCTATCTGCCTCTCTCTCTCATTCAAATAAATAATTTTTTTTAAAAAAAAAAGAAAGGGAAAATGAAAGGGACAAGGGAAGGGGAATGTTAAAAGTTGCAACCAGCTGGGCTGGAGAGATGGCTTAGGGGTTAAGGCACTTCTCTGCAAAGCGTAAGGACCCAGGTTCGATTCCCCAGAGCCCATGTAAGTCAGATGCACAAGGTAGTACATGGGTCTGGAGTTCGTTTGCACTGGCTAGAGGCCCTGGCACATCTATTCTCTCTCTATCTGCCTCTTTCTCTCTCAAATAAATAAATAAATAAATAAAAACATTAAAAACCCATGGGAGATTGAGGGGGGAGGGGATATGATGGAGAGTGGAGTTGTGAAGGAGAAAGTGGGGGGGGGAGAGGAAATTATCATGGTTTATTATCTATAATTATGGAAATTGTCAATAAAAATTAAAAAACAAAAACAACCTCACACATGCTAGGGAAGTACTCTACCACTGAGCTATATCTTTAGCACTCTTTTTACCTTTCATTTCGACTGTTTCACTCACTGTGTAGCCCAGGCCTTGAACATTCAATCCTGCCTCAGCTTCTAAGTAGGTGGGATTACAAGTTTGCACCATCAAGCGTGGCAGAACAAGTTTGATGATTGAAAACTTTTGCCCTAGATGGTTAGCAGTGCTGTTGTGCATGTATCTCACCATTTCTCTTTTTTATTTAAATTTAATTTAATTTAAATTTATTTCTTTATTTGAGAGAGAGAGAGACAAAAGAGGCAAACAGAGAGAGTGAGTATGGGTACCCCAGGACCTCCAGACCCATGCAACACTCAGTGCATCTGGCTTTACATGGGTACTAGGGAATTGAACTCAGGTCGTCAAGGCTTTATGGGCAAGCGCCTTAGCCACCGAGCCATCTCTCCAGCCCGTATCTATGAAGCATAGACATCTGACTTCCAGGGTGCCATACCTGTTCGAGACGCCTTTCAGGTCAATGCCACACATCTTGTTTCAGTTTTGCAAATGGGGCCACTGACTTTGCTTGCACTGGGATCTGCCTATGGCTCGTCCTTCCTCACCTCCTCCACTCCCCCATCTGGTGGCAGTGATCTGGCCTGGTGTGAACTGCTGAGGGCCCTTTATCAATGCGCACTTTCAGTCTTCCATGCCTCCCTATAGGTGGCCTTTTAAATAAGCCACTGGCCTTGCCTTTAGGACCCTGCACCGGAGAACGCTCACCTTGTTGACTCACTTGCTTCGCCTGTCGGGGACCGTGTTTTAGAGTTAGAAAGGCTTACCAACGTGCTGTGTGGGGGAGAAGGAGGCCGGCAGCCCAGACGCTCCGTAAACGCACTAATTAGCTATGTGGAAAGAGCGAGCGCAGGGCAGGCAGCAACATCTCCCCTCCCAGAAGAGATAGCTCATCTGATACCGTTTCCCTGCAAGCGAGATTCTGTGCCAGGCCAGGCTGAGGGCCGGGGCTCGCAGGCAGTGCCCACTGCCAACCCCGGGGGCTTTCCAGTCTCCATGATTGACGTTTGGTGCTGGACTTGGGGTGGCAGGGAGCTGCCTGAGCATTGCGGGGTGTTTAGCAGCGTCCTTAGCTGCTGCCTAATAATTAATCCCTTCCTCCAAACTGTGATAAAAATATCTTTACAGCTGGGGGCGTGGAGCAGTTACCTAGCATGTGTAAGGCCCCAGGTTTTATCTTTAGAACTGAAAAAAAAAAAAAGAACAGCACAATAACCCCAAACCTTAAATATTTATTTATTTATTTACGAGAGAGAGAGAGAGGTAGATAAAGAGAAAGAATGGGCATGCCAGGGTCTCTAGTAACTGCAAACAAATTCCAGATGCATGTGCCACCTTGTGCTTCTGGCTTATGTGGGTACTGGGGAATCGAACCCAGGTCCTTTAGGCTTTGCAGGCAAGAGCCTGAACCACTAAGCCATCTCTCCAGCCCACCCACTTCTAGGAATTCTATTTTTGGTTTTCCTTTCTTTCTTTTTAATTTTTTAATTTTTTTATTAATTAGTTTTGTATTCAGCAAATACAGTCAGTTTGGTACCATTATTAGGCTCATCCGTGACCTACCCCCTCCCCTTGGCCCCTCCTTGTTGAGGTATATGGGTCATGCATTGTGGAGTTAGCCCACAGTTATGGGTAGGATAAATGTCTCTGCATATCATGACCCAACGTGTGGCTCTGACATTCTTTCCGCCCCCTCTTCTGCAAAATTTCCCTGAGCCATGTTGGGTTCATTTTTGGTCTGCTTCAGTGATGAGGTGTTGGGGGCCTCTGGGTCTCTGGATCTCTGATTTGGTAGGAGTTGATTCTTCTCTGTGTTGATCTCCTTCACCCTTGTGCTGGTACCCAGTTCACCAGAAAACAGCACCCTTGCTTGATTCGCCAAATTTTCTTAGTTTCAGCCGGGGCCCTTTTGAGGTATGATGGGGTAGCTCTCTCCTTAGGTTCTGTATCTATCTGAAAAAGAGAAGCAGATTCTCCAACAGAGAGTAAGTTAGCACCAGGACAAATGAGATAACCCTTACTTTTTTTTTTTTTTTTTGGTTTTTCGAGGTAGGGTCGCAGCCAGCCCTGAGCAAAGAGGTGTTTTATGTATGTACTTAACCTAACCATGTCCTGGGAAGGGTTTACTAATGCATTCAATTACAAAAACAAGGGGTGATTTTGTTGTTGTCTTGGTTCTTTAAATTTGTTTTTGTTTTTGAGGTAGGGTCTCACTCTTTCTAGCCCAGGCTGACCTGGAATTCACTATGTCATCTCAGAGTGGCTTTGAATTCACAGCAGTCCTCCTACGTCAGCCTCCCAAGTGCTAGGATTAAAGGTGTGTGCCACCACGCCTGACTTAAATTTTATTTTAAAAAATAATTTTGGGGCTGGAGAGATGGCTTAGCAGTTAAGCACTTGCCTGTGAAGTCTAAGGACCCAGTTCAAGGCTCGATTCCCCAGGACCCACGTAAGCCAGATGCACAAGGTGGCACATGCGTCTGGAGTTCATTTGCAGTGGCTGGAGGCCCTGATGCACCCATTCTCTCTCTCTCTCTCTCTCTCTCTCTCTCTGTTGCTCTCAAATAAATAAATGAAAATAAACAAAAAATTATTTTATTTACTTATTTGAAAGGAGAGAGAGAGAGAGAGAGAGAGAGAGAGAGAGAGAATGAGAATGGGCTCACTAAGGCCTTTAGCCACTGCAAGCGAACTCCAGACACATGCACCACTTTGTGCATCTGGCTGTATGTGGATACTGGGTTCAAACCCAGGTTTTCAGGTTTTCAAAGCATGTGCCTTTAACTGCTGAGCATTCTCCTCAGCAACCCTCCCTTTTTTGTTTATTTTTATTTATTTGAGAGTGACAGAAAGAGGGAGAGAGGAGAGAGAGAGAGAGAGAGAGAGAGAGAGAGAGGATGGGTGTGCCAGGGCCTCCAGCCACTGCAAAGGAACTCTAGACGCGTGCGCCCCCTTGTGCATCTGGCTAACGTGGGTCCGGGGGAATCCAGCCTTGAACCGGGGTCCTTAGGCTTCACAGGCAAGCGCTTAACCACTAAGCCATCTCTCCAGCCCCCAGCATTTGTGTGGATTCTGGAG
The DNA here is from genome assembly GCA_036346955.1 of Dipus sagitta. NCBI lineage: Eukaryota > Metazoa > Chordata > Mammalia > Rodentia > Dipodidae > Dipus > Dipus sagitta. Next base: position 12,325,078 of record CM070775.1, on the reverse strand, counting down.
ATCCAAACTCAGGTGCTCATACTTGCTAAGCAAGTCCTTTTATTTACTGAGTCTTCTCCCCACACCCCATGTCTTTATAAAAATTTTTACTTATTTATTTGAGACACGGAGGGACAGAGAGAAAAGCAGATAGAGAGAAAGAATGAATATGGGTACGCCAGGGCCTCCAGCCATTGCAAACAAACTCCAGATGCATGCAACACTTTGTGCACCTGGCTCTATGTGGGTACTGGGGAATCGAACTCAGGCCATCAGGCTTTGCAAGGAAGCCACTTTAACCACTGAGCCATCTCTCCAGCCACCCTATCCCATGCCTTTTTGAAACGGTTTCTCATTGGCCTTGAACTTACCTATTGGCCTAGGCTAGCTGGTCAGAAAGATCTAGGGAACCCACCCGTCTCTGCCTCCTCGATTTATGTGGTGGGTTTATGTGGATCCTGGGATCATATTCAAATCTTAATGCTTTTAGGTGAGAACTTTACAAACTGAGCTATTTCCCCAGCCTATTTTTGTTTGTTTGAGATAGAATTTTCACATGTAGCCCAGGCTAGTCTTTTTAAATATTTATTTTATTTTTACTTATTTGCAAGCAGAGAGAGGAAGAATGGGCACCAGGGCCTCTAGCTGCTATAAACAAACTCCAGATGCATGCACCACTTTGTGCATCTGGCTTTATGTGAGTACTGGGGAACTGAACCCAGGTTGTTAGGCTTTGTAGGCAAGTGCTTACCCACTGAGCCATCTCTCCAGCCCTTTTAAAAATATTTACTTTATTTTTATTTATTTGCAAGCAGAGAAAGAGAGAGAGAATGAGACTGCCAGGCCAGTCTTAAAAATTTTTTTAAAGAGAGAGTGGGGTGGGAGAATTGGCGCACCTAGGGTCTTAGCCACTGAAATCAAACTCCAGACACTTTGGCCACCTAGTGAGCATGTGCTGACCTTGCACTTGCCTCACCTTTGTGCGTCTAGCTTACCTGGGATCTGAAGAGTCCAACATGGGTCCCTAGGCTTCACAGGAAAGTGCCCTAACTGCTAGCCCCTAGTGTTAAATTTGTAGCAACACTTCTCCCTCAGCCTCCTAAGTGCTGGGATAAGACAGAATTATTTCAAACGGGGAAACCGTGAACAAGTGATGAATCCTGTCCCTGCTTGTGGACCGAGTCATTCCACGCTATAAAGTTGCTAAAGGACAAACAGTGCCCGTGATATAGAAAAACCGCCATGTCTAAGCCAGCCAAGTCAGAGACTGGGAAAAGCGCAGACTAAAATCTTTCACCATGCAAAAGACAGAGGGTGCCCAGCTGTGGTGGCTCACACCTTTAGTCTCAACACTAGAGAGGGAGGCAGAGGTAGGAGGAGCACTGTGAGTTCAAGGGCAGCCTGGGACTACAGAGTGAATTCCAGGGCAGCCTGGGCTAGAGTGAGACAAGCCTGCTTGAAGGCTGGGAGTGAGGAACCCTCTGCTTACTTCCTGGATGTGAACTTAGTAGGACCCCCTTTCAGTTTGCCTGATTTCAAGGTACAATGATGGTGGGTATGAACTTGCTGAATGAGCCTAGCAATGCACTGACATTATCCCTTGCAATGGGATTTTCAATGTAAAAAAATAAATAAAATAAAATAAAATACTGGGCTGGAGACATGGCTTAGCGGTTAAGGCACTTGCCTGTGGAGCCTAAGGACCCAGGGTTTGATTCTCCAGGTCCCACGTAAGCCAGATGCACATGGTGACGCATGCATCTGGAGTTCGTTTGCAGTGGCTTAGAGGCCCTGGTGCGCCCATTCTCGCTGTCTCTTTGTCCTTCTCTCTATCTCTAATAACTAAATAAAAAGTAAATCAGAAAAAAAATATTTAAAAAAATACTGATTTGTTGGGGGAAAGTATGCCTGCCCGTGCGCCTACCACTGAGCAGCGCTGGGTCTGGACACTCCTGTTTGGTGGAAATAGGACCAGAGATCTGCAAGCCGAAACCCTTCCCAGGCCACCGCGATGACAACCACCTCTCGGGGCTTAGCCTGCTGCCAAGCCTGGAGCTCCTGCACGTGAATGGTCTCGTCGCTGCCCTGGTGCGGCCAATTAGTCATTCCCCCGCAATGTGACAGGAAAGCTCAGATTTGTAAACGTGGGGATCATTTTAAAAATTCCAAGCGCATGAGCAGACGGTGTGGTTCCAACTTAGTGTCATTCCTGGATCTTCAGGAAGACAGTGAACGAGTGGCTTCCTTTTGAGTTTCAGCTCCGTAGCTGGAGCCAGAAAGAGCACAGGAAGACAGGCTCACCTTGGGCTCCGCTTCCCCTTTGCCTCTTCCGCGCTCTAGCCCGGCACCGTGCAAGGCCTTGGGACCCCAGCCAAGTCTACTGGCTGACGGAGAAGAAGGAGCCGCCAGGCAGCTGGCCCAGTTACCAACTTAAAGTTGACTCTCAGAAATGTGTTCTGGCCTGGGCGTGGTGGGGCGTACCTTTAATCCCAGCGTTGGAAGGGGCTGAGATAGGAGGACAGCTGTGAGTTTGAGGCCAGCCTGAGGCTATAGGCTCCAGGTTAGCCTTAAAAACAAAACAAAACACAACAAGGGCTTGAGAAATGGCTTTGTGGTTAAGGTGCTTGCCTACACAGCCACAGGACCCAGGTTCTATTCCCCAGGACCCACATAAGCCACATGCACAAGGGGGTACGTGCAACTAGAGTTCATTTTCAGTGGCTAGAGGTTCTGGTTTACCTATTCTCTCTCTCCCTGCCTATTTCTTTCTCTCTCTCTAATAAAGAAAAAAAAAAAAGAAAATATAAAAAACAGAAAAATAAGAGAGAGAGAGAGAGAGAGAGAGAGAAATGTGCCTTGGTACTTTACAAGACTACATTGCTACTGTAAAGACCTCAGATGTTACTTGTGACAGAATAGTTTCGGATTCAGGAAGACTTATTTTAATATAGTATGTGCTTTTATAGATGGGTCCTGGCGCATGATAGATAGATATTCCACCAGTGAGGCATGTCTCCAGTCCTTTTTATTTTTTAAATAGCTTAGTTATTTATTTACAAGGAGACAGTATGTGTGTGAGAGAGAGAGAGAGAAAGAGAGAGAGAATGCCAAGGCCTCTAGCCACTGCAAACAAACTCCAGATACATGCACCAGTTTGGACATCTGGCTTTCCATGGGTAGCTAAGAAATCAAACCTGGGACCTTGGGCTTTGCAGGCAAATGCCTTAACCACTGAGCAATCTCTCCAGCCCAATTAAAAATATATACATGTGTGTGTGTGTGTGTGTGTGTGTAGGTTTTTCAAGGTAGGGTCTCTAGTTCAGACTGACCTGGAATTCACTAGTCTCAGGGTGGCCTTGAACTCACGGTGATCCTCCTGCCTCTGCCTCCCAAGTCCTGGGATTAAAGGCGTGTGCCACCACTCGGGCTAGAAAATATTTTTATTATTTATTTGCAAGCAGAGAGAAATACACACAGAAATGAGTGTGCCAAGGCCTCCAGCTGTTGCAAACGAACTCCAGATGCATGCACCACTTTGTGCATCTGGCTTTATGTGGGTACTGGGGAATTGAACCTGGGTTGTTAGGCCTTGCAGGTAAGAGCCTTAACCACTGAACCATCTCTCCAGCATTCCAGCCCAATTTTTAAAAATATTGTTATTTTCTTATTTGCAAGCACTAGGTGGGGAATTTGGCATCCAGGGCCTCTTAGCCTTGCAAAGAAACTCCAGATGCACGGATCACTTTGTGCATCTGGCTTTATGTAGGAACTGGGGAATTAAACCTGGGCCAGTAAGCTTTGCAAGCAAGCACCTTTTACTGCTGAGCCATCTCCTGAGCCCTCCAGCCCTTTTTAAGTTTTATTTTGAGACAAAAATCTTAATAGGTAACCCAGGCTGGCCTAAAACCCACCATCCTTCTGCCTGCCCCTCCAGCGTACTGGGATCACAGGTATACGCCACTATGTCCAGCTAATATTTTTATTTTGAAATAATGGTTGACTAGTAGAAGAGTCAGAGAAAAGTAAAAGTACGACACAGATTTTCATACACCTCTGAACCTTGCCTGATGATAATCGCATCTTATATAATCATGGCACAATGACCAAAACAAAGAAATTAACTTTGGTATAATACTGTTTTCCAAGCTACAATGGGCCTTTAGAGGTTAGCAGTTTTGCACTAATGTACTTTCTTTTCTAGGTAGGCTCTCCCTCTAGCTCAGGCTGGCCCGGAACTCACTCTATAGTCCTAGGATGGTTTCAACTCACAGCAATTCTCTCTCTCTCTGCTTCCCAAGTGCTGGGATTAAAGGTGTGTCCCACTATTGCTGGCTTCTCTCTCTCTCTGCTTCCCAAGTGCTGGGATTAAAGGTGTGTCCCACTATTGCTGGCTTCTCTCTCTCCCTGTCTCTCTTTTTCCTTTGGGGAACTGTGGTTGTAAGCCAGGGAATCTCTCATGCTAGCTCATGCAAGCTCTCTACTACTGAGTGGCACCGCGGGCCTCAGACCTTTTTCTCTGCTCCAGGGTCTGATCTGGAAATCTTGCATGGCATTGTCTGTCTGTCCTAGTCTCTTCCTCGGTCTTTCATACTCATCGTTTGTCAGTGTTCATTATTTTGTGTGACATCCCACTCTTTGGGTTTGTCTGTATGTGTGTGTGTTTCTGATGAATATTAGCAGGGATACTACATAAGGAGTGTGCCCCTTCTGGTAACAAGGGATTACAGGTAATATTGACCTTGGTTACTTGATTAGAGGGCTGGGTTTCTCCAGAACAAAGTTACCATTTCCCCATTTTTGAGTTAACAACCATCTAGAGGGAGATACTGTTAGACTTTGCTGCCCACTAATTGTAGCATCTTGCTGATACCAAATATTACTTTGGTGTTAGGATGATATTTTTGTGTTTTCTGCATTAGTTCTGTACTAATTACCTGGAATTCTTCCTCAAGGAAGAGTTGCCCATCTCCCTCATTTATTTCTTTATGTATTCCCTTAATGATTTATTCATATCAGTATGGACACATGAGTGCTTACTCAGTCCTGTGGGCTATAATTGAATTATACTGCGATATATATATATATATATATATATATATATATATATATATATATACACACACACACACACACACACACACACACACACACACACATATATATATATAATTCAATTATATAGTGTATATATATATATATACACTATATAATTGAATTATAATTGAATTATCTTGTATGGAAGAATGGGTCCAGCTGGTTCTTGTGTTCTTTCCATCCTGTCCCTCCATCCTTTTGTTTGTTTGTTTTTGTTTTTTGAGGTAGTTCCAGGTCACCCTGGGCTAGAGAGAGACCCTGTCTCAAAAAAAAAAAAAAAAAGAAAAAGAAAAAGAAAGAAAACAAATAAAAAGAAAAGCAAAAAATACACTCAATTTACATGGTAGGTATAACAAATCGGTGCCTGGGGCTGGAGATGGCTCAGTGAATAAGACCACTTGCACAGGGGGCCTGAGCGGGCACGAGCTCACCAAAGCTGGGTTCACCGACATCCACGTAAAAAGCTGGGCATGGCCCTAGACATCTGCAGCCCCAGCCCTGGGCCAGGGGATTGGAGAATCACTGGGGCTTGCTGACCAAAAATGGTGGCTCTGGATGGAATGAGAAGCTGTGTCTCAAGAAAATATGGATGAATAACAGAAGAAGACACCCAACATTCTTCTCTGACCTCCACACATGTGCTTGGGGCATGAAGATCTGCACACACATGTGTATATGCCACACGTCTACACACAGCTATACCACATATACTCTACACACACATACAGACACACACCAAAAAGAGGTGTTCCAAAGTCTTTGTGAATGAATTAATACCACATGACTAAACTACGTATTGGTCTACTAGGGCTGCCATTACAAAATGCCACAAGCTGAGTAGCTTAAACAACAGAAATTTATTTTCTGGGCTGGAGGGATGGCTTAGCAGTTAAGGGGTTGCCTGCAAAGCCAGAGGACCCAGGTTCAATTCCCCAGGACCCACGTTAGCCAGATGCACAAGGGGGCACATGCGTCTGGAGTTCATTTGCAGTGGCTGGAAGCCCTGGTACGCCCATTCTCTCTCTCTCTCTCTCTCTGAGTCTAATAAATAAATAAAAATAAAAATAAAAATAAAAAATAAAAATAAATTTATTTTCTTTCTCAGTTGTGCAAGCTAGAAATCTGAGATCAAGGTGCTGGCAGGCCTGGTTTTTTTTTTTTTAATATTTTATTTCTTTATTTATTTGAAAGAGAGGAAGAGGCAGAGAGAAAGGGTGCTCCAGGGCCTCCAGCCACTGCAAACAAACTCCAGACACATGTGCATCTGGTTTATGTGGGTCCTGGGGATTGAACCAGGATCCTTAGGCTTTGCAGGCAAATGCCTGTACTGCTAAGCCATTTCCCCAGCCCAGGCCTGGTTTCTTATGAGACCTCTGTCCTTGCTTGCACATGGCTGCTTTCTAGCTGTGTTCTCACATGGTCTTCCTCCATAATCTCTTCTTCCTATGAGGACGTGTGTTGTAGTTACTCTTATCTGACCAGAAGCAGCTTATGGGAGGAAAGGATCCAGGGAAACCACTGTCAGCGGTGGAAGAAGCTGGCTGACTTGAACAGAGGCGTAGCAGAGAGACACCACCGAAGAGCCGGCAACCACGAACAGCCAGAGCCCCAGCTGCTCTGGGCACACCTCAGGGGCTGGGCTTACGATCCGCTCCCAGTGACACCTCCAGCAGGCTGCTAGAGACTTAAATTGCAAGTTTATTCAAAAAGCTGCGTGTGGTGGTGGCGCACGCCTTTAATCCCAGCACTTGGGAGGTGGAGATAGGAGGATCACCATGAGTTCGAGGTCACTCTGAGACTACATAGTGAATTCCAGGTCAGCCTGGGCTAGAGTGAGACCCTACCTCAAAAAACCAAAAAAAAAAAAAAAAAAAAAAAGTGACCTTATTCAAAAATACCTCAGGCTATGGGGGGTCATACATTCACATTCAAACCACTACAGTTAGTTGTGACAAAGCACCCCATAAACAACCTAAGGGAGAAATGGGGGTGGTGGTGTAATTTCAGCTCAGGCTCTTGGGGGGCTCAGTCTGTGATCACTTGGGAGTGTGGGCAGAACATGATGGTGGTGGGGTCATCTGGTGGAAGAACTCTTCACCTCACTTTAGTCAGGAAGGAGAGAGAAGGGAAGGAGGAGAGGGAGAAAGAGAAACTGAGAGTCAGGTTTCATCTTCAAACATACACCCCAGTGACCCACATCCTCCAGCCAAGAGTCGGAACTTATAAACATGTGGAAGACATTTCATACCCAAACCACATTTTGTTTTGTTTTGTTGTTTGGGAAGTGTGGTAGTTTGAATGTATGCTCCCAATAGATGCATGTATATTTATGTATTTGAGAGTGGGGGAGAGGGAGATAGTGGGAAAGAGAGAGAGAGAAGAAGAATGAAAGAAAGAGAACTAGGTACACCAGGGCCTCTAGCCACTGCAAACAAACTCCAGACGCATGCGCCACCATGTGCATCTGGCTTATGTGAGTTCTGGGGAATCAAATCTAGGTCCTTAGGCTTCACTGGCAAGTGCCTTAACTACTATGCTATCCCTCCAGCCCTAGACTTTTTTTTTTTTTTTTTGAGGTAGGGTCTCACTCTAGCCCAGGCTGACCTAGAAATCACTCTGGAGTCTCAGGGTGGCCTCGAACTCATGGTGATCCTCCTACCTCTGCCTCCCGTGTGCTGGGATTAAAGGCATGTGCCACCACGCCCTGGCTAGAATCATGTTTCATTAAAACTTGTAGCTTGGCTGGAGGAGGTGTCACTGGGGGTGGACCTGAATTCCAGCCCAAAGGTGTGCGCAGAAGTTTGAGCTCTGCAGGCGTTTTGCTCGCTGCTCTTTGGTGGCTGCTGGCTGGTGATAGTTCGGTCATCTTGGATGTCCAGAAGCAGCCTCTTCCGCCACTGATGGGACGTCTCCCTCGGTCTGTAAGCTTCACATAAACCCTTCCTCCCATACATACATACACTGTGTCTGGTTTGGACGTTTACTCTCTCAGTGTGGAACTGACTGCAACAGAAATTTGAGGGGTGGGGGAGAGAGGTTCTGGAGAGAGGCTTGGGTTGAAACATAAAGAAGGGACTGACACCACAGTGCTGAGACGTGACAGAGCGGTGTTCATCGCTGATACATCTCCATCCCACCGCTCAAGGCTCAGGGTCCATTGCAGAAGAGGTGGCAGAAAGCATGTAAGAGCCAAAAGGACCCAAAACACGCCCTTCCGGACAGGAAATGGCCTGGATATCCATGACCTCACAGTGCCTGACACTACCTACACAAGACCATCATACTAGGAGGAAAAGATCATGACATCGAAATAAAAGAGAGACTGATTGAGATGGGGAGGGGATATGATGGAGGGTGGATTTGTGACTGGGGAAAGTGGAGAGAGGGGAGGGAACTATCATGGTTTATGGTCTATAATTATGGAAGCTGCTCATAAAAAAAAGTTAAAGAAAAAAAGAAGGGCTAGAGAGATGGCTCAGCGGTTAAGGTGCGTGCCTGTGAAGCCTAAGGACCCAGGTTCAATTCTCCAGGTACCACGTAAGCCAGGTGCACCCAGTGGCACATGCATCTGGAGTTCGTTTGCAGTGGCTGGAAGCCCTGACATGCCCATTCTCACTCTCTTTCTTCTGTCTCTCTCTTCCTCTCTCTATCTCTAATAAATAAATAAAAATAAAATCTTTTTTAAAAAAATTAAAGTAGTAAAAGTCTTTAGAGAAAGTTTAAAAAAAAAGGGCCTAAAAGTTCTTTCTTCCAGTGACAAGCAGCAGAGATGAAAGAACACACGTGATCTTTTCTCCACCTCAGACTGTGTCTTGTCACCATCCTGCAGGGGAAGACCGAGGAAAATTTCTGGTTGGTGTGGCTGAGGGCTGAGGACAATCACGCTTGTGCAACTTGATCCAATGGGCAATTTTCAGGAAATCCTCCTTCCTAGCCGTCAGAAACTGGCAGCTGTGGCCTTTGGGAGCCCCAGTTGACTGGTGCTTAGGGCAGAACATTCCAGCCAGAGTTAGGTAGGCGAACGGACGACGCAGCGGGCATGTCTGACCGGCGCCTAGTGACGGCTCCGACTTCCAACATTCACTGCTGGTTTCATCCAGCGAATCTAACAGCTTGATTTAGAAGCCACAGTCATTTTCTGATTCCACAGCATTCTTCCTGTGCCGGAGGTGAAAACTTCCTCTCTGCATAAGATCCTTGGGTCTAATTTGGAATTTGGGAGGTTGGGAAAGAGAGAAAGTGAAGGGATTCTTAAGTCCTTTAATACTTTCAGTCTTTTTTTGTTTTTCTTCTTCTTCTTTTGTAATGCTGAAGGTACAACTTAGGACCTCATTGGACTGTACCCCTCAGTCCCAGAGAAACAATCTTGTGTGTGTGTGTGTGTGTGTGTGTGTGTGTGTGTGTGTCTAGGCATGCCTGTTGGGAGGCGGCGGAGTCTCTTGTTCGCTGCTGTGTCCTCTGGGTTAGCTTCCTGCCAACCTCTGGGAAAGTTTGTCCATCTGTCTGTCAGCCTGCTCGAATCGAAGAAGCTCACCACAATTTCTAGCTTTTTTTTTTTTTTTTTTTTTAAATGGGGTCTGGAGGTCAGAATTCAGATAGATACTCGGGCTTTATCTTGACAGTCCCCCCGCTATTGCGCAACACTGCAAATATTTTCCCCAGCGTGGCTTTTCGTTCTCTTAACAGTGTCAGTCAAAGGGCAGAATGTTTTAACTTTGATTAAGTTTAGTTTATCAATTAAAAACCAGATTGAGGGCTGGGGAGATGGCTCAGAGGTTAAAGGCACTTACTTGCAAAACCTGTCAGCCTGGGTTCGATTCTCCAGTACCCACATAAAGCCAGATGCTTAAAGTGGTGCATGCATTTGGAGTTCACTTGCAATGGCAAGACGTCCTGGTGAGCCCATATTCACTCACTGTCTCTCTCCTCCGAAGTAAACAAATAAAAATTTAGAAAAAAATAGATTTGAGTTTTTGGCGTTGCAGCTAAGAAATCTTTGTATAACCCAATGTTCCCAAGATTTTATTCAATTGTTTTCTTTGTTCTTTTCTTTTTTTAAGTTTTTGGTTTTTCGAGGTAAGGTCTCACTCTAGCCCAGGCTGACCTGGAGTTCACTCTGTAGTCTTAGGGTGGCCTTGAATTTATAGCGATCCTCCTACCTCTGACTCCTGAGCACTGGGATTAAAAGCGTGTGCCACCATACCTGGCATTATTCTGTGTTTTCTTTTAAAAAAGTTATAGTTTCAAGTTTTCCATGGCCCATTTGGAGTTACTTTGTATGTGTGTGTGTGTGTGTGTGTGTTTCGAGGTAGGGTCTCACTCTAGCTCAGGCTGATGTGGAATTCACTGTGTAGTTTCAGGGTGGGCTCGAACTCATGGCGATCCTCCTACCTCTGCCTCCCAACTGCTGGGATTAAAGGCGTGCGCCACCATGCCGGCTGGAGTTAATTTCTGAATAGCAAGCAAGGGATGAATCAGCATTGTTATTGTTATGCTTTGGTTGGTTTCGGCATCGATGAAAAGATGATTCTTTCTCTAGGGAATTGCCTTCACAGCTTAGTCACAGATCAGCCATATGTGTACGTACAGGTTTATTTTTAGACTTTTTATTCGTTCTGTTGCTATTTCTGCCAGTTGTACACTGCCTTGATTGCAGTGTGTCTGTTGTTGTCTGAGGTAGGGTGTTGCTAAGTGGCTCAGGTTGGCCTTGAACATGTGTTTCTTTTTTTTTCTTTTTTTTGTTTTTTCTGAACATGTGTTTCTTTATGCTTGTGTTTAACAGGCTTATGGGATCATGGGCATGTGCCACTCCTCCCAGCTCAGCATAATAATAATAATAATAATTATTATTATATTAACTTGAGAGGAGAGAGAGAAGGGGCATATCAGGGCCTCCTGCCACTGCAAACGAACTCCAGACACATACTCCCCTTTGTGCATCTGGCTGTATGTGGGTACTGGGGAATCAAACCCGAGTCATGAGGTTTTGTAGGCAGGTGCCTTAACTGCTGAGCCATCTCTCCAGCTCTCTCTCTCTCTCTCTCTTTTTAATTTATTTTTCGAGGTAGGGTCTCACTCTAGCTCAGGCTGACCTGGAATTCATGACGTAGTCTCAGGCTGGCCTTGAACTCACAGGGATCCTCCTACCTCAGCCTCCCAAGTGCTGGGATTAAAGGCATGTGCCACTACGCCCAATTCTCTTTCAATTTTTTGTCCCAAGGCAGGGTCTCACTCACTTTGCTCAGGGTGTCTTGGACTCTAGTCTAGGCAGGCTTTGAACTTGCGATCCTCTTGCCTCAGCCTTCAGAATAGCTGAGACTCTAGGCCTGTGCCACTAGGCCTGGCTCTCTCAGAGTTTCTGTTGAGTGGACTTAATTCATTTCCTTTCTCAAAATATTTTACTTTTATTTATTCATTTGACAGAGAAAGAGGGAGAGAGAGAGAGAATGGGCGTGCCAGGGCCTCCAGCCACTGCAAACGAACTCCAGATGTGTGCGCCCCCTTGTGCATCTGCCTAACGTGGGTCCTGGGGAATTGAACCTGGGTCCTTCGCTTTTGCAGGCAAATGCCTTAACCACTAAGCCATCCCTCCAGCCCTCGTTTCCTTTCTCCATTCCCAGTGTAATTCTTACAGCTATGGACCTGTCTGCTCGAGCCTCACCCTGCCTCTGCTTCTCTCACTTAGTTTTTGACTTTTCTCCCTTACTTGGTCCCCCCCCAAAAAAGAGCTGACAAAAACAACAACAACAACAACAACAACAACAACAACAAAACACCTGCTCTGCCACTTCCTAGCCAGAGTAGTTCTGAGCTTTCAGTTCTCAACGTGGACATAGGTAGAACTGTCCTGCTTCATAGCCTGCTTTTGGGCTAAATGAGCATGCGAGCTGTGACATTGTCACCCTGATCACTGTCATCGTTATTATCATCCTCTCCTCATTCCCTCTTATCTTTTTCAGTAAAAAATATTTTATTAATTTATTTGCAAGAGGTGAGTAGGCCTGGGCTCCTGGTTCCCCAGCCCCTGGTTCCCTGACTCCCAGTTCCCCCGTGCTGGCAGGTCTGCGCACATTCTGCGAGGCAGCGAGAACCGAGATGAGCCACCCCTGCACATCAGCCGGGGCCCCGGTGAAACCACAGAGGAACTGACGAGATGCACAAGAGTGCTGCTTCCACGGCAAGCTGACAACCTGCGCCAGGGTGATGGCGACAGACACTGAGGACACTCAAAACGCACCAAAGCAGAAATCCAGAAGCTGCTGAGAGCTCAACACTAACGTACACTACAAACACACCCACCACAGCTCAGGGACTTTTTCAGAGGGGGTGGAAAGATTGTAAGAGCCACAGCGTGGGAGGGAATGTCCAAGGCACCTCCCCGTGACTGACTGCAGCTGTCACAACTCATAACCCACAACTCCATCATGAATACCAGCAATCCCACTAAGAAGCACCCTCAATGGATTGGGGGCAGGGAGGAGGGACATGATGGTCCCAATACATGATGTATTCATACAAAGTGACTACTTAATAAAAAAAATAGAAGAGAGACTAATTGGAAAGAAGGGGTTCAGTAGAAGGAAGTTTTGGGAGGGGGAAAAGAAAGGTTGGTGGGAGGGGATTATGATCATGGTATATTGTCTATATGTATGGAAGTTGTCAATAAAATAGTTATTTTGGTTTTGGTTTTTCAAGGTAGGGTCTTACTCTAGCCCAGGCTGACCTGGAATTCACTATGTAGTCTCAGACAGCGATCCTCTTACCTCTGCCCTCCCAAGTGCTGGAATTAAAGGAGTGCACCACCACACCCGGCTAAAAAGTTTTTTTTTTTTTTAATTTTTTAAGAAAGTTCGTGTTCAAAAGATAGTTGGGGTCTGGAGAGATGGCTCAGCAGTTAAAGGTACTTGCTTGCAAAGCCTGATGGTCTGAGTTCAATTTTCTAGTACCTACATAAAGCCAGATACATAAAGTGGCACTAGACCCTGGTGTTCCCATTCTCTCTCTCTCTTTCTCTTTCACTCTCTCTACTTAAAAATAAATAAATAAAATTATCTTTTAAAAGCTAGTTGGAGGATGATTATTGACTGGGTAAGGTTCCCCACTGAGCATTCCCAACACATTATGCCATTTTTTTCTTTTTTTACTTTTTATTGACAGCTTCCATAAATATAAACAATATACCATCATAATAATCCACTCCCACAACCTTCTCTCTTCTGCTCCCAAATCTTCTGCTTTACTGAATCTCTTCTTTCCAACTAGTTGCTCTTCTATTTTGATGTCATCAGTTTTTTAAATTTTATTTTTTTAAATTTAATTCATTTAAATTTTTGTTGTTGTTATTTGTTTTTCAAGGTAGGGTCTCACTCTAGCCCAGGCTGACCTGGAATTCACTATTTAGTCTCAGGGTGGCCTTGAACTCACAGCAATCCTCCTACCTCTGCTTCCCAAGTGCTGGGATTAAAGGCGTGAGAGCCACCATGCCTGGCTTTAAAATATTAATTACTTATTTTCAAGTAGAGAGATAGAGTGAGAGAGGTAGGGGGAGAGAGAGAGAGAGTAGAGAGAGAAAGAGAGAGAATGGACACACCAGGGCCTCTAGCCATTGTAAACAAACTCCAAATGCATGCGCCACTTTGTGCATCAAGATTTACTTGAGTACTGGGGAATTGAACCCAGGTCATTAGGCTTTATAGGCAAGCACCTTAACTGTTGAGCCATATCTATAGCACCCTAATTTACTTTTAGAAAAATATTATTATTTATTTATTTGCAAGCAGAGAGAGACAAGAGATACAGAGAGAATAGGCTGTGCCAGGGGCTCTAGCTGCTGCAAATTTATTCCAGATGCATGCTGCCACTTGGTGCATCTGGCTTTACATGGGCATTGGGGAATCAAACTCTAGTCATTAGGGTTTGCAGGCCAGCACCTCAACTACTCAGCCCCAGTCATCTAAAATTTTTTAATTTTATTATATATATGTTCTAACAGGTTGTAATCTTTTATCCCCTCATCCCAGCTTCTGCTACCCTGGGAGTCCTCTTCAGTGGGATTATGGTATTCACTGTGGGGTCATGAAGACCTCAGTCAGTTCCTGTGGGGTAGTGGGGTAGGGGGAGTGGTGTGTCTGAGGGCCTTTCCACTCATTCTGTGGCTCTTACAATCTTTCCAGGCCCTCTCCTGCAAGTTTTCCTGAGCCACAGCAGGCCTGTTGTCAGTCTGATTTAGTGTTAGGTTCTCTGTAGCCTCTAGATTTCTGCTTTGATGGGTTGTAATTGAACACTGTATCTGTCACCATTGCCCTGGAGCTGGTTGTCAAGCTAGCAGTAAGAGCAGTCTTCATGTCACCACTTCCTCTGCAGTTTCTTCCAGGCCCCAGCAGATGTGGTAGAGGTAGCATGTCTCATGGTAGGCAGTTGGCTCTCTTCTTGTCTTATCAATGGATCTTGGCTCTCTTCCATCTTCTCTGCCATCTGTAAAACAAAGCAAATTCTCCAAACAAGAGTGAGAGCAGGGCTGTAGAGATGGCTTATCAGTTAAGGTGCTTGCCTATGAAGCCTAAAGACCCATGCTCGACTCTCCAAGTCCCACATAAGCCAGATGCATAAGGTGATGCAAGCGCAAGGTCACACATGCACACAAGGGGCGCACACACGTGGAGTTCGATTGCAGTGGCTGGAGGCCCTGGCATGCCAATTCTCTCTCTTTCTCTCTCTCTCTCTCTCTCTTGCATTAAAAAAAAAGGCCAGTCTGGGGGCTGGAGAGATGGCATAGTAATGAAGGTGTTTGCCTGCAAAGCCAAAGGACCTTGGTTCGATTCCCCAGGACCTATGTACGTCAGATGCACAAGGTGGCACAGGAGTCTGGAGTTCGTTTGCAGTGGCTGGAGGCCCTGGTGCTCCCATTCTCTCTCTCTCTCTCTCTCTCTCTCTCTTTCACTCTCACTCTCACTCTCAAATAAATAAAGAAAGAAAGAAAGAAAGAAAAAAGGTCAGTCTATTGGGCTTGCCTCAAAAAAAAAAAGAAAAAAAAAAGAATGAGAGCAATTTGGGTTAAAGGAATTATGCACAGTTATCTGAGAGATCTTTGGTGTCCAAGCCCACTCTTCTCCAGAGGGCAGTGGGGGCTTTCTCTAGAGTCTATGAGTTTCCTGACCATGGGGTTCTGACTTGGTTTCCAGCACCAGCTATGAGTTCGCTCCCACTCAGCAGGCCTCATGTCCAATCAGAGAGCAGGTGGTTACCTGCAGAGGCTGTGCACCACGATTGCGCACGTGCGAACGTGTTGACCTGCCGGTTGATTTCGCAGTCTGCTTGTTCCCGCTGTTGGTGACCGCTGTCTCCCCGTGGCTCCCACTGGACTGTCCACGTCATGCCATGCCGTTATTACACTTTTCCCCACGGACAATCCCAGATTAGGGACTGTGACTCAGTCAGGATTAAGTTACCGACAGCCAGGTCCACTCATGTTAGCTTTCAGCAGAAATGGATTTATTATAGGGTATTGGCTTTCAGTGGAGGCTGCCAAACGTTAGTGTGCGTTAGAATTGCCTGGGAGGCTTGTGAAAGCCAACACGGGGTGGCCTCACCTCCAGAACTTTGGACTGAGCATGTCTGGGATGTCGACCAAGAATCTGCATCTCTAACAAGTTCCCAGGGAGGGCCTGCTCCTGTAGAACTGGAGACCACCCTCAAAGAACCACCGGCTTGTAGAAAAAACGGGAAGAGTGGGGAGGGAACCTGTAGGGTGGGGACCAGGAGCGCACCCAGAGCCACCCTGCACTAAGTGGTCTGGCCTGGTAGCTGCTGCCCCTACTGCTTCCTCAGGTAGGTAGCCCAGAAACCACGCTGCCAAGGCAGGAAAGTGCCACAGACGGTGCTAAGACCCACGAGGTTAGAGCTGGACTGGACACAGCGCCGTCGTCAGCCCCGCTGGAGAAGGTCCTAAGCCCTCCACCTCTCTGCTTCCAGAAGAATGGGTTGCAGCCACTCCATTTGCAATGCTCTCTCTGGCTCTCTCTCTTTCTCTCTCTCTCTCTCTCTCTCTCTCTCTCTCTCTCGCTCACCAAGTGCAGAACATCTACCTGGGAGAAGCTGCTATTATTATTACAACCTAGAAAAGGGCTTGCGGAAACTCCAGTGCAAATGAGGTTGGAGAACAAGGTCTCTAGTGTTCCACTCTTGTGTGAACAGGAGATCTTGTCAGAAGAGACTGGATTGGGGGAGGTCTGCACCAGGCCGGGGCACCACCTCCTGCAGGCTGTATGTTTCATCTTGGGTCCTAGAATAGTAGGCTTTCAATAAACAAGACTTTTCCCTTCTCTCTCTCTCTCTCTCTCTCTGTTTTTGGAGATAGAGTCTCACTCTAGCCCAGGCTGACCTGGAATTCACTACGTAGTCTCAGGCTGGCCTCGAACTCATGGCGATTCTCCTCCCTCTGCCTCCCTAGTGCTGGGATTAAAGGCGTGTGCCACCACGCCTGTCTTAGACACATTGTTTAAAGCTTCCCTTGCCTCACTATTATTTCAGTAAAAGGAGAAAACTCACCAGTGCCTTGGAGACTTGTGATGATTTGATATAAAGTGTCTGATGTTTGTTCTCCGGTGGCTGACAGCGCTTACCACAAAGAACGTGGAGTCTTGGTGGGGGAATGGGGCAGAATATAAAAATTATTTTGAGGGGCTGGAGAGACAGCGGTTAATGGCACTTGCCCATAAAACTTAACAATCCAAGTTTGATCCCCCAGTATCCACATAAAGCCAGATGCACAAAGTGGTGCATGCATCTGGAGTTTGTTTGCAGCAGCTGGAGGTCTTGGCACACCCATTCTGCCTCTGTCTTTTCTGCCAGGCATGGTGGCACATGCTTTTAAGCCCAGAACTAGGGAGGCAGAGGTAGGAGAATTGCTGTGAGTTTGAGGACACCCTGAGACGACAAAGTGAATTCCAGGTTAGCCTGGGCTAGAGCAAGACCTTACCTTGAAAAACTGAAAAGAAAAATTTTTTGAAAGCTATTTATTTATTTAGTAAGTGAGCACTAAGCATTGGGGATAGATTAAATATAAGAGACAGAACTTGCTCTCAAGATCTCACAGTTAAGGCAGACAGACACACATCTAGTCACAGGACGGACAGGTGTGCGAGGTCACAAGGATGTGGACAGAGTCGGGAAGGGGGTTGCCGAAGCCTGGCCATGAAGATCTTCGAAGGTTGCGAGTGAATGAAGGTCAGGAGTGACTTCCGGGCCTGGTGACGGGTATGTTCCACTGCAGATGGGTGCCACTTGGGTATAGAGAAGGACCCAAGGCCAGGTGATGCTCACATCTGGGCTCCTGGCTTATGTGACTAGGTAGATGTTTTTGGCCATACTTGTTTTGAACAGAACATGGTCATGTACTATTGTTTTAGTTAGTTAGTTTTTTTTTTTTTTTTTCCCTGAGGTAGGTTCTCACTCAGGCCAAGGCTGACCTGTCACCCATTCTGTTGTCTCAGGCTGGCCTCGAACTCACAGTGATCCTCCTACCTCTGTCTCCCGAGTGCTGGGATTAAAAGCATACATCACCACACCTGGCACATACATTATTCTTTTTTTAAAAAAAATATTTATTTGCAAGCAGAGAGAGAGGAGAAAGACTGAGAGAATTGGCATACCAGGCTCCCCAGCCATTGGAATAACTGACTTCTGCCACCAGAGTTTATTTTATTGTTTTGTCTTTTTTAAACTTGTAATTACTTTATCTATCTTTTTAAAAATATTATTTATTTATTTTTTTGATGGAGAGAGAGAGGAGAGAATGGGTGTGCCAGGGCCTCCATCCACTGCAAACAAACTCCAGATGCGTGCGCCCCCTTGCGCATCTGGCTAACGTGGGTCCTGGGGTATTGAACCTTGGGTCCTTTGGCTTTGCAGGCAAACGCCTTAACCACTAAGCCATCCCTCCAGCCCTCTATCTTTTTTTTTTTTCTAATAACATTCTATCTTACAACAAGCTGTGACTATGATTAACAGCAGAATAAGGACAGAAGTCTTTGCTTTCTTTTTTTTAATTTCCTCTCATGGGAGACCATTTGAGTTCACTAATTTGCTATAAAATCACGAGAGCCTTCTAGACAATGGAGGGCCATGAGTGTGAATGCCTGGCAGGGATCCACTATTCTGTCCCCAGGAAAGTACTCAGTACTTTTCTGGTGTTCCCACATTGCCAAACACAACCACCTGGCTTATGAAATATTTAACGCTGTGTTTTTATGGGAAAAGCACAAAGAGGAGAAAGAACTGTGTGTGTTAGAAAGGTGGGGTGCCCAGATGGTCCCCCTTACTGCCGTGCAGACAGGAACCCTCTGGACTAATGCAAACTCAGAAGCAAATTAGGAGACAAAAATTCCAATTGTTCATTTCTCAGATTTTTGGAGAATTTAGAGGGCAGCTGTTTTCTTAGTCTGAAGGAGAGTTTCTCTTCCACTTAAGATGAATGTGGAGCCAGAGGTGATGACATTCTTTCATTGCAGCACTGAGAAGTCTGAGGCAGCAGGTAGAGAGGTCAGTCTGGGCTACATAGCAAGACTGTCTCAAAATAGAGGGGGAAAAAAAAAGATGAATATAAAGATTAACTACAGCTGGGTGCTGTGGCACACACCTTTAATCCCAGCACTTGGGAGGCAGAGGTAGGAGGATCACTGTGAGTTCCAGGCCACCCTGATAGTAAACTCCAGGTCAGCCTGGGCTAGAGTGAGACCCCCCCACCTCTAAAACCAAAAAAAAGAAAAGAAAAGATTAATAATTAATTACAAAGAACTATAATGTATTTTAAAATTTATGTTTATTTATTTTCATGAGAGAGAAACAGAAGGAGAGAGACAGAAAGGGGAGAGAGCGTGCACAACAGGGCCTCTTGCCTATGAACTCCAGACAAATGTGCTACTTTGTGCACCTGGCTTTATGTGGGTACCAGGGAATCGAACCTGGGTTGCCAGGCTTTGCAAGTAAATGCCTTTAACCGCTGAGCCACCTCCCCAGTCTCAGACCAGGGTTTTCATGTTAGAAGAAGCGAGCTTGCCTGAGATGGAGGCTGATGACCTAGGTGTCTTTTCTGTTACTGATGTTGAAATATCCAGCCATAGAGCACACGTGCTTATCATTTTATGTCTTCATGCGTGAGTATCTTACACCACAGGCTGACGTCTAAAAGGAGCCGCCCCGGGGGGTAGCAGGTGCAATGAACGTGCTACAAATCTCTGTTTCAAGCATGTTTTTTTCTGTATAATGTTCTTGTCCTGAGAGTAAACAGCTCCTGATATTGGATTCTTGGGCGTGTCGTTAAGTCTCTCCAAACACAAATTTATTCACTGCTGCTTTAAAAGCAATGGCCCCCACAGCTTCTTATCTGCGCGGTTAGCGAAGACAGCAAATGTGGAGTCTAAGGAGCACGAATGAGATGCCTATCCCCCAGCGCGGGGCAGTGGGCACTGAGCGTGGTGGGCACTAGGGGAAAGGCATGATTCGGGTAGACTGGGCACTCAGCTCTTGGTTAACCTGCAACCACACAGAGCCGCGGGGCGGAGGTGTGTCTCGGGCTCCGTGGTGTACTTAGACCTCCACAGCTGGAGGATCAGATGTCCTTTGCTCGCTCCGTGTTAAGCGAGAGGTTTTATCTTACAGGTGGCGAGCGAGTCCCGGGGAGGGATCCAAGAGCCGTCAATCCGAGAGGAGACAGCCGAGCGAGCGCTCACAAGATGTGTGCCACTTCTGCCACGCCTGCTGGGGTCCAGAAGGAGTTGCGGAGGAAGCAGGGGCACGAACGCCGCTCCCAATACCAGCTCAACATCTGTATCCAGGAAAAGAGCAGCAAGCGCGGTGGTGAACGGAAACACATCGTAACAGAAAGACAGAGAAGTCAGCACTAACCGATCACACACCTGCCAAGGCCCAGGGGCTGTTGGGGAGGAGGGGGAGGGAAGGTTGCAAGAGCCACAAGGGGGGTAGAAACCACCTGAGACACAGCCCCCCTCCCCCAGAGACCAAGGCTCTGATTACCCCTCAGTGAGCACCAATATTATTAACTCTGCTGAGGAGGGCCCGCAGGGAAATGGGGACCCTGGGGGAGAGGACATAACTACAACCTATGTTGAAAATTAATAAATTAAAGAAAAAAATTTTTTTTAAAGTGGTGATCAGAAAGTTCAGCAGCAACTGAAAGATGACTCGTTATTTGTGACTGACTGCGTGCGATTGGCAAGCCACATGCGTTTATAATTGTGCATCAACAGAGTCCCAGAGCCCCGTTAAGCATCCACGTGTAACATTCCCCTTTAGCCTGAACCTAAACCAAGTCAGCTTTCAGCCAGGCGTGGTGGAGCACGTCTTTCATCCGCGCACTCGGGAGGCGGAGGTGGGAGGATCGCCGTGAGTGAGTTCGAGGCCACCCTGAGACGACATAGTGAATTCCAGGTCAGCCCGGGCTAGAACAAGCCCCCTACCTAGAAAAAAAAAGACAAAACAGAGTCAAACTTTTCCTTCGCAAGCTTTTCCTGGCCCTGGAAGAGCCACAGCTTGAGGCTTATCTACAGGCTCATAAGCCACATGTGTTCCACGTGACTGGCTCCTGGGGGCTGTTAACTGTAGGAGCATAACCTGGTGGTTATGCCACATGGCCCAGGAAACTGCCTGGGCACCAGTATGCTTCCTGCCACACAACCTTTTCAGCTGTAGGCACCCTCTTGCAGTCACTGTCTCTATAGCAACGACTCTCTGCTAAGTCCCAGGGCATGAGAGAGGCGCGGATACCACCAAGTGGAAACTTAGAACCCTCTGCCTTAATGTTGTCCTTCATAGAGTGGCTTGGCCGGGTGTCAATGGTCGAGGGGTTGGTATGTGTTTTTTTATTTTACAAAAGACCTTTCTTTCTTTATTTATTATTTTTTTTCTTTTTGAGGCAGGGTCTCACTCTAGCCAAGGCTGACCTAGAATTCACTCTGTAGCCCCAGGCTGCCATCAAATCCTTCTACCTCTACCTCCCAAGTGCTGCGATTAAAGGTGTACCCACTAAAAGAGCTATTTTATTATTTGTTTATTTAAGAGAAGGAGAGATAGAGAATGGGCACCGCAGGGTCTCCTACTGCTGCAAATAAACTACAGACACATGTGCTACTTTTTTTTTTTTTTTTCCCAAGGTAGGGTTTCACTCTAGCTCAGGCTGACCTGGAATTCATTATGTAGTCTCAGGGTAGCCTCAAACTCACGGAAATCCTACTTTTGCCTCCTGAGTGCTGGGATTAAAGACTGTGAGTCACCACACCTGGCCTTTGTTTTTGTTGAGGTAGGGTTTCACTCTAGCCCAGGCTGACCTGGCATTCACTCTAGTCTCAGGGTGGCCTTGAACTCACGGCGATCCTCCCACCTCTGCCTCCCAGTGCTGGATTAAAGGCATGCGCCACCATGCCTGGCCTATTTTATTTTATTTTAGAGGGAGAGAGAAAGAGGGAGAGACAGAGAGAGAATGGGTACACCAGGGCCTTCAGCCATTGCAAATGAACTCCAGACGCATGCGCCTCCTTGTGCATCTGGCTTTCGTAGGTCCTGGGGAATCGAACCTAGGTCCTTTGGCTTTGTAGGTAAGTGCCTTAACTGTTAAGCTGCTTCTCCAGGCCCCACTTCTTTTTTTGTCACTTTGTACATCTGGCCTTATGTGGGTACTGGGAAATTGAACCCATCAGGCTTTGCAAGCAAGCACCTTTAACTGCTGAGCCATTTCTCTAGCCCTAAAAGAGCTTTTTTGGTTTTTTGTTTTTTGTTTGTTTTTTCAAGGTAGGGCTCACTGTAGCCCAGGCTAACCTGGAACTCATTCTGTAGTCCCAGGCTAGCTTTGAACTCACAGGTATCCTCCTACCTCTGCCTCCTAAGTGTTGGGACTAGAGGCGTGTGCTACCACGCCTAACTTTTTTTTTTTTTTTTTTTTTTTTCGAGGGAAGGTCTCACTCTAGCTCTGGCTGACCTGGGATTCACTGTAGAGCCTCAGGGTGGCCTTGAACTCAAGGCAATCCTCCTACCTCTGCCAACTGAGTGTTGGGATTAGAGGTGTGTGCCACCACGCCCGGCTATTTTTTTAAGTGTATGACAGTTCCTACCTTTGACTTCACTCAGAGCACATTTCCTACTAACAACGAATGCAGTTGTCTCTGTGAGAATAAAGAACTTCTTGCTCAGGCCATGGTCTGCAAGCAGTATGAGTGACCCTGAGACTGGCCTAAGAGGAAGTCTGGGATTTATTCCTGAGCTTTGAAAATGTCTCTTCCTTGGGAATGGAGGCCTCAGTTCTGGGTGAGGGGACTTGGGTCATGCCTGGCCTTTGGGTGGAGGACATGGCTTGACAGAGCAGTTCCTTAGCAGAGGCTACGAGAGCCAAGGAACTAGTGCACACGGGTACTGGTGGCTCTTCCTGGTGCCACTGCGGCTCCCTCCCGGACTCTGCTCTTTCATTAACACATGGGGATCGTAGAGCAATCCTCCTACCTCTGCCTCCCCAGTGCTTGGATTAAAGGCATGCACCACCATGGTCCGGCACAGAGAGTGGTGTTGGTGGGGGGAAGCAGAGATAATGGGTGCACCAGGGCCTCCAGTTGCTGCAAATGAACTCCAGACGCATATGCCATCTTGGGCATCTGGCTTTCCATGAGTACTAGGGAATCAAACCTGGGTTGTAAGCAAGCACCTTAACCGCTGAGCAATCTCCCCCGACCCCTTTGTTGTTTTTTTTTTTCAAGGTAGGCTCTCACTCTGGCCCAGCTTGACTTGGAACTCATCCTGTAGCTCCAGACTAGGCTCGAACTCACAGCAACCCTCTTACTTCTGCCACCAAATGCTGGGATTAAAGGTGCACACCACCACGCTCAGCCAAATCCACTTCATTTTTAAACTTCTTTTTTTGAAAATATTTTATTTTTCTTTATTTGAGAGAGAGAAATAGGCAGGGAGAGAGAGAGAGAGAGAGAGAGAGAGAGAGAGAGAATGGGCATACTAGGGCCTCCAGCCACAACAAATGAACTCCAGATGCATATGCCCCGTTGTGCATCTGGCTTACGTGGGTCCTGGAGAATCGAACCTGGGTCCTTCGGCTTTGCAGGCAAGTTACTTAACCACTAAGCCATTTCTCCAGCCCCAAATCCTCTTTTTGCATCATTCACTGTCCATGTTTCCTCTTGGGAGCATGTTTATGGCATAGGCATTCACAGGGCCGTCCACCATCTTCCCTCTTGTGGAGTCAAAAGTGGCCAATCCCATTAATTTCACCATTTCAGTTTCTTCCTTTCTTTTACCCTGTAAATCTTCCTCAATAATCTGACATGCTTCACACATTATTTCTCCTATTTCTTACTTTTCTTTTACTTTTTCATCTCTTACTTCTTTCAGTCAAGAGGAAAAAGCAGAAGTGTCCATTATTTTTATTTTTGATTTTTCGAGGTAGGGTCTCGCTCTAGCTCAGGCTGACCAGGAATTCACTCTGTTGTCTCAGGGTGGCCTCGAACTCACAGCGATCCTCCTACCTCTGCCTCCTGGGTGCTGGGATTAAAACTGTGTGTCACCACGTCTGGCTATTTTTTAATTAATTTATTTGCAAGCAATGAGAGACAGAATTGGTGTGCCAGGGCCTCCAGCCACTGCAAACAAACTGCTGATGCATGTGCGTGCGTCACCACGCCTGGCGCTCCTTTTTCTTCTTTTGAGGCATAATGTCACTAGGTAACCTGGGCTGGCTTTATAACTCACAATCCTCCTATCTCAACCTCCCCAGGGCTGGGATTCCAGGTCTGCCACTACCCGGAATGGTTGGAACAATACATTTTTGTTTGGTTGTTTTTTCAATGTAGGGTCTCATTCTAGCTTAGGTTGACCTAGAATTCACTTTGTAGTTTCAGGGTAGCCTCCAACTCATAGCGATCCTCTTACCTCTGCCTCCTGAGTGCTGGGATTAAAGGCGTGAGCCACCAAACCTGGTTTAGTTACAGTTTTCTTCCTGCATGTTTTTTTAATTTGTGGCTGGTTGAGCCCATAGATGTGGAAATCCTTGGCTAGTCAGTGTTGACTATTACTGTGTACTTATCCCTTCGGAACTGTGGCCACTGGATGCTGGGGCAACCAGAAGTCCGAAGAGTGTCAAACCAAGAGTTAGAATGGGCAAGACAAGATGCCACCAACTCGCTGCTACATTGGGCCAAGCCCTAGTGGTGGGTGCTTCTGGCCACTGGCAGGAGCAGGCGTGTTGGGGGAAGTGTGAGAATGTCAGGAAAGGGAGAAGACGAAGGCGTGTGTGTGTGTGTGTGTGTGTGTGTGTGTGTGTGTGTGTGTGTGTGTGTTGGGAGATAACTGGTAGACCAGCTGAGTCTTCCTCTACCAGCATCTCAGGTCCATTTTGGAGACTGAGGATAGATAATTAGAAGTCACCTAGGGTCTTCCCATCCCCCGTGCCTCTGTTTTTAGGGAACAGGCCGTTTCACTTGGAGAAGGGTGCCCATAGAATGAGACACCATGTGCACACTGGCAGGTGGAGATGATTTCTGGCAGTGCCCGCTCAGGAGGTGGCGGATGCCAACGCTCCAGTGTTGAAGCTTGCTTTAGCTTTGCACCCTGTTCGGGATTGTCGTTGGTGACTGGCTAAGTACTGCCGTAGGGGATGGTGAGTCAACGCTCTCCCATCCACTGAAAGAAACGAACACACAAGGAGATTACAAATCAAAGAGCCATCCGGGGCTGGAAGGATGGCTGAGTGGTTAAGGCGCCTGCCTGCAAAACTTAAAGACCCAGGTTTGATTCCCCAGTACCCACGTACAGCTAGATGCACAAAGCGGCGCATGTGTCTGCAATTCGCTTGCAGCAGTTGGAGGCCCCGACGTGCCCATTCTGTCTGTCTGTCTCTCTCTTCTCTCTACCTCTCTCCACCTGCAAATAAATAAAAATATTAAAAGAAGAAGAGTAATATGAGCTAGGCGTGGTGGTGCACGCCTTTAATCCCAACACTCAGGAGGCAGAGGTACGAGGATCGCCATGAGTTCGAGGCCACCCTGTGACTACACAGTGAATTCCAGGTCAGCCTGGGCTAGAGTGAAACCCTTCCTCGAAAAACAAACAAACAATAAAATAAAATAATAAATAAATACAAAGAGCAATTTGGCTAGTTATGATGGCACAGGCCTACAATCCCACCTACAACGGGTGGTTGAGGCAGGAGGAACAGAAGTTTAAAGCCAAAACAAAACAAAGCAACAAGACCCAACCAACCAGTAAACAAAAGAGCAGCCCACAGGCTGGAGAGCTCACTCAATGGTTAAGGCGCTTGCCTGCAAAACCTAAAGGCCCAGGTTCGATTCCCCAGTACCCGTGTAAAGCTGAATGGACAAAGTTGGGTATGCACCTGCAGTTCATTTGCAGTGGCTTGAGGCCCTAGGGCACCCACTCCCTCTCTTTCTCCCTCCCTTTCTTCTTGCAGACAAATGCATAAATAAGAAGAGCAATCCAGAGGTGAGCCCTGAGGATCTTGGAGAGGAGCATCTCACCATGGGAGAGAAGAGGGGACTCCTGCCAAAGGACAGCCTCATAGTAACAGGAAGTGGAAGAGTGATCAGGAGAGGTGACAGGAAGATAAGAGATGGACAGTTGTGTGTTGATGGGGCCCCAAGTTTAAAACAAGATGAGGATATATATGGGGAGGTCAACCTAGACGTGACATATATAGAAGCTTGGGTTTTTATTGGCCAGTGAGTAGTGAAGGCGCCAGGAGACATCCAAGTCGCTTTGTAAGCAGGCTGCTTGGTAGCAACCTATGGGACTGAGTTCACGAAGGAAAGGCTGAACCCGACAGACCTGCTGCAGTGACCGCGGAAGAGATGCCGAGGGCCCCCGCCAGGACTCGGCTCACAGGGAGCATGCCCTTTGTGTGTTTGCGTTGCTGTAACAGAATATACCTACAGCTGGGCACTCTGTAAAGACCTTCATGCTTCCCTTTTGTGGAGGCAAGGTCGAGGTCCTGGCACCGGTGTGGGCCGTCCCATGGTGGAAGACGAAAGGGCAAGAAAGCACGAGAGAGGAAGTGAACAAGAGAGGAATGAGCTCACTTTTACAAGCCTGTCTGGTGAGAATTAACTCACTCACTCCCATAACAACAGTGATCTTTTTTATTTTCAATTTTTTATTTTATTATTATTATTGTTGTTTTGTTTGTTTTTCAAGGCAGGGTCTTGCTTTAGCTCAGGCTGACCTGGAATTCACTGTGTAGTCTCAGGCTGGCCTCGAACTCATGGCAATCCTCCTACCTCTGCCTCCCAAGTACTGGGATTAAAGGCATGTGCCACCATACCCGGCAAGTTTTAAATTTTTTTAAATACTTATTTATTTTATGAGAGAGAGAGAAAGAGAATGGGCATGCCAGGGCCTCTGGCCACTGCAAACGAACTCCAGATGCATGCACCATCTTATGCATCCGGCTTTATGTGGGTACTAGGGAACTGAACCTGGGCCCTTAGGCTTTGCAAGCACCTTAACTACTGACCTATCTCTCCAGCCCAACAGCAATCTATTCTGAGGTAAGCCCCAGAAGCAGCCTCTAGCACTTTGCACTGGGGATTGAGTTTTCAATACACGAACCACATTTAAATAAAATAAGCAGGACTTGGGCTGGAGAGATGGCTTAGCGGTTAAGGCATTTGCCTGCAAAGCCAAAGGATCCTGGTTCAAATTTCCAGGACCCACCTAAGTCAGATGCACAAGGGGGCACATGTGTCTGGAGTTCGTTTGCAGTGGCTGGAGGCCCTGGTGTGTGCATTCTCTCTCTCTCTGTCTTTCTCTCAAATAAATAAGTAAATAAAATTTATTAAAAAATAAGATGTTGTACTGGTTGCATCATAAGGGGAGGGGGAGAAAAATGAGAATATAAAGATGCCCGACAGGTTTCTAGCTTGGGAGGTTGGTGGGTGAGGATACTATTCACTAAGTTCAATATTATGGGGGCAAGTGTGGAGGCTTGAATTAGGTGTCCCCCACTAACTCATTTGTTTTGAATGCTTGGTTCCCAGCTGATGGCAATTTGGGAGGAGGTGTGTTGTTGAGGGTGAATGTAGGCATGTTATAGCCAGCTCCTCACACTAGAGCTCCATTCACTCTCCTGCTGTTTTCCATCTGCTGTGAAAGAGGTGATGTCCAGCCTCTGCTCATACCACTCTTTCCCTTGCTACCATGAAGCTTTCCCTTGGGACCAAGCCAACATACACAGCTGCTCTCTCATAAGCTGCTTCTGGTCGGGTGTTTGTCCAATCAGTGAGAAGGTAAGTGCAACAGCAAGGGATACTTCTAGAAAGAAAAATGACTTCTAACGTCTGACAGATAGCACGGTAGACTGAGCACAGTTGTATTACTTTAAACTGGTAGAGAGAATTTTGAATATTTCCAGCACAAAGAACTGATGAATGTCTGAGGTGATGGATATGCCAATGGCCCTGATCTACACCAGGTAAATATGTATTGAAATATCACACTGTATTTCATAAATATGGGCAATGACTATTCACCAGTTAAAAATTAAAAAAATAATAATAATAAATTATAGGAGTTGGTATGGCTACTCATTCCTGTGATCACAGTACTCTGGAGCCTAGGCAGGAGGATTGCTATGAGTTCAAGGACATCCTGGGCTATACTGTGAGTTCTAGGCTACTCTGGGTGACAGAGTGAAGACCCATCTTAATAAAACCAATAAACAGACAAACAAATCGGTAAATAAATAAGAGGAGGGGGAGTTAGGTTGGTGCAGGAGATGGTGAAGTCATTGTATGACATGTTGAGTATTATCTCTGTGTGTGTGCGTGGCGGGGAAGTTGAGGTAGGATCTCACTGTAGCCCAGGCTGAAGTCAGTGTGGGACATGCTGAGTGCTATAGTTTCTGTTGGGGGCGGGGGTTGAGGGATGGTCTCACTGTAGCCCAGGCTGACCTGGAACTCATTCTGTAGCCCCAGGCTAGCCTTGAACTCACAGAGATCCTCCTACCTCATCCTCCTGAATGCTGGGACTAAAGGCATGCACCACCATGCACAGCCCTGCTGAATATTTAAAGTCTTTTTTTTTTTTTTTTTGGTTTTTCAAGGTAGGGTCTCACTCTAGCCCAGGCTGACCTGGAATTCACTATGGAGTCTCAGGGTGGCCTCGAACTCACGGCGATCCTCCTACCTCTGCCTCCCGAGTGCTGGGATTAAAGGCGTGCACCACCACGCCCGGCTTTAAAGTCTTTTTAATTTTGAGAGAGAGAGAGAGAATGGGCACACCAAGATGTTCAGCCCACTAAGAACTAACTCCAAACACGTGCGCCCCCTTGTGGCACATGTGCTATACATTGCGTGCTCGAGTCGCTGTGCGTCTGGCTACATGGAACCTGGAGATTCAAACATGAGTTCTTGGGCTTCAAGTGTCTTAACCGCTAAGCCATCTCTCCAGCCCTAAAGTCTTTCTAAAACGTATTTTATTTATTTGCAAGCAGAGAGATAAAAACAGAGAGAGGGAGGGAGAGAGAGAGAACAGGTATGTCAGGACCCCCAGCCACTGAAAACAAACTCCAGATACATGTGCTGCTCTTTGCACCTGGCTTATGTGGGTACTGGGGAATTGAACTTGGGTCATGAGGCTTGTCAGGCAAGCACCTTAACTGCTGAGCCATCTCTCCAGCCCTGCTGAGTATTTAGATAGGTGTTCAGGAGGCAGTTCCAGAGGCCTTGGCCAGTACTCCTGTAGTAGACAGTTCCACGTTGCTGGGATGAAGACGGAAGCAGACGTTTTATTTGGAGGCAGAGCTTAGCTTACAGGTCCAGGGGGACGGTCCCTCAGTGGCAGAAGGAGCTGTTTCCATACATTCAAGCAGAAAGAAAAAAAAATAACCAGCAGCCAGCATACGCCAAAAAGCAACAAGTGCGAACCAGCTCAAACCTCTCTGTGCACCTTTGGGCTGGAATTCAGATCCACCCCTCAGTGACGCCTCCTCCAGCCCAGAGGCCGGAGACCCAAGTTACAAGTTTTAATAAAACACCTGAGTCTATGGGGGATATACGTTCAAACTACCACAGCTCCCAATATGTAGGTTGTTGGAACCTTGGGGGAGAGGGGCTGAGCTGCAGAGAGAGTGTTTGGGGGAGCAGGCTGGAGGCCCATTGAGAGAACCCTGTGGTGCTATACCTGTAGCCTCAGCCTGGGGTGGCTTCTGCTACAGGGACCAGCTGTGAATAGTACAAGGTCTCTGGTTCTGAGCCAGTCTCAGTGAGCAGGGATGCCGCAGACTAGACTGGTTTTGTTGGGAGCCCAGCAGGCTTCACTCAGGGCCTGGGACATTGTGACCCAGTGTCAGTTCTGTTACGGAGTTCAGGAGAGGGACGGGCTTGTGGAAGAGGCAGGAGGCCCGCGGCTCTGATCTCAGCTGCATTGTTAAAGGCCATGTTCCTTGGGGTCCGGATAGTTGTTCCTGAGCAGGTGTGGGTGGCAATCAGCTGTCAGGCCTTTGAGTGTGTATACCCTCGTCTTTCCTCGGAGATGCTCACAAGCAGAGGCTTGGGTCAGGCTGAGGAGTTATTCTAGGGAGGCAGCAGTTGGGGGGGGGTGTCCTTTGGAAAAGTCAAAATAATTCTGTCAGCACCTCACCCGGCGGTGTGAGAAGGGCCTGAAACCCACCTTTAAATTGAACCCCTTTCCACCAATGACTTTTATCCTCTTTATCCTTCGCTGCAGTTAAATAATTCCATAATCACCACTCAGTCACACGGCACATTAGGAAGACAAGGGACAGTGCTCAAAGCTGTGGGCTCTTTGAAGAACACCATGAAATATTGAGGTGTTTATTTCTATTAAGTGATCTAAGAACAATTTTACGGGCAGAAAGTATGGTGCTGTAATATATGTATGCAATTTTAAATTACTACCAATTGTCCATGAAAGAAAAATCAAGCTGTCACCCCAAGCCAAATTGATTATTTCTGTTTGTCTGTGAATATTCGTGAGCTGCCCTCCCTCCCTTATTTGTCTTTTTGCCTCCGTGTTTACTGGCAGACAACAGGCGCTGGTGCCAAAAGTTAAAGAAATGTTTCAGAGATAATTTTCAACTCAGCCTATTGAAGGTGGGATGCCTTGTGGATACAAATGTAACTCCATTACCCTGAGAGCTGGTAACAACTGCAATGGTTTAATTAAAAATATTTTTATTTATTTATTTGGATAGAGAGAGACAATGAGAATGGGTGCACCAGGGCCGCACATGGACTCCAGATGCGTGCGTCACTTTGTGCACCTGGGCTTTACGTCAGTCTTTGGAATCTGACTCCAGACCCGTCAGGTTTTACAAGCAAGTGCCTTTAACGGTGGAATCATCTCCCCAGACCTAATGATTTAATTTTGTATGTAGAGCCCTCAAGTTCAGCTCCTAAAATCCCATGAAACAAGTTCAAGACAGAGCTAAAGGATTATGTCGTTTGCTTTTTACTGGTTAACCAGTGGCTATGTTCATATCAATTGAATGTCCTCTAAGAACAAGATAGATATAGTGTGAGAAGTGTGTCACCAGCTAAGGTCTTGCAAACACCATAGAACATATCTGTGTATACCAGATGGTGCGGCCTGCCTCACACCTGGACTGCGTCAGTAGGTTATTGGTCCTGGGCCACAACCTTTACCTGTATGTTACTGAACTGACTGCTGTCAATGACTGTAATTCAAGGTAAGTATTTGTGTCTGTAAACATAGAAAAGGCACAGTAAAAATATTAGCTAGATGACAGGACTTTTCTAGCTCCATTACAGTCTTATGGGACCATTAAAGTGGAGCTGGTCCATTGTGGACTAAAATGACTGTACATATTCCTAACTCATGAGCTGGGTGAGCTTTGTGGCAGAGAAGGACTCTGGTGTCCACCGTGTGTTGCAGCTTTGGTCCCTGGAGGATTTTTCTTCCTTCCTTCTTTCCTTCCTTCCTTCCTTCCTTCCTTCCTTCCTTTCCTCCCTCCCTCCCTCCCTCCCCCTCCCCCTCCCTCTCTCTCTCTCTTCCTTTTTTTTTTTTTCAAGGTAAGGTCTTGCTGTAGCCCAAGCTGACCTGGAATTCACTATGCACTCTCAGGCTGCCCTCGAACTCACAGTGATCCTCCTACCTCTGCCTCCCAAGTGTTGGGATTAAAGGCATGCGCCACCACATCTGGCTTTGGATTTTTCTGGTTTTGAAAATATTTTATTTACTTATTTATTTGAGAGAGAGATAAAGAGAGAGAGAGAGAGAATTGCCATGGCAGGGCATCTAGCCACTGCAAATGAACTCTACATGCACGTGCCACCCTGTGCATCTGGCTTATGTGGGTACTGGGGAATCAAACTTGGGTCCTTAGGCTTCCTACGCAAGGGCTTTAATGGCTAAGCCATCTTTCCAGCCTGATCCCTGGAGTTTTCTATCTTGAAGCCTTCTCCCTTCAATCTTCACATCAGGAAGTAATCCTTCTAGGACCAGTTCATAGTCCACTCACTCCAGCATCTCTCAGCTGTGTGACCCTGGCAGCTTACTCAACAGCCTAGCATCAGTGCTTATTATTATTTTTAATAAAATATTTTACTTATTTTATTTTGGCAGGGGGGGCAGATAGAGAGAGAACGGGAGCGCCAGGGCCTCCAGCCACTGCAAATGAACTCCAGAGGCATGCGCCACCTTGTGCATCTGGCTTATGTGGGCACTGGGGAATCGAACTCGGATCCTTAGTCTTCGCAGGCAAGCGCCTTAACCACTAAGGCACCCCTCCGGCCCCAGGTGTCTATTATTCTTCTGAGGGCTGAGGTGATGGGAGGACTCTGCTTGACATGTGGGAAGCTGTCAGGACAGCGCAGATGTCACTGTTCTAGACTAGGAGATCTCTGAGGGCAGACCTTTTTGAACCTTTCTGTAAAGTGAATGATGGAAGACTCCTGGCCCACCCTGAGGAGTCAGTCCATGATTGCTGAGGGAGGGGAGGTATTTTCTCAGTAGTGGAGGCACTGGTAAGTGGCATGTGTTGTGGCTGGAAATTGCCCCCCCCCCATGTTCATGCAAGTGACCCTAATTAAAGTCTGTAAGACATGGACACACACACACACACACACAACCACAACAAAGTAGAGGGGAGACTCGCTGGAAAGAAGAGGTGGGGGCTAGAGAGATTGCTTAGTGGTTAAGGGGCATGGCTGTGAAGCCTAGGGACCCAGGTTCGGCTCCCCAGAATCTACATAAGCCAGATGCACAAGGTGACTAGAGGCCCTGGCATGCTCATTTTCTCTCTCTCTCTCTCTCTCTCTCCCCCTCTCCCTCTAATAAATAAATAAATAAAAATAAGGTGATGAGTGGGAGGCGGGGGGGGGGGGGAAGAGAAGGTAATTATGATCAAAGTAGATTACACACATGCATAAAATAGTCAATCAATAAAATAAGAAGGAATGACACGAAAAAGACTATGCAGAACAAGAGAAACAGGAAGCTTGGATTGGACTATTTAGTCATCAGAAGGGCTTAATTAAATATAAAGCCCAAGTTCTGGCAAAAGAGATGGGCAGAGTGGAAAACAGAGGGCACAGTGGCAGGCCACAGCACGGGGGAGCTGGGGCAGGGCAGTGGAGAAGAGAGATGCAGGAGGTTCTGGGATTCAGGTCAAGTTCTCGGGGGCGAAGGAGGAAAGATCGCAGGATGAGTGCTAAGAGTGCAGCAAGGAGCTACCGAGCCAGTGTGGGCACGCTCGGCAAAATAGCAAGAGAAGGCGGCGTGGTGGCGCACGCCTTTGATGCCAGTACTCGGCAGGTGGAGAGAGAAAGATCGCTGAGATCCAGCCTGAGACTACATAGTGGACTCCAGGTCAGCCTGGGCTAGAGGAAGACCCTACCTTAAAAAAAAAAACAAAACAAACAGGAAGTGGTCTCTCCACCGCATACCCCAATTTCCTGAGCTGACGCAGGACCCTTTTCTTCTGCTCGCCTGACCTGGGGCTGAGGAGCACGGTGGCCCACTGACAGCTCCGTGCAGTGTCTATGATTCGGCCACTAGCTCCAAACTATTACTGCTTCCCGGCCTCTTCCATCCGGAGTGGCTGTGGATGCTCAGCTGGGAGCAGGAAATGAGTGCATTCTTGTGTATTTCTGCAATTCCAAACAAAACATAACCAGAAAGTAAGCTGGCGCTCAGGAAGATTCCAGAAACTTAAAAAAAAAAAAAAAAGCCAGCTATTCATGAAGGCCAGCAATGAAAGGCAGGGAGGGGGCTGTGAACGCTCACTCCCTGTCTTGGGGACTTATGGGATAAACTTTGGCCTAGCTTATGTCAAATCTGCACTTCCAAATGACTTTGGAACTTTATTGGGAGATCTTAACAGTGTGGACTGAGCAACAATGGTCTTTTTGGAGAGAAAACCACTTTGGGAGAGTCCGGGGCAGGCAGAGGGACAGGGCCTCTCACAGATCACCTTTCCCTGAAGATAGCTGGCTGCTGGGCTGGTCTCTGTCCCCCTTCTCGGTGCTGCTTGCAGGGAAATGAAATACTGACTAAACACATCAAGGGTGTCGAAGTTGGGAGCTTGTCACCAAGGGGGACTCTCAACTGTGTCCCGCAGTGACACTTTGGAAATCAGTAAATTCTACGCGTCAGGGCTTTCGCCCTTCCGGAGGGAAACGGCTGTTGAACATGTGTCATTGGTCACTGCGAGAAACAAGATCCAAGAGGAGCCAGCTTTATTCGGCCAGACTGAACACAGAGTTTAGGGTAAAGCTGGGCAGACTGACACACAGATAAGGTAACAGCGTTATCTGTCCCTTCCCTAATGGAAGCCTGTGGTGTTATAGGAAGGCTGGCTGCCCACAGTGGCTCCACAGGGAGTTTTCTTTGACTCACACATCTTATGAAGTAATAGGATGGGATTTTATTATTTCTTTTCTTTCTTTTTTTCAAAATTTTTATTTTTTATTTGCAAGCAGAGAGAGAGAGAGAAAGAGAATGAGAATGGGGCACACCAAGGCCTCTAGCCATTGCAAAGGAACTGCAGATGCATGTGCCACGTCATGCATCTGACTTTATGTAGGTGCTGGGGAACCAAACCTAGCCTGTCAGGCTTTGCAAGCAAGCACCTTAACCACTGAGCTAACTCTCCAGTCCCTTTTGTTTCTTTCTTTACCACCCTAAAATAGAGGCCTACAGTTGCAAAGCTTCTGGTGGTCAGGTCACATGTGCCTGACGGACATGACATGCTCACACAATTATATTTTCTTTTTTTAAAATATATTTTTATTAAGCCGGGTGTGGTGGCGCACGCCTTTAATCCCAGCACTCGGGAGGCAGAGGTAGGAGGATCGCCAAGAGTTCGAGGCCACCCTGAGACTACATAGTGAATTCCAGGTCAGCCTGAGCCAGAGTGAGACCCAACCTCAAAAAAATCAAAAAAATTTTTTTATTTATTTATAAGCAGATAGGGGTAGTATGGGCATGCCAGGGCCTCTTGCCACTGCAAATGAACTCCAGGCACACATGCTTCTTTGTGCATCTGGACTTATATGGGTACTGGGGCATTGAACCCAGGCGGGCAGGCTCTGCAAGCAAGTGCCTTTAACTGCTGAGACATCTCCCCAGCTCCCAAATGAATTTCCTGATGTAAAAGTTGTCAGGGCATTTCTGCAAACTGGTGACTTCAGATTCCCTGTGTTGGAAGTTGGAGGTAGGCAGGAAGGTTCTAGAAGGCTAGAACTGAAGTTTGGTGATGGTGTTACTTTTGCATTGCCATGGCCGAGGTACGTGACAGAAACGCCCTGGAGGAGGAAAGGTTTAGCTTGGCTCACAGTTTTAGAGACATGTCAGTTCGTTATGGTGGGGGAGGGCAAAGCGAGCTCTGTGTGTGGCAGTGACGGGAGTATGCACAGCTATTGCCTACGTAGTGACGGGCAGGAAGCAGAGGACCTAGGCTAAAACCAGAAGCAAGCATAAGCTTTGAAGGCCTGCCTCTGATGACCTACTTATACCAGCCAGGTCCCATCTCCTCAAGGCCTCGCAGCCTTCAAATGAGCACCACAAGCTGAGGACCCTGTAGGAGACCAGTGATCTTTATTCCAAAACTGGATTATAACCCTCTTCTTCTCAACCTTATAACAGCTTTCCTTCTAAAAACCCACCTGTACCCAGGTATGCTTTTGAGGGTGGACAGTGGTAGACTTCACGCAACAGTAGGGCCTTTGTCTAGTCTTGGGATTGCTCTCCAGAAATTCCAGAAATTGCAAGTTAGACTGGCTAAAATTTACCCTTTCACCTGAAAGACTGTGTGGCCTGGCTCCTTATAGCTCAGCGTCTGCAGGTCTAGTCAGATGGTGCCCATTTTGTTAATCCTACGGTACACATTAAAAAAAAACAAACAGAATTTGGAACACGGAAACTTGGAGTCGGAAGACTGATGTTCAAGGCAAAGCTAATGCATGATATAGACATTGGGAGGTGGTTGGAAGCTTCCTGAGAGAAGGAAATGACTTTATCCTTCCAGGGTGATCGTTACATCAGTTGAACATTTCTACTTTGAAAATCTGACATCTGAAATGCTCTAAAATCAGAAACTTTTTGAGTTCCCATGTAACACCACAAATGGAAAATTCCACACCCGATCGTATGGGTGGGCTGTCAACACCTAACGCATGTTAAAAATAGCACATAAAATTATTTGCAGACTACACATATAAAGGTGTATATGAAACATAAACAGATGTTGGGTTGAGACTTGGTTATCATTCCCAAGATGAGATTATTATGTATATGGAAATATTTCAAGATTAGAAAAAAAAATTCTAAAACCAAAACATTTCTGGCCCCAAGTATTTGGATGAGGGATGCTCAACGTGTACCTTTGCCAAAATTCATCAAACTGAACACTGCTGGGGATTGAATCTAGGGCCCTGTGCATGCTAGACAAGTGCTTGGCCCCTGAGCT
This sequence comes from Dipus sagitta, assembly GCA_036346955.1. Lineage (NCBI taxonomy): Eukaryota > Metazoa > Chordata > Mammalia > Rodentia > Dipodidae > Dipus > Dipus sagitta. The sequence continues at coordinate 12,289,032 of CM070775.1, read as the reverse complement.
ATATCGCCCCAGCTCTGTGTTGTATTGGATATAATTCATATTGGTCCAAGTCCTGGCCCTTTCTCTTATTACTGTACAGGGTTCTTCCCTGCTTTGGGACTTGAGCTTCCTTTTCTATAATATGAAAATAACACTTCTACTTGCATGTGGTTTACTGTGAATATATTCAATAAGACCTTGTGGGCCAAAAGTGCTTGGGAAACGATAAAAGCCTATACAACTGGGTGACTACTAATGTGGGTGTTTGGTTATTTTTTTTTAATTTTTTTAAACTTTATTTTATTTTATTTTTTTTGTTTGAGAGAAAGAGAGAGAGAGAGAGAGAGACAGGGAGGGAGAATAATGGGCGTGCCATGGCCCTCAGCCACTGCAAACGAACTCCAGACGTGTGCGCCACCATGTGCATCTGGCTTTATATGGGTACTGGTGAATCGAACCAGGGCCGGCAGCCTTTGCAAACAGGTGTCTCTAACCACCGGGCCATCTCCCAGCTGTTAGGTTTTTGTTTTGGATATTTTATTTTTCTTTATTTGAGAGAGAAATAGGCAGGTAGAGAGAGTGAGAATGGGTGTGCCAGGGCCTCCAGCCACACTGCAAACAAACTCGAGATGCATGCGCCTCCTTGCGCATCTGGCTTACGTGGGTCCTGGGGAATCAAACCTGGGTCCTTTGGTTTTGCAGGCAAGCGCCTTAACCACTAAGCCATCTCTCCAGCCCTAATGTGAGTCTTTGTACCCAGCCACCTTCTGGTGCGGATAATCCGTGGGTTCTGTCTCCTGACTTCTCTTAGAGACTAGTGTTTATCTATTTTAAGGAGACCCCAGGGGTATCAAAGTGCCTCAGAAAAACAAATGGAATATGGATCTGCCAGAGAAAAAGAGAAAGAGAGAAAGAAAGAGGGCTGGCTGGAAGGGAACAGCTGGGGAGAGAGCTACCAATAGCTTCTTACCAATGCCAAGAGGGAGTTTTGCTAAATGCCTGGGAGAGATCGTGACTGGTGAAAGCAGCGAGTTAAAAAAAAAAAAAAAAATCATGTCCTGCCAAACAAACTGGGTCACATTCGTGATGGAGTTAGTCACCACACAGCGCTGGGAGGGCGTTTTCAGGGCCGAAAGCGAAAGGTTTGGGGAGGACGGTGACTCAGCTGGAAGTGGGAACAGAGGCCGCGGGAGCCTCCTGGCTGTTCAGCAAAGATTCTTCATGTGGCTCTTTTGCATGGTGTCTTGTGATATTTTGGCTTTGCGCTTGATCTCTGAAGGTGGTCAGAAAACACCTCTGCCTTAGCATCGTAAGCACAGCACACAGGGGCTTCCCCACCCCACCCCGCCCCTACCGCCACCCCCAAAGGGAACTCTCCCAGAGAAGTTATATTAACCCTAAAGGAAGATGGAGAAGCAGGAAGGCGGCTCTGGAGTGGCCCTTGGAATTCGAGTGGGAGGTGACAATGGCCTGAACCCTGCCAAACTCCTCAGTGAGTGCATGCGAAGTCCTTTCCTTGGAAACCCTTAAGGTCACAGCGCTGTCTTTTAGCAACAAGATCTTGTGAGATGACCGAGTAATGGTGAAATCAAATTTTAAGTTGTGAGCCATTAGAATACAGTTAAAGTAGGGGGAGATCTAGCAGGAAGAGATCTATCTACAAGAGAAGTCTGAACGTGTGAAATCTCATTTTATCCTCATTATAAAAATTTTGGTGCTTCTTGCTACATATTTCTGCCAAAAAAAAAAAAAAAGATGTGATATGTTGGAAAAGAAGAGGAAATGTACTATTTCTCCATGCTGTGACTATAAAAAGATGTTTCAATGACAGAAATCAGTCGAGGCTCTGTCAAGGTTGTAAAATGAGGGTCTTACACTAGCCAGTGAAGGTGAGAACAAAAGATCTTAAGGCCACATCTAAATTTATCTTCATCTAACTTCCATTATCTCATGATGTTTGTCTTTTCTCTGGGCATGTCAGATTTCACATGTTGTAAACTCCCTTTCCTGAGGGCTGTCCCCGCTGGATGAAAGCACCGGTTTCTGCGAGGAGACACCACGAGAAGGCAAGAGCCTTGTTCCTGCCATCTCTGTACCTGAGACAGGGCTCCATGCAGTGGCAATGGGTGCAGGCGGCTGAAGGCACCCCTGGGACGCTGAATGAGGCTTGCACTATGGGAGACTTCCCACCCAGGTGTTCCCTCCATATACTGGCCTCTAGCCATTGCAAAGGAACTGCAGATGCATGTGCCACGTCATGCATCTGACTTTATGTAGGTACTGGGGAATCAAACCTAGCCTGTCAGGCTTTGCAAGCAAGCACCTTAATCACTGAGCTATCTCTCCAGTCCCTTTTGTTTCTTTCTTTACCACCCTAAAATAGAGGCCTACAGTTGCAAAGCTTCTGGTGGTCAGGTCACATGTGCCTGACGGACATGACATGCTCACACAATTAAATTTTCTTTTTTTAAAAAATATTTTTATTAAGCCGGGTGTGGTGGCACACCCCTTTAATCCCAGCACTCGGGAGGCAGAGGTAGGAGGATCGCCAAGAGTTCGAGGCCACCCTGAGACTACATAGTGAATTCCAGGTCAGCCTGAGCCAGAGTGAGACCCTACCTCGAAAAACCAAAATATATATATATATATATACATATATATATATATATATAATTTATTTATTTATAAATGAGAGAGAGAGAGAGAGAAAGAGAGAGAGAATGGGCACACCAGGGCCTCTAGCTATTGCAACTGTACTCTAGATGCAGGGGCCACCATGTACATACACGGGTACTGGGGAATCGAACTTGCTTCCTTTGGCTTCACAGACAACAGCCTTAACCGCTAAGCCATCTCTCCCACCCTGGGTCCGCCCTTTATCTGTCAATCTTCCCCACCTCAACCCTCAGCAGCCCCAATTTCTAGTTGGGCCACTCTGTTAACAAACACACAGAGTAGGAGATTGGGTCTTCGGGCCTTTTACAGCCTGGCATTGGCTCCAAGCTTCAGAAACACTTGAAAATGCAACATGTCCTCAATATTTTGTAGGCTATGACTCCTAGGGGGACTGATTCTTCCTAATGCTTCCTGGCTTCAGGCTGACATATTGTGACCTCAGCTCCATCCCTTACTGGCAAGTTAGGTAACTGTGGTGAATTAGACTTCTTTACCTTGAAGGCTGCGCACAGACTATAATTAGCTACTGAATATTTGTTTTGCTTCAGGGCATAATCTTGCTGCGTAGCCCTGGCTGTACTCAAAACTCACAGTGATCATACAGTGCCCATCTCCAGAGTTCTGGGATTGCTGGAGTGTGTCATCTTGTCTGGCTAGCTAACAGATCTGATGGCACGGGCTGGACAGATGACAGTAATTAAAACATATTTGTCGGTCAAACTGGAATACCTTAATTTGCTCCCCCACCCCACCAAAAAAAAAGAAAAAAAATCCAGAAGCCATGGCTTCTATAATCCCGACATGCTAATGCTGATGTTAAAATGGGAGGTGGAGATAGGAGAAATTATTTCCAGGAAGCTCAAGGCTAGCCCAGCAAAGAACAGTATACTGAAAATCCAGGGTAGAAACCCTGCTTCAAATGAGGTGGACAGGATCAATCCAAAAGCTCCACACGTATGTCGTGAATGCGTGTACCCATACACACACACACACACACACACACACCCCAACATAATTTTTAAAACAGAGAAAAAAAATTGGGGGAAAATATTTTTTAAATATTTTAGTTTTATTTACTTTTAGAGAGAGGAAGAGAGGGAGAGAATGGATGCACCAGGACCTCCAGCCACTGCAAATGACACATGTGCCACCATGTGCATCTGGCTTCTGTGGTTACTAGGGAATTAAACCCGGGTCCTTAAACTTCACAGGCAAGTGCCTTAACTGTTAAGCCATCTCTCTAACCCAAGGGGAAAAAATTTTTTTTTTTTCTAGGCAGGGTCTTGCTCTAGCCCAGACTGACCTGGAATTCACTACATAGTCTCAGGGTAGCCTTGAACTCATGGCGATCCTCCTACCTCTGCCTCCTGAGTGCTGGGATTAAAGGCATGTGCCACCACGCCCGGCTATTTTTGATGGAAACTTTGGTGGCAATTTAGCCAGATCAGCAGACAACAGGAAACTGACAGGAACTAAGAAGAGAGAGACCTGGTCTCCTCTAAGGTTTTCCAGGGGCAGAACTGGGGACAAATTATCTAATGTCAGCACTTGTGATAGAAGCTTAGGACTCCAGCAAATTCCTGCTGGAATTAGGGCAGGATAGGGTCACTGGGTCTGAGTTCTTTGCTTGAAAACAACCAAAACAGACTGTCACTTAGAAAGAACTTTTCTGGAAAGGGATGGGATAGTTGTTACACACTAAGGAGCCAGACCCCAGGAGGCCCCAAGTGAGGCAGCCATGTTTCTCCATCCTACTGTTTGCTGTGGCATATTTCCCTGAGAACCCAGGAGGCCAGGGGCTGAGTAGCTAGTTGGATACTCTCCATTGTCATCTTCTGAGGAAGCAGGGAGAGCTGGGAATCTGTAAAACAAGAACCAGTTCTCTCTGAGGGGAGAGGCATGTTGAAAGCGCAAAGCAAGAGATTCCTGGCATGCTGGTTTCAGAAAAGAAGGTTCTACTCTTCCCTCCCAGGGATGTGGCCAGATTCTGTTTAGCTCACTTTCAGAGGCTGCTTGAGGGGCGGGGGGGTGGTGGTGCTCAAAACAGTAGTTAAGATGGGAAATATCTGGAAAACATGGTCCATACAAGAGGAATAGTTGAAAGAATTGAGGAGACGGAAACCAAAGCAGTAAGGACTGAGTTGATATGTGTGGTGGTTTGAATGGACGTCCCCCAACTGATTCAGGAGTTTATTGAAGCTTGTGATTGGGACCTGGCTGGAAGAGGTGTCACTGGAGGTGACCTGGAATTCCAGCCTAAAGATATGCAAAGTGCCTGAGTGTGCTTGCTTGATTTTTGGTGGTGCCTTTCTCTCTCTCTCTCTCTCTTTTCGGATCTGTGAAAGGGGGGCCAACTTCTGCCATTCATTATGGAATCTCCTCTGGATCTGTAGGCTTCAAGTCAGTTTCCTTCCTCCCATCACTATGCCTGGTTTGGACGCTCATCTCAGCAACTTGAGGCTGTCTGCTATAGTATTCAGTGGCTGTCCTCAGACACCCATAAGATATGGTGTGTAGAAGAAAACATGGTATTCCAAGGCTCTGAAAGGAAGAACTGAGATCAACAGACTTTAAAGGGAAACCCACTATGTCTAAGGAAAGAGCTCCTGCAAGAAATAATACAGATGTAAGGGAAGATCATGGTTTTTTGTTGTTGTTTTTTGGTTTTTCGAGGTAGAGTCTCACTCTAGCCCAAGCTGACCTGGAATTCACTCTGTAGTCTCAGGGTGGCCTCGAACTCATGGAGATCCTCCTACCTCTGCCTCCTGAGTGCTGGTATTAAAGGCGTGCACCACCATCCTGGCTAAGGAACTTTCCATGTTTGGGACGACACCAGTGTTCATTTACCTGTGGCAGAAAGGACGGACACTCCTCACAGTGGGCCACAAGAGTGGCTGCCTACTTAGTGGCTATTGGTGGTCAGGAGCAGCACTCCCTGGGTGGCCACATCTGCCCAGCAGCACTTTCCCAAATGTAGTGTTCCAGATGTGGAAAGCCTGAGTGACTAGAGGACAAGAGGGAACCCCCACATGGCCTTTCTGGTAACCTGCTCAGGGTCCCACATGGTGCAGGCATACCATGGGGAAATATGGCTTCACCCAGAAGCCACTGTTGACTCCAGCGCATTGACTAGTATCCTTTATGCCTCTTCCCATGGAACTTCATCTTGCTTTACCACTGAACAACATTCAACAGATACATGCTGAGTATCTAGGGCTATATCTATCTGTTATTGGAGAGCTAGAGCATACACATTTCCAGACACTGTGTTGCCTATAAGAAATATGTATATGTAATTTCTGTTTGCTCTGTTTTTTCAGGTAGGGTCTTGCTCTAGCACAGGCTGACTTAGAATTCACTGTGCAGTCTCGGGCTGCCTTGAACTCACATTAATCCTCCTATCTTTGCCTCCCAAGTACTGGCATTAAAGGTGTGTTCCACCACACCAGGCAGAGAGAAAGAGAGAGAGAGAGAGAGAGGGAGAGAATAGGCACACCCGAGCCTCCAGCCACATCAAAAGAACTCCAGATGCATGCACCACTTTGTGCACCTGGCTGTATGTGGGTACTGGGGAATCAAACTCAGGTCGTCAGGCTTTGCAGGCAAGCACCTTAACCACTGAGCAATCTCTCCAGCCCCTGTATATATAAATTTTTTTTTAATTTTTTTGTTTATTTATTTGAGAGTGACAGAGAGAAGGAGGCAGAGAGAGAGAGAGAGAGAGAGAGAATGGGTGCGCCAGAGCTTCCAGCCTCTGTAAACGAACTCCAGATGCGTGCGCCCCCTCGTGCATCTGGCTAACTTGGGTCCTGGGGAATTGAGCCTCGAACCAGGGTACTTAGGCTTCACAGGCAAGCGCTTAACCACTAAGCCATCTCTCCAGCCCTGTATATATAATTTTTGTCAGTTAAAATAATCAAAAAGAAAGCTAGGGGCTGAGGAGACAGCTCAGTGGTTAAAGGTGCTTGCTTTCACATCCTGACAGCCCAGATTCAATTTTCTACTATTCCTGTAAAGCCAGATGCACAAAGCGGCACATTTGTCTAGAGTTTGTTTGCAACAGCTGGAGGCTCTGGTATTCCCATTCTCTCTCTCTCTCCCTGCCTCCCCAGTGCTGGGGTTAAAGGTGTGTGCTACCATGCCCAGCCTTTTTTGTTTGTTTTTTCTTTTTTTTTTTGTTTTTTGTTTGTTTGTTTTTGAGATGGTATCTTACTATATTGTTCAGGCTTTAGCTCCATGGTAGTCACAGTAACCAGAACTGCAAGAAAGTTCCGCTACACTACACTGTTTCTGAGCTACCGCTTTCCTCCCTCCCTCCCTCCCTCCCTCCCTCTTTATTTTACTTATTTGCAAGTGGGAGTGGGGGGGAAAAGGGGGAGAGAGAGAGGGGAAAATAGGCATACCAGGACTCTAAACCACTGCAAAAGAACTCCAGGCACATGTGCCCCTTTGTGCATCTGGCTTATGTGGGTCCTGGAGAATCGAACCCAGGTCATTAGGCTTTGCAGGCAAATGCTTTAGCCTTCTCTCCAGCCCTCTTTATTTATTTTTAATTTGTTACGTGATGTGTGATGAGTATCATGGTGATGAGAATGGAACCCAGGGCAGCGCATGTGACATTGTTCTCTCTCTCTCCCACACCCTCCCCATGCTGCCTAGGTTGGCCTGGAAGTTGTCCAAGGGCTTCAACCTCCACAGTAAACGAAATTACAGAAGTGTGTAGCACCATACCAGCTTGGTTCTCCCGCTTACAGTCATACAGAATATTCTAATCCTTTCTTTTTTAAAATTTACTTTTAATTAATTAATTTACGTGAGAGAGAGAGAAAGAGAGAAAGGCAGGTAGAGAGAGAGAGAGAGAGAGAGAGAGAGAGAGAGAGTGTGTGTCAGGGCCTCTAGCCACTGCAAAAGAACTCCGGACACATGGGCCACCTTGTGCATCAGGCTTTAAGTGGGTACTGGGGAATTGACCTGGGTCCCTTGGCATTGCCAGCAAGTGCCTTAACCTCTAAGCCATTTCTCCAGCCCCTAATGTCCTTTCTGTAACAGCATTCATTTGAAAATTTCTACCTCAAGCCCCTCGAACAGTTTCTTCTAGGAGTTACTGAAGCGCAGTTCTTTGATTCTTTTTTTTTTTAATTTTTTTTTTGTTATTTTTATTTATTTATTTGAGAGCGACAGACAGAGAGAGAAAGAGGCAGATAGAGAGAGGGAGAGAGAATGGGCGCGCCAGGGCCTCCAGCCACTGCGAACGAACTCCAGACGCGTGCGCCCCCTTGTGCATCTGGCTAACATGGGTCCTGGAGAGTTGAGCCTCGAACCGGGGTCCTTAGGCTTCACAGGCAAGTGCTTAACTGCTAAGCCATCTCTCCAGCCCAGTTCTTTGATTCTTGACCGGTCCTCCGGCCCCTGCAGCCGCAGATGAGTGTGCCTCCCGCATCAAGGGAGAGCGAGGGGTACGGGCACGGGGGTACAGTTGCCCACAGAGGCAGTTCTGCCCCAAGTGACCATGTGCAGAGCAGTAGTGGACGCCAGGAGCACCGGCAGTGGGGCATCAGTAGGGATGGGGGAAGGGATCGGAGACTTTGCTGCAGGTCGCCCATGCGCAGTTGATAGAATCAGAGGTCGGGGCTGAGGAGATGGCCCAGGCAGTAAGGTGTTTGGCCCATAAGCATAAAGGCCCATGTTTGGATCCCCAGTACTCTCGTGAAAACGAGCTGTGGGGAGGTGGAGACAGGGGGATTCTTGGGGCTCGTTGGCTGGCTGGTCTAGCTGAGTCAGTGAGCTCTCAAAAACTAAGGAGAGTTGGGCTGAAGAGATGGCTCCCCAGTTACAGGTGCTAGCTTGCAAAGCCTAACACCCCAGGAGCTATTCCCCAGTACTCAGGTAAAGTCAGGTGCACAAAGTCTGGAGTTTGTTTACGGGGCGGGGGGCAGGGGGGTGGGAGCCCTGGCCCATGCATTCTCATTCTGTCTGTCTCCAGCACTTTCTCTAAAAACAAGGGGCAGGGGGGTTGGAGGGATTGCTCAGTGTTTAAGACACTTGCCCACAAAGCCTAACAATCCAAGTTTGATTCTCCAGTACCCCCATAAGGCCAGATGCGCAAAGTGGTACATACATTTGGAGTTTGTTTGCAGCAGCTGGAAGCCCTGGTGTGTCCTTTCTCTCTCTCTCCCTCTCCCCCCCCCCCCTCTCCATTTTCAGGGGACATGGTGGCAACCGCCTTTAATCCCAGGCAGAGGTAGGAGGATGGCTGTGAGTTTGAGGCCAGCCTGAGACTACATACTGAATTCCAGGTCAGCCTGGGCTACAGTGAGACCCTACCTTGAAAAATCAAAAACCAATAAAAAAAATAGAGTAAAAAAGGGGTGGGGTGGGGGGAGAGTGATCAAAGAAGACACCTGATACTGATCACTGGCATCCACACACACGCACCAACATGCACAAGAACATGCATGTACACAGGCACACCACACACTTACATACATGAATATAGAAGGACCCAGTCTGCTGTGTAGCTTTTCATGATGTGAGATAAGAACAAACAAAAGGCAAAATAAGATCAAACCAGAAAAGGATCCTTGAAAGTTTCCCAAGTCATAACAATTTGGAAATATTGAGAACTGTTTTCTACAAAGCTAGATGAAACTGACGGAGCCATTCTTGCCTCCTGAGGACACTCACACCACCCCATAAGGCCCTAACTGGGGGAGGAGGGCTCTTCCTTGATTCCACTAGGCGCAGACTGCCTCTTTCTGCAGGGGCTGGAGAGATGGCTTAGGACCACGGGCCAGCTACACTTGCCAGGTCCTGGAAGCAGAAGCGTACTCCCATGGCTTCACGAGAGGAGCCTAGAATATCCTCCGGGCCAGGGCTTACTTTGGGGATCACCCTTTAAACACGTTGGGGTTCTGGATGCCTCCAGCAAATCCGGCTATCATATATATATATATATATATATATATGATATATATGTATATATATATATATACATAATCCCTTAAGCATGACCTGAGGCTACTTGTCAGAGTTAAGTTTCATTTTCTCCTCCTAGGATGCTGTTTCTCACCATTTCACCTAATTTCATCAGGGAGCAGAGGAGCTCCAAAGGGACTCAGGATTGCCAAGGAATCGGGAAAGGGCATCTCATTTTGCCCCTAGGAGATCATTTCTCTAGAACGGGCTAAAGAGGCGAGGGAGCCTGGCTGGTGGGAGGCGGAGGAGTCTTTACAGGAAATCGCCTTTCGGGCAGCTCGCTCCCAGATCTGGTTGCTGGGAGGGAGCGATGCTTAAAATATTTAGCAGGCAGGTCTGACCAATCAGGGCTGTCTGCGGCTGGGCCTCGGGAAAGCCAGCTCCTGGCAGCCCCCTGCTGGGCCATATGTTCACCTCGGGGGGTTGCTGCCCTGGGTTGTTTACCAGCCCCGGGCATCTCGGTCGGCGGGCCAGCACGTGGCTGCGCGCTGCGCGGCCGGGGAGGAGCGTCTGCGGAGGGGTGGGTGGGAGTCGGGGGTCCCCGCGTGGATCGAGCTTATTTATTCTCAAGCTCTGCTGGAGTGGAGAGCGCCCCAGTGCCCGGAATGGCTGCAGATGGCTGTCCTGTCCGCTTGTAAAAAGCCCCCCGGAGAGTCCCGACCTGCGAGGATGCTGCGGTTCCAGCCTCACCGGAGGACCCTTCCTCCCGCCCGGGTCCATCCTCTCTCTCTCTCTCTCTGGTCCAGGATGATGGGCGGGCGCGGCTGCACCGCGCTGGCTGGCCGAGCGGATGCCAGCCTGAGCCCGGAGCGCGGCCAGGGCTCTCCCTCGGAGCCCAGCAGGGGCCCCGGGCTGGTCACAGCCACCAACAGGTGTCTTCTTCGCGGAAGAGGCTCCCTCCCCACCTGCCACACCAACCGACAGCTTCCTTTCTCCCTCCTCAGGGCTGAGGCACCAGAGCCTTTGAAAAGCATGCTCCTGCGGTTTGCACTTTCCCCGGAAGACCAGCTATGTCGTCTTCTGATAGATAGCAGGCTGCTGGCCTCGGGTGCCAAGTTATGGAGGCAAAGGTGACGTGGGAGGTGACATGCATGATGCCCTGGAGGCCTGTCTCTTTTTATTTTTTTTTAAATTTATTTTATTTTTTATTTTTCATTTATTTATTTATTGGTTTTTTGAGGTAGGGTTTCACTCTAGCCCAGGCTGACCTGGGATTCACTGTGGAGTCTCAGGGTGGCCTCGAACTCACAGCGATCCTCCTACCTCTGCCTCCCAAGTGCTGGGATTAAAGGCGTGCGTCACCAGGCCCGGCTATTTTTATTTTTTAATATATACAATGGTCTGGGAGGACAGGACTATGGGTCTGTCCTGATGAAAAACCCATAGAGATTTCTTGTGACTTTTCACAGTATGAAAACTTACCTTCTTTTAAGGCTGGGGTTGGCAGACCTCAGTTCATTCTAAGTTTATTCATAGGATTTTACTTCCAATGTACACATGTAGCTGAAAAATTCAGATGTTAAACAGTCTTACTAGAAAAAAAAATCACGGTTTTGTAGCTCTCTGACCACCCCTTCTCGCCTCTGTTACGGAGCCCTCTCTGATTTTAACTGGTATTTGCAGCAGTTACCCTAAACAATACTTTCAAAGAGCTTCTCTTTATTTATTTTAATTTTAGAGATAATCTCCTTGTTACCATGGAAGTTGAGGCGTTAAGGTTTTTTCCTCCTTCCCCCAGACCTGCTCCCTCCACACAACCTCACAGACTTATATCATGTCTCACTTTATGAGGGACTAGAAAAGAAACGTGTCCAGATGAAACCGTGACGCAATACTATGTTCATCTTTTTTTCTGTTTTTTTTTTTTTTTTTTTTTTTTTTTTGAGGTAGGGTCTCAATCTAGCCCAGGTCGACCTGGAACTCACTATGTAGTCTCAGGGTGGCCTCGAACTCACAGCAATTCTCCTTCCTCTGCCTCCCGAGTGTTGGGATTAAAGGCGTGCACCCAACGACGATACAGTACTTTCTTACATTGACTATATGTTCTGATTTCCAAGGTTCTAAAATGAAGGGGAAAAAAAACCCTGCATTTTTAAAATATTGTGAATTATGGGGACATCATATCTGATTTAAAAAAATCACTGGTAGCCAGGCCTGGTGGCACATGCCTTTAATCCCAGCACTCAGGAGGCAGAGGTAGGAGGATTGCCATGAGTTCAAGGCCACCCTGAGTCTACATAATGAATTCCAGATCAGCCTGAGCTAGAGTGAGACTCTACCTCGAAAAACAAAACAAAAACAAAAAAAAATCTCTGGTCATATTTGCATGTTGTCTGTCCAGATATTATCAACTGTGAATTTCTGTGCAGATATTATCTACTGTGAATTTCCGCTCATGAACATCTTCCCTCCTCTGGAGTTAATGATTGCCCTGTCTTTTTCTTTCTTTTTGAAATAGGCTTTTGTTATGTAGCTCTGGTTGGCTTGTAACTCACTGTGCTGACCAGGCTGGCCTTGAACTAGTGGCGGTCCTCCTTGCTCTGCCTCAGCGTTCTGGGACTAAAGATATGTACCATCACACTCCCTGTGTCTTGTCTTTTGAATTGTGTGGCAGTTTTTTGGTGCTATGAGTAATTCATCCCCAGGCTATTCTTAATATGATGGAAACCCCGATCATCTCTCATAGCCTTTCTCTTGCGGGGGTGACACCTTCCTTCTACTGTCTTTCTACTCCAGATCTGACTGGCTTCTCCCACCTCCCTCCCACCCCCGCCCACTGCAGTCACCACCCGGAGTGTCCTTCACCAGTGTCCTCCTGGAAACCCTCCTTCCCGTCTCCCATATTGGATCTCTTGTCTCCTGGAGATTGTATTTTCTTCCTTGGTCAAAACTTCGCTTTAAACTGAGTATGGTGCACACATCTATAATCCTAGCACCTGAGAGGTGGAGGCAGGAGGATTAGCAGTTCCAGGAACTCCTCAGCAGCATGCTGGGTTCGAAGCCAGCCTGGGCTGTAGGAGATGCCGTCTTACAAAACCAAACCGAATCAAAACAAGACAAACGCTGGTTTTGCTTGAGCACGCCCTCTAGAAGCTGTGTGTTGAGATCTCTGTTCTGCTCTTGCATTTGGCAGCCTTGGCATAGGGCTGTGCTTTAGAAATGACGTGTCTCTGTGTTAGAGGCCTCCCTCAGATGCCCAGTGATCAGCTGCTGGCACTCAACTGAGATGGACGTGGCTGCATGCAGCGTGTTGACTCCCGTGGTGACTCCGCAGCCCCCTTGATGTTCCATTGCAGGATTTCTTTTTTTTTTTTCGAGGTAGGGTTTCACTCTAGTCCAGGCTGACCTGGAGTTCACTATGTAGTCTCAGGCTGGCCTGGAGCTCACAGTGAGCCTTTTACCTCCTCCCTCAGCCTCCCAAGTGCTGGAAAAAGAGAGAGAGAGAAAAAATGAGTGGGTGTTCCAGGGCCTCTGGCCCCTGCAAATGAATTCCAGATGCATGTGCAACTTTGTGCATCTGGCGTTAAGTGGGTCCTGAGGAATCGAACCTAGCTTGTTAGGCTGTGCAGACAAGGGTCTTAATAATTAATACTGAGATAGCTCTTCAGCCACCCCACTGTAGGATTCCTGATAGGTCATTCTCTGAAGATCTTTTCTCCTGAATTGACCACCTTCTCTCGTGACGAATCCTCCAGCATTCTGCCTATGGGGTGTAAACTTTGCTGTCAGCATTCTGGGAACCAAGAGAAGGATAGCGGGCTGTGAGGTCTAACGTCCAAAGTACAGACTTCTCATGTTTCCCAAGTGTGTGACATGTCAGCATTTTGCTATGCCCAGCGTCTTGAGTACAGTACTTCTGAATTTATTACTTTTTTTCCTAAGACTGGCCGGGGACAGTGGCCTGGCAGCACAGGTGTGCACTAAAATGAGAAGGGATGTTATATCGTTCCTCACACAGATTTTTTTAAAAATATATTTATTTAAGCAAGTGCCTTAACCGCTGATTCATCTCTCCAGCCCCTATTTATTTAATTAGGAAAGAAATACACACACAGAGAGAGAGAGAGAGAGTAAGTATGCGTGTGCCAGGGCTTCCTGCCCCTGCAAATAAACTCCAGACACATGCACCACTTTGTGCATCTAGCTCTACATGGGCACTGAGGAATGAAACCCGATCCAGCAGGCTTTGTAGCAAGTGCCTTTAACCAGTGAGATATCTCTCCAGCCATTGATTGCACAGATTATTATTTTTTTAATTTTTTTGTTTGTTTATTTATTTGAGAGCGACAGAGAGAAGGAGGCAGAGAGAGAGAGAGATAGAGAGAGAGAGAGGGAGAGAATGGGCGCGCCAGAGCTTCAAGCCTCTGTAAACGAACTCCAGATGCGTGCGCACCCTTGTGCATCTGGCTAACGTGGGTCCTGGGGAATTGAGCCTCGAACCGGGGTCCTTAGGCTTCACAGGCAAGTGCTTAACCGCTAAGCCATCTCTCCAGCCCAGATTGCACAGATTATTTTTAAAGTTATTTATTTATTTATTTTCAAGCAGGGAACGGGAGGGAGGAGGAAGGGAGGGAAGAAAAGAGCTAGAACTAAAGGTAGAGTATAGGCACTTCAGGGCCTCTTGCCCCTTCAAAGGAGCCCCAGATGCATGCACCGCTTTGTGCAACTGGCTTTATGTGGGTACTGGGAGAATCGAACCCGGGCCAATGGCCTTTGCAAGCAAGCGCTTTTAACTACAGAGTCATCTTCCTAGTCCCTTGCATACATTTTTTCTTCAACTCCATAGATATAGTCAGTATACCATGATCATAATCTCCTCCCATCATCCCCTTTCTTCCCCCTCCCCAGCCCTCCCTCCACTGAACCCCTCCTTTCCAATTAGTCTCTCTTCTATTTTGATGTTATTCAGGTTTTGTGTAGGTAGTTTCAGCCACTGTGCGGTCATGAATATCAAGGTCACTTTGTGTCTGGAAGACAGCATTGTAAGCACTCCTCCTCTTCCTTTGGCTGTTACATTCTTTCCATCACCTCTTCCTCAGCTGGCCCTGACCCTAGGAGGGTGTGATAGAGAGGCCTCACCCAGTGCTGAACACTCCACTGTCCCTTCTTCTCAGCACTTTGGTCAGTTCTGAGTCACTCCAGTGGTCACCACCATCTGAAAATAGAAACTTCTTTAACCTAAAGTGAGAGTAGCATTAATATATGAGCATAAATATGAGTGTTTAGAGGGCAGTTTGGTGGGCATAATGTAGGCATTTAGTCAGACAACAGTCGCAGTTTCCCTTCTAAGGCTTATGACCTCTCAAATCGCAGGCTTTAAAAAATTTTTAATTTAATTTTATTAATTATTATTATTATTATTTTTTTTTTTTTTTTGGTTTTCTGAGGTAGGGTCTCACTCTAGCTCAGGCTGACCTGGAATTCACTCTGTAGTCTCAGGGTGGCCTTGAACTCACTGCAATCCTCCTACCTCTGACTCCCAAGTGCTGGGATTAAAGGCGTGTGCCACCATGCCTGGCCCCCTAAAATTTTTTTTTTAAATCTAATCTATAGCTTCTGGGCAAAACAGGATCCACTTTCATGGGCTACTCCTGCCCTAACTCTCTCTTTTTAACATATATTAGTTCCTTTATAGGTTTGTTTTTCAGCACCATGTTCTACAGAGAGGCAATTCATGTCTAGTTTTCCTCAGGTTCTGGGGAACAGATGGCTTGTTTTCTTCAGGTTTTCCGCCCATGAGCCTAGATTTCAGCTTCAGGGTTTTCTGTTAAATTAATCAACCTCCCCTCCCCCACCACCTTGTGTGGTTGTCGCGATTAAAACCATGGCACACACACTAGGTAGTGTGCTCTACCACTGAGCTGCACTCCCAGCTCAATCAATGGCGTCTTGCATCTGCTTTCTTCTCTTCTTGAGTGTTGTGAACATTTTTCATTGCTGCTGCTGTCTTCTCTGCTCAGTTTCTCTTTTCCTTTTACAAATGTTTGATAAGTGGCTCTTGGAGAAGGGGAGGAAGTCTGGTGTTTAACAGTCTAATTTCTGTGGTGTAAATCCTTCTTCTGTGATTAATTTTTTTTTCGAGGTTTTGTTTTACTCAGTCCAGGCTGACCTGGAATTCACTATGTGGTCTCAGGGTGGCCTCGAACTCATGGCGATCCTCCTACCTCTGCCTCCCGAGTGCTGGGATTAAAGGCGTGTGTCACCACACCTAGCTACTGTGACTAATTTTAAGCCTCCAAAAGATACCAGTGAACAAGTGCTTAGAAAGAAATACACAGCAGCACACCATTATAGTTTTTATATCAGACAGGTGCAATCAACATCCATGGACCAATCCATGCTGGTAACTCTGCAGACTATACAACTGTGAAAGAATTAGGAAATGACACATTTCTGAGAACCTATTAGCTTTCCTTTTAATGTAATTTTTAAAAAATGTAAGTTTATATAATTTAGTTTATAAAATTACCTGGTATTCATAACCAACCACAGGGGCTGGGAAGATTGCTCAGTGGTTAAAGGCACTTTCTTGCAAAGCTTACTGGCCCAGGTTTAATCCCTAAGCCACCCATGTAAGCCAAAACAAAAAGTGGTACAGGCATCTGGTACAAGCAACAGCAAGAGGCCTTGGCACAGCCATACACACACACACACACACACACACACAAATAAATAAAAATTTACTGGGGCTGGAGAGATGGCTTAGCGGTTAAGCGCTCGCCTGTGAAGCCTAAGGACCCCGGTTCGAGGTTCGATTCCCCAGGACCCACGTTAGCCAGATGCACAAGGGGGCACACGCGTGTGGAGTTCGTTTGCAGTGGCTGGAAGCCCTGGTGCGCCCATTCTCTCTCTCTCTCTCTCTCTCTCTCTCTCTCTATCTGCTTCTTTCTCTCTCTCTGTCACTCTCAAATAAATAAATAAAAATGAACAAAAAAATTTATAACAAATAACCAATTATCACCTCTTACAAATCAGTAACTGAACATCCCATTGCATTTAAGCATTTTTGACGTCATTGTCTTTTTAGTGTGTTATTTTATTTAAATATATTTATTTATTTATTCATTTGAGAGAGAGAGAAAGGGCAGATAGAATGAGCGTACCAGGGCCTCCAGCCACTGCCAATGAACTCCAGACATGTGCGCCACCCTGTGCGTCTGGCTTTACGTGGGTCCTGGGGAATCGAACCTGGGTCCTTCAGCTTTGCAGGCAAGTGCTTTAACCTCTAAGCAATCTCACCAGCCCTTTTTAGTGTGTTACTGATGAACTATTTTCAGTGCGTGGCCGTAAGTGCGCAGTTACCTTTCCCCAGGTGTAGTTAGCACAGTGGTAACCCATCCAAAGTCTAACTGTAACTCTGAAACGGTGATTGCTCAGGCATGGCACCTCCGTGGGAGGAGGACTACATGGACAGGTTAAAGTCGGTGTGGACAGGCGACCAGGGCCCGCAAGTGGCCCTCGGAAGAAAGTGATGTCAACACAATCGAGCTGAGGCCTCACTTGGACAAGGTGGTGATTACAGCAACCTTCTAGATCTGATTTGATCTCGGCTTTATTAAATGTATGTGTTTTCTTAGCAAGTCTCTGAAGCGGTGCCAAACAGCTTCTTACTCTAAACACATATGACCATGACAGGCCTGGTTAATAATGCTGAGGGCCTGCCCAGAGCCTTTCATGAGATAAGTTCAAAGCATTTTACCCACAGTGCCTCATTAAGTCTCACCTCACCTCAGTGTGGGAGGGTAAGGGAATGGTATTAAACCCATCTTGTAGATGGATAAGCAGAGGCGTCAAAGCAAATCAAGTCTGCCTTATCCACATTGTAAATCCAGCGTGCTATGTTTTCATGACAATAGAATCTTGAACATCAAATTATATTTTCTGCCCTTTCTAGGTTTTTTAAAGAATTTTTTTTTTCCAGGTTAGATCTTACTCTAGCCCAGGCTGACCTGGAATTTACTATGTAGTGTCAGGGTGGCCTGGAACTCACAGCAATTCTCCTACCTCTGCCTTCTGAGTGCTGGGATTAAAGTCGTGTACCGCTATGCCTGGCTTAAAGAATTTTTTCAATATTTATTTATTTTTATGCGAGAGAGTGAGAGCAAGAGAGAGAGAAGGAATTGGCACGCCAGGGCCTCCAGCTACTGCAATTGAACTCCAGCTGTGTGTACCCCCTTGTGTGCATGTGTGACCTTGTGTCACTCTGTGTGTCTGTCTTATGTGGGACTTGGAGAGTTGAACATGAGTCCTTAGGCATTGTAGGCAAGTGCCTTAACCACTAAGCCATCTCTCCAGCCCTAGTTTTGCTTTTTTTGAGGTAGGGTCTAACCCAGGCTGACCTGGAACTTGCTCTGTAGTCCTAGGCTGGCACTGAACTCACAGCAATACTCCTTCCTCTACCTGTCAAGTGCTGGGATTCAAAGAGTGTGTCAGGCTGACCTGGAATTCACTAGTCTCAGGGTGGCCTCATACTCACAATGATCCTCCTACTTCTGCCTCCTGAGCACTGGAATTAAAGGAGTGTGCCACCACTCCTGGCTCTGGCTAAGTATTTATTTATTTATTTATTTATTTATTTATTTATTTGAGAGTGACAGACAGAGAGGAGGAGGCAGAGAGAGAGAATGGGCGCGCCAGGGCTTCCAGCCACTGCAAACGAACTCCAGACGCGTGCGCCCCCTTGTGCATCTGGCTAACGTGGGTCCTGGGGAATCGAGCCTCGAACCAGGGTCCTTAGGCTTCACAGGCAAGCGCTTAACCGCTAAGCCATCTCTCCAGCCCATCTGGCTAAGTATTTAATAATTTTTTAAATTAATTAACTTGTTAATTTATTTATTTATGAATGAGTATATATATATATATATGTTTAATTAACTTATTTAATTATTTTTAAAGATCTTATTTTCATTTTTATTTACCTGTTAGAGACAGAGAGAGAGTGTGTGTGAGAGAATGGACACGCAAGGACTCTAGCCACTATGAACAAACTCCAGATGCATGAGCCACCTTGTGCATGTGGCTTATGTAGGTCCTGGGGAATCGAACCTGAGTCCCTAGGCTTCACACCCTAACCACTGAGCAATCTCTCCAGTCCTTTCTTTTTTGCTTCTTCTACCACACGCTCCTGACGTGATGGTCTGCCTCACCTCAGGCTCCAAAGCACTGGACCAACACGTTATGGACTGAAACCAAAAAAAAAAAAAAAAAAAAAAAAAAAGAGCCCAAATAAACCTTCCCTCTGTTTAAGTTACCTCAGGTATTTTACTACAATAGTACAGAGTTAATTAATACAGTGACCAAAGTACACAGGCATTGCAAACGAACTCCAGACACATGTGCCACCTTGTGCATCTTCCTTATATGGGTCCTAGGGAATCGGACCTGGGTCCTTTGGCTTTACAGGCAACAGCCTTAACTGCTAAGCCATCTCTCCAGCCCAGATTTCTTGTCTTAAAATATATATATTTATAGCCAGGCGTGGTGGCACATGCTTTTAATTCCCCCAAGTAGGAGAATCACCATGAGTTCGAGGCCACCCTGAGACTACATAGTGAACTCCAGGTCAGCCTGGGCTAGAGTGAAACCTTACCTCGAAAAACCAAAAAAAAAAAAAAACAAAAAACAAAAAAAAATTATTTACTTATTTGTGCTGTTCTCTCTCTCTCTCTCTCTCTCTCTGTGTGTGTGTGTGTGTGTGTGTATGCACATGCATGTGTATGGCTGTGACAGGGCCTCTTACTGCTTGCTGCATACGAACACCAGACACTTGCGCCACTTTTTGTATCTGGCTGGCGTGGGTGGCTTGAGAATTAAACCTAGGTCAGCCAGCAGGCATCACAAGTAAGCACCTTTAACTGCTGAACCAAGGCTCTGAAAAACAAATTTCTAAGAATGCTTTCCTGTCTTTCTTCCTTTCTCCCTCCTCCCCTCCTCTTTTTGCAAGCACTTTGCCCTAGCCCTAGTTAATACAAGTCTTGAGACTATTGGGAAAAATGACCTGAAAAGTTTCTTGTAAGCAAAGCATAGCAAAGTGGAAATTGTTTTCATTATCACTAATTTAAGGTGTCACTAATAAGTTCTTCATTTACTATATTAGTTATTTATGACCAGGTCTCATGTAGCCTAGGCTGGATCCTAACTTGCTATATAGCTGAGGATACCCTTCAAGTATTTTTTTTTTCGTGGGGGGTTTGTGAGGTAGGGTCTCACTCTAGCTCAGGCTGACCTGGAATTCACTATGTAGTCTCAGGGTGGCCTGAACTGATGGCGATCCTCCTACCTCTGCCTCCCAAATGCTGGGATTAAAGGCGTTCATGACCATGCCTGGCTATTTCTTTTTATTAATTTTTTAAAATTTATTTGTTTGAAGCAGAGAGAGATAGAAGAGAGACAGACAGAGCCTCCAGCCACTGCAAATGAACTCGAGATGCATGTGCCGCTTTGTGCATCTGGCTTTATGTGGGTACTGGGGAATTGAGCTGGGGTTGTTAGGCTTTGCAGGCAAGCACCTTAGTCTCCAAACCATCTCTCCAGCCCTTTATTCAGGCATGCAAGAAGTGGCAGCCCTGGCCTGGCTTTCACCAGACTGTAGCTCTGACTGACCTGTACCTGTCGAGGAGAGACCTGAGGTTAGTGCCAGCTGAGGCAAACCTAGATTCTTGACCTCAGCAACAGTGAAACAGATGCAGTTTTGTTGGAAGCATCTGTGTTTGGGGTGACTTGTTACACAGCAGTAGCTGACGCATGCAGGAAGGGGAGAGAGTATTTCTTCCCGACCACCTTAGTTCTCTCAGAAGGCTGCTCTCATTACTTCTATAGGGCAGCTGTCCATGCTCGGATCAGAGGGGATGGGATGTCTTCACTTCGTATGCTAGAAAGAGCATTGGCATTTTGTTTTGTTATTTATTTATTTGCAAGGAGAGAGAGAATGTGAATGTTTGTTCCAGAGCCTCTAGCTTCTGCAAACAAGCTACAGATGCGTGCACCACTTTGTGCCTCTGGTTTTATGTGGATACTGAGGAATCGAACACAGGTCCTTAGGCTTTGCAGGCATACCTTAACTGCTGAGTCATCTCTCCAGCCCCTCCCTTTTTTTTTTTTACAAGGTTTCCCAGGCTGACCTAGAACACACTGTGTACTCCCAGACTGGCCTTGAACTCACAGCAGTCCTCCTACCTCTGCCTCCCAGGTGCTGGGATTAAAGGCGTGCGCCATTACGTCCAACAGGCGCTGACACTTTGAACTGAATACAGAAGGGGAACTTCCCCACACGTATCAGCCTGGACATGAATTCTGGTGAGGACAAGCCATCCCACAGCTTATCTCAGATTGAACGCTGTCTTCAAGATTGTTGTGCAAGGGGCTGGAGAGATGGCTTAGTGGTTAAGTGCTTGCCTGTGAAGCCTGAGGACCCGGTTCGAGGCTCGATTCTCCAGGACCCACGTTAGCCAGATGCACAAGGGGGCGCAAGCATCTGGAGTTTGTTTCCAGTGGCCAGAGGCCCTGGCGCACCCATTCTCTCTCTGTCTATATCTGCCTCTCTCTTCCTCTCTCTCTCTCCCCTCCCCCCCCGTCTGTCACTTTCAAATAAATAAATAAAAATAAACAAAATTTTTTTTAAAAAAAAGATTGTTGTGCAAACTGGGCATGGTGGCGCACGCCTTTAATCCCAGCACGCCAGAGGCAGCGGTAGGAGGATCGTCGAGAGTTCGAGGCCAGCCTGAGACTACATAGTGAATTCCAGGTCAGCCTGGGCAAGAGTGAGACCCTACCTCAAAAAGAAAAAGATTGTTGTACAATGACAGTGAAAGTATTAATTCTGAACAAAGTGGGAAAAGGTTCACGGACTGAGGCAACGAATGGGCTCCTGGCACACAAAGTGCTTGACCAACATTTGGACAGGCTGCTGAGCCAGGCTGAATGAACAGCACCAAAAGCGAGACCTGGAGGCAGAACTCCGCTTCATTCCAGAAGCATGAGCCCAGGCAGGGGACCGAACCTCCTAGAGTTCAGCTTCCAGAGCTGTGGAGACGGCATGCATAAGGCTTACTTGTGCCTGGGAGGTCGCTGGGGGAGGCTGCGATGCTTATGACCCCGCCGATGTCACTGCTCCTCTCTCCCCGCCCCTTCACCACAGTGGCAAGAGGGTCACCACAGGTCACCGCCGTGGACAGGAGGACATGAACAAGAAACTTAAAAGCAAACGTTTGCGAACGCGTTCTGGCCAAGGGAGACTAGAGGAATCACGCGCCTACTCTGCTCTGCCCCGGGGAGCACGAGAGGCTGGGTCGCTTGAAGGAGCCTTGGCTGTCATTGATCGTGATGTCTTCACTGAGTGACGCGGCATAAAAAGTACCACAGAAATGCAAACTCTCTGCTGTGCACTGCGGGAAACAAATCAGTCACGAAGATGATGGCCAGAAACCATTTTGTTTATTTATTTTTTTTTTAAAAAAGCTCTTCTCTTTCTCTCTCTCTTTTTCTTTTTGGTGATAATAATCCTTCCTGCCTCAGCTTCCCAAGTGCTGTATTTTACAGGTATGCATCACCATGCCTGGCTAATTATGTGTGTGTGTGTGTGTGTGTGTGTTTTAAAATAGTTATACAATTTAATTTTTCTTGTTTTTGAGCAAAACCACAAGCTTAGTCTGAAGCTTAGCTCTCATCAATCCTGCTGTGTAGAGTCACCCAGAGAGAGCAGGCTGCACTGAATTTTGTTCTCTGTGACATTAACAAAATTTGCCAATTATGTTGCATTTCCAGGGCCTCTGGGCTAGAGAGAACACACAGAGTGGATAGAAAATGGCCCGAATTACAGATCCAGGGCCTAGACTCAGGCTGTTTGCAGAGAAAGCTGTGACCTGAAGTTTATCTGTGTGCCTTCCTGGGCAAGCCAGGCCCAGTAACAGAATGGTAATGTCCCCAGCCTGCCCTCCTGTCAGAGTGAAAGCTCCCAGCACCTTGTTTGTACCAAGTCCTGCTCCAGAAATTCCCTGTCACATTGAGACACCTTTTCTTTCTTCTCCTTATACATCTTTAAGTAGTGGCAGCAGCTCCAACGACAAGCCTTCTGATGCCACAGACCCAGTACGTCGGCAGAAGCAAGTTCAAAGGGACTCTCTTTGGCTGGGTACTCAGGATTGCACAGGGACTCGGGGAGTTAATTTTCACTGTGTCTCATCTTCTACCCTGGAGTGATGAAGGTGGAGGAAACTCTAGCAGTGGTCCAGCCAGCCCTAGAGGCTGGTTCTCCAAAGTGGAAGGCTTGTTGATGACACTTTTAAAGATCGAGGACAGATATTCCACTCTCCCCCCCCCCCGCCCCACCTCTTGTTCATCAGGTCAACAGATCAATGCTTAGGTTTCTGTCATCTTCTTTCTTTTTCTTTTACTTTTTCTTTTTTTTTAATATTTATTTATTTATTTGCAAGCAGAAAGAGAGAGAGGGAGAATGGGTGCACCAGAGCCTCTAGCCACTGCAAACAAATTTCAGATACAAGTGCCACTTTGTGCTTCTGGCTTATGTGGGTACTGGGGAATTGAACCCTGGTCGTTAGGTTTTGCATGTAAGTGGCTTCATCATGGAGCCATCCCTCCAGTTCCCACCCCCACCCTTTTTATCAGTTTTTTTTTTTTTTTTTCTTTTCGAGGTAGGGTTTCACTCTAGCCCAGGCTGACTTGGAATTCACTATGTAGTCTCAGGGTGGCCTTGAACTCATAGCGATCCTCCTACCTCTGCCTCCCGAGTGCTGGGATTAAAGGTATGTGGCACCACGCCCGGCTTAACATCCCCAGCTTTCAACAAATGATTTTTTTTTTGTTTATTTTTACTTATTTATTTGAGAGCGACAGACAGAGAGGGAGAGAGAGAGAGAGGGAGGGAGGGAGAATGGGCACGCCAGGGCTTCTAGCCACTGCAAACGAACTCCAGACGCGTGCGCCCCCTTGTGCATCTGGCTAACGTGGGTCCTGGGGAATCACGCCTCGAACTGGTGTCCTTAGGCTTCACAGGCAAGCGCTTAACCGCTAAGCCATCTCTCCGGCCCGATTTTTTTTTTTTTTTTTTTTTTTGAGTGCAAATGAATCCTTTTCCTCTTACCGGAGGTCCTATGTCCACAAGAATCACTTCACCCTCAGAAAACGTCAATGAAGAAGCAGGCTTTGTTCTGATGTTTCCTTATGTCTCTAGGCCTGGACAGCACCCGGTGATCTCACCTTCCTTTGCTCCAGCTCAGGGCGGGGCTGAGTCTCTGCAGCTCATCAGGCGTTTCTTGGGGAGCAAAATGTCACCATGGCCCTCTGGTAGGGCCCTGCAGGGCCTGTGAGTGGCCCTTTGAGGAGGAGCCAAGTCTGGTTGTTGCCTGTTTCTGCATAGCCCATAAGCTAAAAAGTAGTTTTACCTTTATTCAGTAATTAAAAGTTATATGAAGTTTTAATTTAAGTGCCCATAGCCTTTTAAAAATATTTTTATTGGACTGGAGAGATGGCTTAGCAGTTAAGGCACTTGGCCTGCAAAGCCAAAAGGACCCAGCTTCAATTCCCCAGGACCCAAGTAAGTCAGATGCACAAGGGGCTGCACACGTCTGGAGTTCATTTGCAGTGGCCACTCTCTAACTGCCTACTTCTCTCTCTCTCTCTCTCAAATAAACGAATGAAAATAAAATATTATTGAAAAAAATTTTTTTTGGTTTTCTGACGTAAGGTTTCACTCTGGCCCGCTGACCTGGAATTCACTATGTAGCCTCAGGGTGGCCTGGAACTCATGATGATCCTCCTACCTCTGCCTCCCAAGTGCTGAGATTAATGGCATGTGCTACCACGCCCGGCTTTAAAAATATTTTTATTTTTTATTTGCAATGAGAGAAAGAGAGAGAGAGAGAAGCAGGGAGAGAGAATGGGTGTACCTTGGCAGCTGGAGGCCCTGGCATGCCCGTTCTCTCTCTTTCTCTCTGCCTCTCTGTCTCCCTCTGCTTGCAAATAGATTTAAAAAAAAAAATGCTATGCTTGGGCTGGGGAGATAGCTCAGTGGTTAAAGGTGTTTGCTTTGCAAAGCCTGCTGGCCTGGTTCAATTCCCTAGTACCCATGTGTAGTGGTTTGAATTAGGTGTCCCCCATAAACTCGTGTGTTCTGAATGCTAGGTCCCCAGCTGATGGCATTTGCGGAATCGGAGCCTTGCTGGAGGAGTTGTGTTGTTGGGGTGGGCTGGTGGGTGTTATAGCCAGCTCCTCTTGCCAGTGTTCGGCTCACTCTCATGCTGCAGTTATTTTACCTAGGGATGTCCAGGCTCATACTCTCTCAAATAAATAAATAAATATTTAAAAAATGTTATGTTGGCTAAGTGTGGTGGCGCACACCTGTAATCTCAGCACTTGGGAGACAGCAGATTTTGAGTTCAAGGCCAGACTGGGCTACATAGGGAGAACCTGTCTCTAAACATACAAAACTGAAGTAAAACAAATATATATATATGTATGTATTTGTTCTTAGTTGGTGAGTACTATTTTGACTTCTGTTTCTACTTTTGTAGACAAATGCATTAAAACCTGAATGTCATCTGCACTTACAAAAGCTCACAGTTGCATTCGTGGGGTGAAAAGATTCTGCGCGGGCCCCGCTACGACATGAGTGAGCTCACACAGGCTGCTCTTAGCTCGACGGCCCAGTCGCTCACAGGCCACCTTTGGTCTATTATTTGACTTTGGGTGCTTACTCTCAAGAAAGAAGATTCTCTTATTTCCTTCTGTCTAGTTGATGAGAAGTCACGCGTGACAGAGTTGGGGTCATGCTGCAGCACAGTGGGGGTCCACCTTCTGTTTGCGCATTTCCTGTCTGCGCTGCCCGCTCACCCTTGAGGCTGAGTGAACTGCCGTAGGCTTGATCTGCACATGGAGGAGTGTACACACCGGTGGTTTTTGTCGCTGTCTTTACTCCTGATCCTGGGGGCTAGTGACAAGGATTATGGCCTGCTTGGGAGCGGAGTGGGGCAAGGGAAATCCGAGAGGCCTCCGATCCCCACCCCGTTCACAATAGCCCAGAGAGCCTGTGTGATGATGCTTCCCAGTATGGAATCCTAGGCTCAGAAGATCAAGTTTCTTGTGCCTGGACCACATAGGTGGTAAATGGCAAAACCAGATTGAACTTCATGCCCCTTCACATCGACCCCAGCAGTCATAACTGTGTGCTGGGCTGTGTGGCGCTGTGGGAAAGACGCTGTTTAAGTTCTTGAAGCTTTGGACACCAGAAGAATATAGATGACTTCAAAGTGCATCACCGTGTCCTCTAAAGTCTCGTCCCCATTTCCAAGGGTCTGCTTCACATCCTCATAGGGACATCCTCCTAAAAGCTAGAGCTCGATGTATAGACCAGGGTGCTCTCTTCCTCTAGAAGCCAGACTTTGCATCTCACTGTACAAGAATTTTGAGTGATAAATTATTTTTCTGAACTCCTCAAAACTGTCATTTTGAATCTCCCCCAAGACACTTTCTCTCTGAATATTTCTTTTGTTGTTGTTATTGATGACGATAATGTTTTCCAGGTAGTGTCTCACTCTGGCCCACACTGACCTAGAAATCACACTGTTGCCCCAGGCTGGCTTTGAACTCCTGTATCTTCCTACCTCAGGCTCCCAGAGTGCTAGAATTAAGTGTGTGTGCCTGGCCCCTGTAAATATTACCCCCTGTCCACCAAGATAGAGTCTCAAGCCTTTAATCCCAGCACTCAAGAGGGCAGAGGTAGGAGGATTGCTGTGAGTTTGAGGCCAGCCTGGGCTAGAGTGAGACCCTTCCTCAAAAAAAAAAAAAAAAAAAAACCCAAAACCACAACAAAAATAAAAACAAAACTTGCTTAGTGTTGCATGTTCTCTCTCATATGTGATTCCTAGCTTCGAAGTTTTAGATTTGTATGTAAGTTGGAGTAATATCAGTAGAGGTCAGGAAACTAGAAAGGAGTCATGGAAGGAGGGCTTAAAGAGGGGATAGCAGATGAGAAAGCAGAGGGGCAGAACACTAGGAGTAGAAAGGTTTAAGATGGCATGGGGGGATGGGGGAGAGCAGGGGGAAGGAAGGAGGGTTACCCAAAACTAAAGATGGATGAAAAAAACTCACATGACAGCCTGTTTATTTGATAGGTAATTAAAAGTATAATTTAGGAACTGGGAAGATGGTTCAGCAGTTCAAGGCACTTGCTCAGGGCTGAAGAGATTTCTCAGTGGTTAAGGTGCTTGCCTGTAAAACCAAAGGACCCAGGTTCTTTTCCCCAGTATCCATGCAAAGCCAGATGCACAAAGTGGTGCATGCATCTTGAGTTCGTTTGTAGTGACAAGAGACCCCAGCGTGCCCTGTCTCTCTCTCTTAAATAAATAAGTAAAGGCACTTGCTTGTATAGTCTGCCAGTCTGGGTTCTAGTCCCCAGTTCTAAACATCAGTACTGAACGTGGCTGCTGCTGATTGTAAGAACATCACTTGTGACATCACCATTCCAGAGACACTGAAATGTGAAAGACGGATGCTGACCGGTAAGTTCCTCCTGGAAACGGTCTAGAGATTTCTT
The DNA here is from genome assembly GCA_036346955.1 of Dipus sagitta. Lineage (NCBI taxonomy): Eukaryota > Metazoa > Chordata > Mammalia > Rodentia > Dipodidae > Dipus > Dipus sagitta. The sequence continues at coordinate 12,261,854 of CM070775.1, read as the reverse complement.
TTTTTTTTTTTGTTATTTTCATTTCTTTATTTGAGAGCGACAGACAGAGAGAGAAAGAGGCAGATAGAGAGAGGGAGAGAGAATGGGCGCGCCAGGGCCTCCAGCCACTGCAAACGAACTCCAGACGTGTGCGCCCCCTTGTGCATCTGGCTAACATGGGTTCTGGGGAGTCGAGCCTCGAACCAGCGTCCTTAGGCTTCACAGGCAAGCGCTTAACCGCTAAGCCATCTCTGCAGCCCCTGTCTAGAGATTTCTTAGAACACTGTTGCTTTGATAATTCAGAGCATTCTCTTTCTTCGGTTAGTTCCTTTCCCCAATGTCTTTCTGCCTGGAATGCAGTTAGATGGGAAACCAAGGGCCTCAGTGGAAGACAGCACCCTGCTATGTGTGCAAACCCTGTCCAAAGCGCTCAGGTTTACGTACAAACCAACAATGAGGCGGGGGGGGGGGGGGACGGCCATTAGGAATGGTCGGCAGTGGCTAGTTGCCTGATGAGAAAGCAAGACAGCATTTGACATTTTCAAAAAATGTGATTTTGCCGGGGTGATGGTGCACGCCTTTAATCCCAGCACTTGAGAGGCAGAGGTAGGAGGATTGCCTTGAGTTTGAGGCCACTCTGAGACTACGTAGTGAATTCCAGATCAGATCAGGTCAGCCTGAGTTAGAGTGAGACCCTACCTGGAAAAAACAACAAAAATTTTATTTTTTTTGTGGTGCTGGGGATCAAACCCAAGGCCTTACGGATATTAGGCAAGTGTTCTACCACTGGTCCACATTCCCTGCTCAACTTTTTTTTTTTTTTTGGTTTTTGGAGGCAGGGTCTCACTGTAGCTCAGGCTGACCTGGAATTCATTATGTAGTCTCAGCGTGGCCTCGAACTCACAGCAATCTTCCTACCTCTGCCTCCTGAGTGCTGGGATTAAAGCCGTGTGCCACCATGCATGCCCGACATTTCTTTTTAATTTGAAAATATTTATTTTCAAAGAGGGAGAGATAGAGAGAAAGAATGGGCATGCCAACGCCTCCAGCTGCTGCAAATGAATTCCAGGTGCTGCAAATGAACTTCAGATGCATGTGCCACTTTGTGCATCTGGCTTTACATGGGTAGTGGGGAATCAAACCCAGGTCTTTAGGCTTTGCAGGCAAATACCTTAACTGCTGAGCCACTGTCTCTCCAGTCCTCAGCCCAACATCTTCATCCTGGGCCAGCTGATGGAAGTTCACACCTGTGAAGAATGCATGTTCAAAAACCATGCTGGGTCTGGAAAGATGGCTTAATGATTAAAGCCTAAGGACCCAGGTTCAAGTCCCCAGTATCCACGTAAGCCAGATACACAAGGTTGCGCATGCGTTTGGAGTTCATTTGTAGTGGCTAGAGGCCCTGAGACTCCTGTTCTCTCTGTAGCTCCCCCTCTCTCTCTCAAATAAATAAATAAACAAACCAAGCTGAAATGAATGCAGTCAAGCTTCCAGATGTAGCCACCAAGTTACAAGACATCCCTGAGAGACGGGAGCATCATAAGTTCCTGTGGTAGCAGGAAGGCAATTAGTAAGATCCAGACAGTGGGGAAACCTACTAGTCCTGAAACATAAGGAGAATCTTCCCAACAGGTAGCAGCAAAATAACTTTCTAAAAAATGCAGGTAAACAAGCTTGGCTTGGTGGCGCCGGCCTTTAATTACGGCACTAGGGAGGCAGAGGTAGGAGGATCTTTGTCAGTTGAAGACCAGCCTGAGACTCCATAGTGAATTCCAGGTCAGCCTGGGCTACAGTGAGACCCTACCTTGAAAAACAAAAACAAAACAAACAAACAAACAAAAAAAACAGGCAGATGCTTGTCCCACAGCCCCAAGGCTTAGAAATTGACAACATTTTGAGAAATCCTTAATTTCTTTTTTCTTTTCTTTTTTTTTTTTTTTTTTCAGGGTAGGGTCTCACTCTAGCCCAGGCTGACCTGGAATTCACTATGGAGTCTCAGGGTGGCCTTGAACTCACGGTGATCCTCTTACCTCTGCCTCCCGAGTGCTGGGATTAAAGGCGTGCGCCACCACGCCCGGCAATTTCTTGAACTCTCTCTCTCTTCTTTTTATAACCGCTTAATGTTAGATGAAATTCCTAAGTGACAAGTTAGACTTTGGAAATGTGGTAAGGAAGGTTTTTGTCATTAGTCAAGAAATCCCATGTAATTGAGAAAGGCAAGAATTTTGAAGGGTCTGAGCTTTCATCCCACTTGTAAGCTAACAGGTAAGCTTGCTGCCATTTCCTGAGTACCGGGAAAGACACTGCAGAGTGGGCCAGAGATTCACAGTCAGAGAGGGAGACGGACCCTCGGTGTGTGTTCTCAGGTGTGTGCTGCACTCTGAGGTCTCAAAAGTGACCAAGGAGCCAGGCGTGGTGGCGCACGCCTTTAATCTCAGCACGCAGGAGGCAGAGGTAGGAGGATCACCGTGAGTTCAAGGCCACCCTGAGACTACAATAGTGAATTCCAGGTCAGCCTGGGCCAGAGTGAGACCCTACCTCGAAAACCAAAGGAACAAAGAACAAAAACAGTGACCCAAGGGGCTCGATGATGTCAGCATATGCACTGGGTGCATTTCAGGGGTGGGATTCTCAGCCCGGGGGTCCCTGCTGCGTCTGTCATAACGACCATCATCACTCACGCACGCCCTTACTTCAGGGGTGGATATTAACTCCACTCACAGGGGTTGAGGAAAACTTGTCCTTTGCTTCAGGGTCGATGTGATTATTTTTCGAGGTTGCTTGCCGTGGAAACTTCCTTCCGAAGGCGGTCAGCAGCCAGCGTCACTGCCCGTGGTGCAGGGGCGAGCAGGAAATCCGCAGGGAATTGTATCCCTGCAGTGACATACCATTATGAGCTTAACTTCTTAACATGTGGGATTAGACTGCATAAAACAACTTTACTATATCTTGTTTTCATATTAACCACGAATCCTCTAACCAACTCCCTTTCATGAAAACAGTACTCTTGGCGGGGGGGGGGGGGGACTTCGGGGTGTCTTGTCATCACTGAGGCCTCTGTACAGAGGTGGCTTCCTCGACCTGCTGGAGTCTCTCTGTCATTGTCTTGCTTTTCTTTTTTCAAGGTTTCTTTTTGTTGTTGTTGTTGTTGTTGTTGTTGTTAATAGACTATCCCATTATAGCCCAGGCCACCCTCAAACTCATGGCAATCCTTCTGCCTCCCTGAGTTCTGCACTATAGGCATGAGACCCTGCCCAGTCATGATCTCTGCTTTGTTCCTCATTTTGATATCTTGGATTCTCTGTGGCCTGAATACCCTTTCCTCATGCTTCTGTCCAAATGACTGCCTGATGGCACGCCCTTTCTGCACCCATGGGCCCAGTACTGTCCTTTGTTCCCTACTGGCTACCTTTTTTTGTTTTATTATTTACTTCATTTGCAAGGAGAAAGAGAGAGAGGGAGAGAGAAAGGGCATGTTTAGCTGATGCAAATGAACTCCAGATCACTAAAGTTCATAAATCAACTCCCAGACAGGAAAAGATTTGCCAGTATGGCTGAAGGAGACTCTCCAGTAAATTTTCTGCCTCTTTCCTGGACCAAGTGGTGAAAGCTCAAAGAAAAAGGCTTGGGATAGTGCTTCAAGCCGCGGCGTGGTGGCGCACGCCTTTAATCCCAGCACTCGGGAGGCAGAGGTAGGAGGATCTACTGTGAGTTCGAGGCCACCCTGAGACTACATAGTGAATTCCAGGTCAGCCTGCGCCAGAGTGAGACCTTACCTTGGGAAAAAAAAAAAAAGAGAGAGAGAAAAAAGCGGGCGGGGGGGGGGGGGGGGATAGTGCTTCCTTGGTGAAGGGGAAGGTCGCTTCTACAGCATTTCCCACACTGTGGCCCTCCCACGCCTAGCTGTCCCTCCAAGGCATTCTGTCACCTGAGCCTGCACTGCAAGGCTTGTGCAGGAATCCTTTCTTCCTGGGTTCAGGCTAGGTTGAGTTCTATCCGAAGCAAAAAGCGACAAATCCACAGCTAGCTTGGTGGACCTTTGGATCCTAATTGTTTTTCCCTATCGACTTTGTACTCTCCACTTTTTTAATAGTTTTTTTTTTTCTTTAAATTTGGTTTTTTGTTCATTGTTATTTATTTGAGAGTGACAGAGAGAGGAAGAGGCAGAGAGAGAGAAAGAGAGAGAATGGGCACGCCAAGGCTTCCAGCCACTGCAAACGAACTCCAGACGCGTGTGCCCCCTTGTGCATCTGGCTAACGTGGGTCCTGGAGAATCAAGCCTCGAACCGGGGTCCTTAGGCTTCACAGGCAAGCGCTTAACCGCTAAGCCATCTCTCCAGCCCAGTTTTTTTTTTTTTTTAATGTGCAAGAGTGAGAGTGAGAGAGAGAGAGAGAGAGAGAGAGAGTGCACCAGGGACGCCAGTCACCGCAATCAAATTCCACACCTGTATGCCACCTTGTGCGCACATGTGGGACCTTGCGTACTTGCGTTACTTGGTACGTCTGGTTTATGTGGACCTGGAGAGTTGAACATGGATCTTTAGGCTTTGTAGGCAAACATCTTAACCATTAAACAATCTTTCAGCCCACTTTTTTTTTTTTTTTCGAAGTACGGTTTTGCCCTAGCTCATGCTAACCTGCAATTCACTATGTAATCTCAGGATAGCCTCAAACTCATGGCAATCCTCCTACCTGTGCCTCCTGAGTGCTGGGATAAAAGGCATGCACCACCATGGCAGTGGCAAGCCCCACTTTTTAAATAGTTTTTTGTTGTTGTTGTTGTTGTTGTTGTGTTCGAGGTAGGGTCTCACTCTAGCCCAGGCTGACCTAGAATTCACTATGTAGTCTCAGGGTAGCCTCGAACTCACGGCAGTCCTCCTACCTCTGCCTCCCAAGTGCTGGGATTAAAGGCTGTGCGCCACCACGCCTGGCTTAAATAGTTTTTAAAAAACATTTTGTGGGCTGGAGAAATGGCTTAATAGTTAAGGAGCTTGCCTGCAAAGCCAAAGGACCCAGGTCCAATTCCCTAAGACCCACATAAGCCAGATGCACAGGGGGACACACACATCTGGAGTGCGTTAGCAGTGGCTGGAGGCCCTGGTGCACCCATTCTCTCTCTCTCTCTCTCCCTCTGCGTACTTCTCTCTCTTCCTCAAATAAATAAAGAAAAATTAAAAAACAAAACATTGTGTGTGTGTTTCACACTAGGGTCTCCCTCTAGCCCAGGCTGACCCGGAATTCACTCTGCAGTCCCAGGCTGGCCTTGAACTCACAGTGATCCTCCTACCTCTGCCTCCCGAGTGCTGGGATTAAAGGTGTGTGTCACTACACCTAGCTTAAAAAACATTATTCTTGACAATTCTTATACGTATTTTGACCATAATTCCTTCCTATTACTTTCTTCTGCCACCATCCCCCTCCCACCGAACCCCCTTTTCCTTCTTTTCTTTTTCTTTTGTGGTAGGCTCTCCCTCTAGCCCAGGATGACCTGAAATTTGTTCTGTAGTCCCTGCCTCTGCCTCCCAAGTGCTGGGATTAAAGGCGTGAGTCACCATGCCCGGCTGAACCCCTTTTTCTTTCCAACTCGTCCTTCTTCGGTTTTTTGTCCTCCCCCATCATCCATGGCATGTTGATGGGCCCAATATTGTGCAGGTAACAACAGCCGCCATGAAGTCATGAATGTCACAGCCAATCCTGTCCAAGAAACAGCATTCCAGGGCTGCAGAGATGGTTTAGCGGTTAAGGTGCATGCTTGCAAAACCTAAGGACCCAGGTTTGATTCTCCAGGTCCCATGTAAGCCAGATGCATATGGTGGTGCATGCGTCTGGAGTTCATTTGCAGTGGCTGGAGGCCCTGGTGTGTCCATTCTTACTCTCTCTCTCTCTCCCTCTTTCTGTCTCTAATAACTAAATAAAAATTTTAAAAAACAACATTCCAAAACACACCTTCCAATCTTCTGGCTCTTATCTTCTTTTTTTCCTTTTTATCTTTTAAACATTTTATTGACAATTTCCATAAATATAGATAATATACCATGATCATAGTCCCCTCTCACCACCCTCCCTTCCCCCCCTCCCAAATTCCCCACCCATGTTAGTTTGAATGTATGGCCCCATAGACTCAGGCGTTTTCTTTCCCCCCAAATATTTTATTTATTTATTTATGCAGGAGAGAGAATGAGGCAGATAGATAGATAGAGAATAAATGTTCCAGGGCCTCTAGCCACTGCAAATGTACTCCAGATGCATATGCTACCCTGTGCATCTGGCTGTGTGGGTACTGGGCAATCCAACCTGGGTCCTTAGACTTCACAGGCAAGCGCCTTAACCACTAAGCCATCTCTCCAGTCTAACTCAGGTGTTTTATTAAAACTGAACTTCCCATTTAAGTCCCTAGCGGGCAGGTCTCTGACTACGGGGTGTTTCAGTGCGGGGTGGGGGGATGGATCTGGGAGTCCGGCTCTAAGTGTATTGGGGGACAGATGTGAGTCTGGTCCCAAGAGGCGTGGAGAGCAGTGTGAGCTCTTGTGGTGTGTGCTGGCTGGTGTTGGAGTTCGCTTTCTGCGCTTCTCTGTGCTTCGATCCACGTGAGGGAGCCAACTTCTCCCACCACTAATGGTGTTCCCCTGGACTCTGTACGCCTGAATATCCTCCCATAAGCTGTGTCAGGTTGGATGTTTGTCCCAGTGACATGGAACTGGCCACAGTACCCCTCCACTGAATCCCTTCTTCCCAACTCGTCTCTCCTCCACATCGATGTCATCATTTCCCTTCTGTTATTGCGTAGGTATAGGTAGCTTCAACCACTGTGAGGCCGAGTGTCAAGGCCGCCGTGGGCCTGAAAGGCAGAATTGCAAGCCCTCCGTTCCTCCCTTGGACTCTTACGTTCTTTTCACCATGGCTGCTATAGTCTTTCCTCCACCTTTCCCACAATGTTCTCAAAGCCTTGGAGGATGTGATAGAGAGATCTCATTTAGTTCTCAATACTCAACTGTCACTTGTTCTTAACACTGGGCTGACTTTTGAGTCTCCCCAGTAGTTCACCGCCACCTGAAAAGAGAAGCTTCTGCAACCAAAAGTGAGAGCAGCATTATCCATGGACATAAACATTAATATTCAGAGAGCAATTTGACAGGCATTACATATCCACTTAGCCAAACAACAGGCGTGGCTTCCTCATAGCTGTCTGCTATGTCAAGAGTCCTCACAAGGCTGCCTGCTCCTTGCATCTGCCCAGGTATTACAGTTGACTTAAAAAAATATGTGTGCATGGGGCTGGAGAGATGGCTTAGCAGTTAAGCGCTTGCCTGCAAAGCCTAAGGACCCTGGTTCAAGGCTCGATTCCCCAGGACCCACGTTAGCCAGATGCACAAGGGGGCACACGCATCTAGAGTTTATTGGCAGTGGCTGAAGGCCCTGGCATGCCCATTCTTTCTCTCTCTCTGCCTCTTTCTCTCTCTCTCTGTTGCTCTCAAATACATAAATAAAAATTTTAAAATATGTCTTAAAAGTATGTGTGTATGTATGTATGTATGAATGAGATGGTGGGAGAGAAGAGGCAGATACAAAGAGAAAGAATGGGCATGCTAGGGCCTTCTAGCCACGGCAAATGAACTCCAGACACATGTGGCATCTTGTGTATCTGCCTTACATGGGTACCTGGGAGAATCGAACCTGGGTCCTTAGACTTTGCAGGCAAGCGCTTTAACCGCTAAGCCATGCCCTGCCTTTGACTTTGGCTGGGCCATTTTCTTTGCATCCCATTGGTCTGAGGACTCGGGGCACTTTTCTGCTGAACGGTAAATAGCCATGCTATCCCCAGAGTTCACGGTGGCATGTGCTGGACACATGAGGCTTCATGCTTCTGTATGAGACTGCTTAGTGAGGACAGAAAACACACAATGCAGGTCGCTTTAGGCAGCGTGAAGGCTCAAGGAGGGACAAAATCCTTGTCACATACTAGGGTGGTTGTCGTCTCCTCCTGTGCTGCTGCGGATGGAACGAGGGCTGCTTCTGTCTGTTCAGCAGTTTGGCACTTAGGCCAGCAGCTTCCCTGTCTGTGGATCTGATCGTGGCCCATTGGATAAACCCATGTGTTGGTCAGCTTGCTTGGTCAAGTACCCGAGATGAATGACATATGTATAGAGAGGTTTGAGCTGGAGGAATGGCAGGATAGTTAAAGGCACTTGCTTGCAAAGCCTGACAGCCTGAGTTCGATTCCCCAGTGCCCATGTAAAAAGCCAGATGCACAAAGTGGTGCATGTGTCTGGAGCTGCTTTGCAGTGGCAGGAGGCCCTGTTGAGCCCATACTTTCCATTTCTCTCTCAGATAAAATATTTTTTAAAGTCAGGTTTATTTTGGCTCATTGTTTATTTTATTTTATTTTGGTTTTTCGAGGTAGGGTCTCACTGTAGCCCAGGCTGACCTGGAATTCACTATGGAGTCTCAGGGTGGCAACAATGTTTGAGGCTGCCGTCGATCACTTGCCCCGCTGCTCGGGGTGGTAAGGCAGCACTTCATAGTGGGAGCACCGATGAAGCAAAATCATTCCCATCACGGCTGGAAAGTGAAAAGAGAGAGGAAGAGACTGGGGTCCCATAATGCCGTTTGAGGGCACTCCCTCAGTGGGCCAAGGGCCTCCCACTAGACCCTATGCCTTCCCAACTGTGCCACGCTGAGAACCAAGTCCCTGGGGGTTGCCCCATGTCAGAAATACGGCCGGGGTGCATCTCCTTGTAGGATTCACCCGAAACTTGCTTGTCTTTTTCTTGATCCACCCCCTCCCCCACAACCAGACCCTGAATGAAGCCATGTGACATTAGGGCAGAATGATAGACCCAAATAACAGGAAGGGGTGGTGGAATGCTTCTGGGGAGCAATGAGGGTCTTACATGTCAAGATCTGGGCTACAACCATCTGCGGGGGGGGGGGGGGGAAGCTGTTCTGCAGAGAGACCTGACGGATACCAGTGGACTGTTCTTGCCAGTGAGATTCAATTGACAGGCTCGCCTGCGGAAGATCTCATTAGTACTGCCAGGTGAGCGAAGAAATGTGACGATCTGAGGTCCCCGCATTAACCAGAGCCATTATCCAGGCTGCCCCAGCAGTGTGTAGTTGAAGATTTCAATTCATCTCTAGAAGGTCTGCTTCCTTCTATTGTTTTGAATTCGTTTTCAAAGGCCTGAAACTCTCACAGCTCTCTCTCTCTCTAGAAAGGTCCAAACACCAGCCATTGTTCTCTAGCGCACACAACTGTACAGCACGTTGTGTGAGGTGAAGGGCCAACTGGGCAGGGTGCACAAATTGAATAATATGGTTGACATAATTCATGAGTCCATTAGTGGCTGAGGAACATGCTGAGAATCTATAAAGTGACAGAGTTTGGCCCCGACGTAAGAAGCATTGTGCTGGGTGATACAAGATCAGCTTTTCTCAGCCAGAGCTTGCCGAGTCTGTCTGAACGCGGGGTCTGTTGGGAGCCTCACTGCCCCCACACTCCATCGCTGCTTTCCCAGGGCCTGAAATCTGCTTGTGAGGACCAGGTCTGTTGGCAGGCGATGCTGCCGGGATCCGCTCAGCCGTCAGGTCGGAAAGCCTGGCCGCTCCCCCCCCCCCACTGTCCCAAGTGATGTCATCCCACAGGCATTTGCCTGTCAGGTCCCCTGGATAAACAAGTTTATTTGTAAATTTAGTCAACATACATAATTGACCTAAAAACTTCAATAGGATAAATTTAAAAACCACTTGGAACGCCATCTCTATAAAAGGGATTTCCCCAGGACAGTAACCAGATGTAACCCTGACCCCATGCCAACTTTAGTGGCAGAGGCCTAATAACCTGGAGCCACGCTCCTCCCCAACACGTTCACACTGAAACTCCACAAGGAACGTTGACTTCCTTAGAAAGGGGGAAAAAATAAACAAAACCCCTCAAACCTAGCTATGAGACAACAACACAATGAAAAGCTGCACAAACTAGTTTAGAATATTAGTAACAGATGCTGGTGTGAATGACTTATTTATTCTAGAGCCCTTATAAATAAAATCCCCCCATTAGTGCATGCATTATCAGCTAGAGGGCTAGTTAACATGTGGTAGAATGAGGGCTTATTCAAGGTATAATACGCATAGCATTTTACTACTATGAAAACAAGTGCAGTGTAGTTAGAGGAAAACCAACTGGACTCTAAATTACACACACCTTAATGACGAGGCTCCCCACCGCTCGTGAATGTAAAATATTTAATTTTAAAACGTTGACACTACAATATATAAAATAGCTATTATAGACATATATATAATATATAATAGCTATAGACATATATATAATATATAATAGCTATTATATACATAGTATATTCTATAGCTGTCAGGTTTACTTTTTCTTTTCTTTTCTTTTCTTTTTAGGAAACTGTAAGTTACACTGTGGTTAAGACTTGTATCTTCAACCCTTGAAAAAGCCCACCCACATTCTATCACAGTGATGTATGGTCAGACTTAACAGCCCCAATTGTTAAACACTTCGATCAAGTCATAACCAGTTTTATTGCAAAAGGACCCTGTACCCATTTATTTATCAATCCTAGTACCTTAATAGCTACCCAACAAGTCATGAACATACAGAAGCATGCATCATGAGAAGCAAGAAATATCACCCATCCCTTCTGCATGTTAGCAGCTTGTCACTCCTGAGCCACAGTGCTCATATCACTGAGGTCTGTGAACGGTCACTTTTCGCATTCATCCTGAGTGAAAGATGCAATGATCTGAGTACAAATGCAACATATTATAAACAATTTCTTACAAAAAAGTCACAAATTAAACCAAAGTATTTTACAGAATTTACTACAAAACGCCATAAAAACTGCCTTCACTTAAGCTCTCTCTCCCCGTATCCGGCGAGCCAGTTGGATGTCTTTGGGCATGATGGTGTAACTCTCTTGGCGTCGATGGCACACTGATTAGTGTCTTCAAACAAACCCACCAGGCACACCACACCGGCCTCCTGGAGTGCACCAATGGCCGCACTGTGAAACCTCACGTCGGTTTTGAAGTCCTGGGCGATGTCTGTCACCACGCTCTGGAAGGGCAGCTTTGGATGGGAGCCCAGCCAAGTGCCGCAGTCGCCTATCTAAGCAACGATGCTCGAAACGAACAACCAAACCGCTCTGTGTCTAGCTTTCCCCTTTTGATTCAGGCTGAGCTCCTAGCCCAGAAGTGCCATCTAGACTCTTCCTCATGGATATATCCAGAAATTTGTCTCCCAGATCATGCTAGGTCCACTCAAGTTCACAGTCGAGGTAACCCACTATTGGGAACTAGTGGAGCTTTAGGAGGTGGGACCTAGTGGGAGGAAGTTAGATCACTGGAGGGGTGTCCTTGAAGGGGATTATTGGGACAGTGGCCCTTTCTTATTTGCTCCCCGGCTGCCATTTGGTAAAGAGCCCTTCCCGACCATACCTTCTCACCAGCGCCAAGCTTCCGCAGGCACACAGCAGCCAAGCCAGACTATGGACTGTGAAACCATGAGCCAAAACAAGTCTTCTCTCCTTTTAAAAAATATTTCTATTTTTATTTATTTACTTGAGAGAAAGAGAGAATGGGTGCTCCAGGGCCTCCAGCCACTATAAATGAACTGCAGATGCATGCACCACCTTGTGCATCTGGCTTACATGAGTTCTGGGAGATCGAACCTGGGTAGTTTGGCTTTGCAGGCAAGTGCCTTAACCGCTAAGCCCTCTCTCCAGCCCCTTCTCTTCTTTCAAGTTAAATATCTTGGGTATCGAGTCACAGTTATGAGAAGCTGGCTACAGGAGGCCAGCCACATGTATAATAGTAGAATGTAGGATCATTATGATTCAAGCTCAAGGTCTAACTCTTGGAGATCTCTTTCCCAAGATCCTTCAGATCTACTGACTTCTTCCTTCCGTATCTATAATAAAGGGATCGATTTCCCCACAACTACAAGTTGTCTTCTTTTAAAATGGGGCTCAGTAGCCTTAAAGATGCGTACAGTCTCAAGAGTAGCAGTGCCCGGGCTGGAGAGATGGCTTAGTGGTTAAGGCATTTGCCTGCAAAGCCAAAGGACTCGGGTTCGATTCCCCAGGACCTATGTTAGCCAGATGCACAAGGGGGCGCACGCATCTGGAGTTCGTTTGTACTGGCTGGAGGCCCTGGCGCGCCCATTCTCTCTCTCCTTCTCCCTCTTTCCCTCTTTCTCTGTCAAATAGGTAAATAAAATATTAAATTATAATCCATCAACGCGATAGTTGAAGCTGGCTATCACCCTGAAGGACTGAGCACCAGTTGGCACGGCACACCATTGGGTGTGTCTATGAGGACGTTGCCAGACATGATTAGATCATGTGGACTTTGACGTATATATATAAATGGTTCAACCTGTTGATAGACTCAACTATCACAGAGGTAACGGCAGGTAGGAAGGAGGCAGAGCCTGCTAGGCATACCTCACTGGTCCCTATCCTCTGTTCTCGTTCTTCTGTTTCCTGGTTGACCATGAAGTGAATAGCTGTCCTGCGCTACACGTTCCCGCTGCCAGGACTGTGGTGATTTGAGTGTGACATGGCCCCGTAGACTCGGGTGTTTCACTAGAGCTGAGCTGGCCATGCCACAGGGGGGCAGATCTGGTTCCAGCCCAAAGGTATGGAGGGACCAGTTTGGGCACTGCTGGTCCGTGCTGGCTGCTCTTTGACGTTTTCTTCATGCCATTGTTTCCCTCTGCTTGGATCTATGGAAGTACGCAGGTTCTCCCACCGCTGATGGAGTTTCCCCAGGACTTTGTAAGCTGAAATAAACCCCTTCCTCCCATAAATTGTGCCTACTTGGATATTTACCCCAGTGAACGTGGAGCTGACTCAACAAGTGATATTTTGTCCGAGCACCTGGAGCCAAATGACCACGGACTGAACCCTTTGAAACCGTATGCCAAGATAAACAGTACCTCCTTTTAAGTTGTTCTGCGAGGTATTTTGACGCAGTGGTGACAAAAATAACTAACACAGCCGGGGGGGGCTTCTTCATCTAGATCTCTCACATTCCCCAGGTGGTACCAGTAGTTACAACTGCGAGAGTCAGTACTCTAAAGTCATGTAGAGAAAAAAAAAAGAGCTCCTTCCTCACTTACTGGTCTGCTGCTGGTGCACCGGTAGAGATGCGAGCTCTGGGGGCATGTCATAGCTAACGATAAACTGCAAAATTAATGAATCGGCTACAATGAAGAGCATTGCCAAGATCAAAAGATGATAGCAGGTATGGGCTGGAGAGATGGCTTAGCAATTAAGGCACTTGCCTATGAAGCCTAAGGACCCAGGTTCGATTCCCCAGTACCCACATAAGCCAGATGCACAAGGTGGCGCATGTGTTTCAAGTTTGTTTGCAGTGGCTGGAGGCACTGGCATGCCCGTTCCCTCCTCTGTCTCCCTCTTTCTCCCTCTTTCTCTGTCAAATAAACAGATAAATAATATATCAAAAAAAAGAACAAACAGAAGAAAAAGATCGTAGCAGATATTACTGTGATCCCTGTTAGAAAGATGGCAACGAGTGTTCTTTGATCGCTGTTAGAAAAGATTGCTAACGCATGACACCCCTGGATTTTCACGTTCACTCATAACACCTGTACTGTCCTCATAAGCTCCCTGGGAGGCAGACAGAAAGGGGGCCACTGCGAACCTTCCTGAGGCAAAGAAAGGAAGCTAGGAAAGGCTGAGAAGGGGAAGATCCCAGCTTCATAGCAGCCTCAGACTTGGGATGCAGGCTTCTGGCTGTTCTTGCTCTGTAACAAATTGGTACTATGACACAGTGGAATCCCAAGTGACTCGAATCACCCCCTTGCTGTGTGACCCACGGACACACGGTGGACCCCAGTTTCCTCATCTATAAAATAGGACTAACATGGGCTGGAGAGATGGCTTAGCGGTGAAGCGCTTGCCTGTGAAGCCTAAGGACCCCGGTTCGAGGCTCAATTCCCCAGGACCCACGTTATCCAGATGCACAAGGGGAGCGCACACATCTAGAGTTTGTTTACAGAGGCTGGAAGCTCTGGCGTGCCCATTCTCTCTCTCTCTCTCTCTCTCTCTGCCTCCTTCTGTCTGTCGCTGTCAAATAAATAAATAAATAAATAAATAAATAAATAGGACTAACATTCAGACTGCTGTGAGGATAAAATGAGATCAAGCACATGACAGGATACAGTTCTCAGTACATATACATAAACTGTTGCTACTATTACTAATTAATTAAATGTAGTAAAGTAATTTGAGAGGGGCTATGATATTTTTAATGTTACCATTCTGCTCTTGGGATTATAAATAATTCCAAAGCATGAGTTGTTGCCTTACAAGATTATCTTTTAAAATATAGCCCACATCTGGGTTGTTTTTTTTTTTTGGTCTCTTCATTAATTTAACAGACAGGGGCTGCAGCATTGACCTCAGCTGACTGGGTTTCCTTGGGTCAAAGAAGTGTTAGAAAGGTGACACTGAGTCTAATTTGGTTTCAACCTCTTTTCTTCTGCTGCATTCTGGAATTTTCTGGCTAATAATAGTACCTGGAGCATCTCTGGACATGTCCTTAACTCCCCTCTAGTTCACACATGCCATGCTGCCTCGTTTTGGTTCTCTGGGGCTATTTTGGAGAGCCTGGATTAGCCATGTGGGACACTTGATGAAAAGAATCACTTGAACTTCCTTTGGTCCATACTGGGCCTCCTGTCTGACTGCAGACCTGGGTAGCAGAGCACAGTTTGAGGTTTATGAGAGGTGAGCACGGAGAAATAGCTCAGAGAACAGATGAAATAAGTTCTTTCAATCCACCGTCAATGAGACATTTGACGATAGATATGAAGATGGGTCTTATTTATGAATGTGAGTAATTTTATACTTTTATTTTTGGTTTTTCGATTTAGAGTCTCACTCTAGTCCAGGCTGACCTGGAATTCACTATGTGGTCTCAGGATGGCCCTTTAACTCACTGTGATCCTCCTACCTCTGCCTCCTGAGTGCTGGGACTAAAGGTGTGTGCCACCATGCCCAGCTCCAATTTTATACCTATTTTTGAACTTTTGTGTGTGTGTGTGTGTTGTGTGTGTACATGCACACACTCGACCACAGCATACATGTGGAGATCAGAGGACAGCTTTAGGCTGTCGCTCCTGACCTCCCACTGTGAGACAGGGTCTCTCTTGTTTGAGCTGTTCCATGCCCGGCCAGCTGTCCTGTGAGCTTCCGGCTCTGCCTTCCTTCTTGCTCTAGGTGTACTGAGAAGATCCAAACTCCGGTCACACCAGGCTTGTGGAGCAAGTTTAGCCACTGACCCATGCCCCCAGTCCCCTTACACCTTTTTTTTTTTTTCTTGTTTATTTTGATTTAAGAGCAACAGACAGAGAGAGAGAGAATGGGCGCGTCAGGGCCTCCAGCCTCTGCAACGAACTCCGATGCGTGCGCCCCTTGCTCGGTAACGTGGGTCATGAGAATCGAGCTCAAACCGGGGTCCTCAGGCTTCACAGGCAAGCGCTTAACCGCTAAGCCATCTCTCCAGCCCATACACCTTTTTTTTTTTTTTTTTAAATGTGTGGTCAAGTTATACTATTTCTTCACAGTTCTCCCCAGTATAATGCTCTACAGGAAATAGATTTTTCAGTAGTTTTCTTCAGGGTGATAGCCAGCTTCAACTGTGACATTGATTGATTATAATTTAATATTTTATTTACTTATTTGACAGAGAAAGAGGGAAAGAGAGAGAAGGAGAGAGCGAATGGGCGCACCAGGGCCTCCAGCCACTGCAAACAAACTCCAGACACGTACGTCCACTTGTGCATCTGGCTAACGTGGGTCCTGGGGAATTGAACCGAGGTCCTTTTGGCTTTGCCGGCAAATGCCTCAACTGCTAAGCCATCTCTCCAGCCCAGTTATATCGATCTGAATAGCTATGTTTGAACTGACTACGGGGGTTCATAGCAAAAAACAATGTTTGGGACATTTTATGGTAGACCAGAAGTACCGAAGATTTTTTTTTTTTTTTTTTTCCTGGAGAAGTGATGTGATCAGATTTGCATCTTTTTTTTTTTTTTTTTAAGGTGTAGAGAGACTTTATAAGATCAAGAAAAAGAGAGAGGAGAAAGCTCAGAGAGCTCCTGCCATGGGGAGGGCAGGAGAGGCAGAGGGCCCATGTGAGAGTAGTGGTGGAGAAGCTGTGGAAGTTCAGGAGAGATGAACAGCCAGCAAAAATTAAAAAAAAAAAATTAGAAAAGGAGGGGGGGGCAGATTTGCATCTTTTTTATTATCTTATTTTTGAGAGAGAGAGACAGAGACAGAGAGAGAATAATGGGCACTGTGCCTTCAGCTGTGGCTAACCCCAGATGTGTGCGCCCTCTTGTGGCACATGTGCGACATTGCGTGCTTGCATCCCTGCGTCTGGCTACGTGGGACCTGGAGATTCAAACATGAGTTCTTAGGCTTCACAGGAAAGTGCCTTAATCACTAAGCCATCTCTCCAGTTTGGATCTTAATGTATCATCTTGGCCACTGTTTGTAGGATGGTTTTCAGGCTGGGATGCATCTCAGTGGCAAGTGCTGAGGCAACTATCTCGTCCAGTGAGGAGAAGGTAATGTTGTGAATGGCATGACAGGGAGACAGAGGGACATGAGGTTCCTAAAGATCATGGACCTGCTAAAGCAGCCTACCTGAGTCTGAAGTGAGAAATGAATCTCCCCTCTTTTTTTTTTTTTTTTTTTTTTTTTGGTTATTTTTCGAGGTAGGGTCTCACTCTAGCCCAGGCCTGACCTGGAATTCACCATGGATATCTCAGTGTTGCTCGACCTCACTGGCGCTCCCTCCTACCATCTGCCTCCGAAGTGCTGGGATTAAACGGCGGTGCGACACCGCCGGCTCCAAATCTCCCCTCTTATTAAAGCCATTGTCATGAGGATCTGTAAAGGCAGGGTAGCCACCACCTTTAGTTAATGAACTTGTCTGTGGGACATAGACTTTAAGACAGTGATAATCCTACCTCTTGGTATTCCCTTTCTGAGTTATCTATTCCCCCTTGAGTATAAGCGGAGCCTAGGACTGACTAGCTTCTAGTCAATGTACTATGCAATGATTTTTTTGGCAGATTCGATAACTACAGACTCTGGCTTCTATTGTAGAAAAAAAATCTCATTCCTTACTGATGATAATGCTTTCTTTCTTCTTTCTTTTCCTTTTTTTTTTTTTTCTTTTTATTTGAGATAGGGTCTCACTCTAGCCCAGACTGGCCTTGAACTCATAGTCATCCTCGTAACTCTGCCTCCTGAGTGCTGAGATTAAAGGTGTATGTCACCATGTCTGGCTAACACTTTCTAGAGGACATGATTTTAGATCATTTTAGAGGCTCGCAAGCACTGAATTTGGCTTTCTGATAATTGTTTTCCTCCAGGACTCTGGATGGATAAATATCTTGCCACATATACTTTCCAGTGACCCAGATAGGCCCATCATTTGCTTTCTCCTTTTCCATCCCCTCCTGAATACTTTAGCACTTTCCAAACCTGGTTTTAGTGCCAGACTAAATTATTTCGATCTGTCAGAGCCTCTCCTACCTCACATGATCCACCATGGGGCTCATTTAAGCAACCTAAAGTCCCATCTCAGACCCCAGGTCCTTGCTGACCTAACTTTGTTTTTCAAAGTTGGGTCTGGCTCTAGCCCAGGCTGACCTGGAATTCACTATGTAGTCTCAGAGTGGCCTTGAACTCACAGCGATCTTCCTACCTCTGCCTCCCGAGTGCTGGGATTGAAGGTGTGCTCCGCCATGCCCGGGCTAGGAATGATTATTTCTTAACTGTCCTTGAATACAGTTCTATGCATTCTGATAGACTGGGAGGTCAAACACCGCCTCTCACATGTTCAGTGTCCTCAGCCATGCCTGTCCTTCCTGAACTGTTCTCCAGTCCCTGATATCCATGGGGATCTCATGTGACAATGACCAAGAGTCCCTAATGGTGTGACTTACATGAGCCAGTCAGTCCATGAGCACTTCCTTCCCATTGCTTCCTGCTATGCAGACTTTGTCTCAAGGAGGGACGGGTGGTCACTTTACTCGGTCTCTGCTTCCACACCACTCAGACCGATCCCATCTGCCTCCATAGCCCCAAACCCCACAAGCCAGACTGAGAGGCTCTTCCATTTCTTGTTTAAAAAGTCTGTCCCTGCTGGGCGTGGTGGCGCACACCTTTAATTCCGGACCCTGGGAGGCAGAGGCAGGAGGATCACCGTGAGTTTGAGACTACTCTGAGACTACATAGTGAATTCTAAGAGGTCAGCCTGAGCTAGAGTGAAACCCTACCTCGAAAAACCAAAACTAATAATAACAAATTTAAAATAAATAAATAAAACGTCTGTCCCAGCTCAAGTACTTCCAAAGCAGAGTTCTCCCCAGCATCATCCTTTCCTATACTGGGCCACTTCATGCTGAGTAATGGATTTTTCTCCTTCATCTATAGTTGGATGGACCCGACCATTATTTTCTATCACTTTGGCCTCACTCTCTCTCCCTCCTCATTGTCCAATTATTCCCATGGGCTCCAGGTTCAAGGTGGCTGGCCAAGTAGCAGAGCTTTCTAGCCAGAACTGTCTACATGGAGGGGAAGGCATCTAGAAGCTTCTAGCCCCTTTCCCTGCAGCCTTGTATATGCAGTTCTGCAGCCTCCCAAAATGCCACCACCGGCTGGGGACCAAACATTCCAACAGATGAGCCAGTAGAGGACATTTCACACATTCAAGGCATAATGTAGCGCTGTTCTTCACTGGCAGTCAGGATTCTTTCTGGATGTGTGAAATCTGAGGGGAGATTTGAGAAAGAAGAGACGCAGCATGGTGAACCCAAGGGGTCAGTGTCAAGGAGCATGGGGTGGTGGACAGCTTGCTTGAAGGGCTGAGCTCCTAGGAGCAATTCACATTCGCCCACAATTGTGTTCTCTGTCGCTACGCACATACGTCATAAACAAGGCCCAACCTGCGCCAAAGAAACAAGAGACAAAGGAGATGGAATTTTTTTTTCTTCCCCAACCCATCACTGTAGATTCTCTGCAGCTGAAGTGGCACAGGGCACGAGAACACCAGGAAAGGAAAGGGCTACCAGGGGTCAGGAGATACCCTCAGGAGTGGTTGGCATATTCTTAGAAAGGGAAATGGGAGACCGGCTGTTGCTGTTCCTTTCCTTCTCGTTGACACTGGAAATGCCCTGCTATTGGGGCTGTGTGGCACAATGCTGCCTTCTATGAATAGAAAAACCCGATCTCAAGCTGCTTTTCCACTGGGACATACCACCTACACGGCCCCATGCTTCCGTGCATAAATCAGAAGGTGACACGCTTTTCAATTCACTGGAAGATACTCTGCATGCCACAAATCTCGCCACTCTTGCCAACAGTTGTCTGAATAACTCACATGTGGTCGGGGAATTCCTTCACCGAATGCGAGCGCCTGAGTCAGTGAGAGGAGAGTTGCTGATGAAGTGGCTTCTAGTAGAGTCTCCACAGTGAGTTACCGCTGTGTTCAGTGAGAACACTATACGCCAGCCCTCCCAGATCACTGCCTATTCAATGAGTTACGTGCCCACAATACTCCAGAGGGTTACATCCACTTACCAGCCTCAAGTCCCGGGTTTTCTGTTCATATTTTTAAACTAGCACAAAGAAACGCAGCATCATAAATAAGGAGGATTCTCACACTGCTGCCAAGAGGTTCGTTCTTTTTTGGCATACGTAAGGAATATCTGAATTCTTGAAATGTGCAGCAGCCTTTTCATTAGGAAGATGTGATTGGGTCTTGCTTCTGCTGGGACGCAGAGGTACAAACGTTGCAAGCTCACGAATAAAAAGTATAAAAGTGCCAGGCGTGGTGGCGCACGCCTTTAATCCCAGCACTTGGGAGGCAGAGGTAGGAGGATCGCAGTGAGTTCAAGGCCACCCTGAGACTACATAGCGAGTTCCAGGTCAGCCTGGATTAGAGTGAGACCCTACCTTGAAAAACAAAACAACAACAAAAAAGTATAAAAGTAGGCAGCAATGTAGGAATAAGGCAGAAGGTTCTTTATCCATTTCTCTTGTCAATTATCTTTATATTACGGGCAAGAAATGGCAGCATCCAAGGCAAAACTGCCATTTAAAAAAATATTTTATTGCTAGGCATGGTGGTGAATGCCTTTAATCCCAGCACTCGGGAGGCAGAGGTAAGAGGCTCACCATGAGTTTGAAGCCAGCCTGAGACTGCATAGTAAATTCCAAGTCAGCCTGGGCTAGAGTGAGACCCTACCTTGAAAAAAATAAAATAAATTTTTATTATTTATTTATTTTTGGCTTTTCGAGGTAGGGTCTCACTCTAGCTCAGGCTGACCTGGAATTAACAATGTAGTCTCAGGGTGGCCTCGAACTCACAGCAATCTTCTGCCTCCCATGTGCTGGGATTAAAGGAGTGTGCCACCACGCCTGGCTCTTATTTATTATTTTTGAGGAGACAGAGAGAGAGAGAATGAGAATGAGTGTGCCAGGGCCTCTTGCTATTGCAAATGAATTCCGTATGTATGCACCACTTTGTGCATCTGCCTTTATGTGGGTACTGGGGAATTGAATCCAGCTGGAAGGCTTTGCAAGCGTCCTTAGCTACTGAGCCATTGAATCTGGGCTGGCAGGCTTTGCAAGCAAGTGTCTTTAGCTGCTGAGCCATCTCCCAGCCCCAACCTGCCACGGTGAACATCTCTTCTGCTGGTTAAGCCGTCCCCCGTATTCCTCGAGTTCCGCTTCACTCTGAGGTCTCTGGCACGGCTTCCTGGCTTTCTTCATGCTTAACCTTTTGCTCCCTCCCACTTGCTGGTAACGAGTACGAGTACAGTGAGCCAGAAAGCTGAGTTTCCATGTCTGAGAGAGGTCAGGTTCCACATTAAGCTCAGGGCTCAGGCCAGGCTCTGGTGGGCAAATGCAGGCTTGCTGGCAGTTGGCCCCACAGGCTGGGCAGGGCCTGGGGTCTGACAACGGCACCTGCTATCATGATAGTGGATCCCCGCTCTTTATAAATCTTCTTTTTAAAATATTTTATTTATTTATTTATTTGAGAGAGAGAGAGAGAGAGAGAGAGAGAGAATGGGTGCCCCAGGGCCTCCAGCCGCAAACGAAGCTCCAGACGCGTGCTCCACCTGGTGCATCTGGCTTACGTGGGTACTGGGGAATCGAACCTAGGTCCTTTGACTTTGCAGGCAAGTGCCTTAACTGCTAAGCCATCTCCCCAGCCCCATAAATCTGAAATCTAGAGTTTCTCTCCATGTTAGGACTGGTCCCATAGCACTGAGGGGATCTACTTATGAAGTGCCCACTCCTGTGGGGTAGGGTTTCTTAGGCGTTTCGGACGGTAGCACAGGAGGGTATGTTTTACTTCACAATGCTTGAAAGAAGAAATCAATACTTCAACAGGAAATTTAAAGTACGGACTTGAGGAAACAGATGTTGGAGGAGGAAAACTTTTCAAAGGCGCACGTGACTGCCAAAGGCAGCCGTGGCCTCTGGGAGGGGAGCAGGTTGGGGTTATCAGAGCCCAGAAGCTGGGAGGGGGACCCAACAGAGAAGGGACTCGGACATCTGGAAAGGGACACTGGCTGGCTGAGCTGATAACTCTGGGCCAAGTGAGAGAAGACACTTGATGGTTCTG
The DNA here is from genome assembly GCA_036346955.1 of Dipus sagitta. Lineage (NCBI taxonomy): Eukaryota > Metazoa > Chordata > Mammalia > Rodentia > Dipodidae > Dipus > Dipus sagitta. Next base: position 12,240,176 of record CM070775.1, on the reverse strand, counting down.
GAAGCTCAGTAGAAAGTTAGAACCAGGCAGCCTGCTATTGGGCTAAAAGGTCCCTGGTGGATGGGCAGCGGACATCACTCCCCTCTCCTCCAGCCTTGTCCCCTTACTCTAGCGCCCCTGTCAGACAGGTGAAGGAGAAGTATTGTGTCTAGACACGGTTTATGGGGGGAGGGATTTATTTGAAGCCGGCTGGAGTTCCAGGTGTGCCCCGACACCTTCGCGCTGGACACTAGGATCCAGCCACAGCAGTGACAGCACGTTACAAGCTTGCGTAAAACTCCTGAATCTACTGGAGGACATCCAAACACCCACACATGACGTGCCGGGGTTCCAGCTCCTCCCTGACAAAATGGAGGAGAGGGGGGTGGACTTGAAACCGATGGGTTAAACCTGAGTTACTGCCATACTTACCTTAACCGTGGGCACGCACTCTGATCGCGTGCGTACGTGATGTGCATGTGCGAGTGGACGCACGCATGCTACGGTGAGCGTGTGCGGAGGTCAGAGGACAACTTCAGGTGCCGACTCCCGCCTGCTATCTCGTTTGAGGCAGGATCTCTTGTTGCTCAGCCCTGGCATTCACCAGGTTAGCTGGCCCATGAGCTTCTGGACAGTTCTCCTGAGCTGGGATTACAGATGTTTGTGCTCCAGCATTTGGCTTTTTCACGGGTTCTGGGGACTCACACTTGTGTGGCAAGTACTTTAACCACTGAGACATCTCCCCAGGCCAAGTACCATGATTTTTTTTGTTTTAGCTGCATAGTGTTATATTTTACTTTACCTTATATATCCCACCTTGTTTATCATGTTTGAAATGTTAAAAAGATGGGAGAAGCAGGGTGTGGTGGCGCACACCTTTAATCCCAGCACTCAGGAGGCAGAGATAGGAGGATTGCTGTGAGTTTGGGGCCGCCCTGAGACTCCATAGTGAATTCCAGGTCAGCCTGGGCTAGAGTGAGACCCTACCTTCGAAAACAAAAAAAAAAAAGATGGGAGAGTGGTGCACACCTGTAACCTCAGTATTGAAGACCCAGGCAGGAGGGGCACTGCAACTTTGAGGGCAGTATAGTCTACATAGCAAGTTCTAGGCCAATCAGGGCTAGAGTGAGACCCAGTTTATTTAAAAAAAGAAAAAAAAAAAGCTTCAGGCTGGGGAGATGGCTCGGTGGTTAAAAGTGCTTGTTTGCAAAGCTTGCTGGGTTGGGTTTAGTTCTCCAGTACCCACATAAAGCCAGGTGCACAAAATGGCACATGTATCTGGATTTACTTTGCAGTGGCAAGAGGCCCTGGCATACCCATTCTCTCTCTCTCTCCCTGCAAATAAATAAATATATTAAAAATAAAAATAAAAGCTTGGAGAGCTCCATCACACTGATCTCATGACCATGCAAGTAGGCTATGACTCAGTGAGAAAAACCTGCTCTATCTAAGTGCTGGACCAAGCTCTGGCATCCAGCCTGTCTTTCCTCCTGACTCCTCCCACAGCAACATGACTTGCAAGGGGCCCCTCCACTGAACCCATGTGGGGCCGAATTTCTCTAGGCTCCAGGAATGTTGATATTCACATGTGGCAAACATTTTGCATGCAGTTAGTGCCCTCAGATCCCTGAGTTTGCTTCCTGCAGTTTCAGTTACCCACAGCCAACAAAGGTTCAAATTGTTAAATAGAAAATTCCAGAAACAAACCGCCTGTAGGTTTTAAATAATTTCGTTAGACTGTATCTATTCGGGTCTATCAGTTATTGTTGATCTCTTATTATGCCTAATTTATAAACTAAACTTTATCATGAGGATGTGTCTTTAGGAAAAAATCGCATATTAGGATTCCATACAATCCACCCTGGGCCTTGGAAAATCTCCCACAAACAAGGGACCTATAGGAGTACTGGAAAAAATGTAAGGGACCATTAATCAAAACATTTATTTAAACTGGGCATGGTGGCGTATGTCTTTAATCCCAGCACTTGGGAGGCAGAGGTAGGAGGATCACAGTGAGTCGGAGGCCACCCTGAGACTCCATAGTAAATTCCAGGTCAGCCTGAGCTAATGTGAGACCCTACCTCAAAAAACAAAAAAACAAAGCAACAACCAAAAATTTATTTATTTATAAACAGAGAGAGAGATAGGCAAGAAAGGATGGTCATACCAGGGTCTCTAGCCACTAGAAACAAACTCCAGATGAATGTGCCACTTTGTGCATCTGGCTTTATGTGGGTCCTGGGGGATGGATCCCAGATCGTTAGGCTTTGCAGGCAAGCGCCATAACCACTGAGCTATCTCTCCAGCCCCTCAAAATATTTATTGTGTTCATATCTCATATACGGTATTATCTGGATGTTTTTGGGAAAAGCTTGAAACACAGTGAGGAGAAAATACAAAAGTCAAGCAACAAACAATAGACGAACCGCCTCTAGGCAACGGTGTTAGTTGTCGAGTGAGTAGGGTGCAGGGTGATAGATAGCATCACAAGCAGGAAAGATCTGGAAAGACTTCATGAAGAACAGGTAGGATTTAGATGCTGACAGTGAGGGGAAGAGAACAGAGGCGACGGAAATGGGCTCCAGGAAGCGCGGGGACCACTTGGTGCAGCACTGGCACCTGGGGCCAGGACCAGCAAAGGGAAGCAGAGACCAAGCAGGCTGTGAGGTGAAACCTCGGAAACGGGAGGATGTGGAGTCAGAACCTTGGAAACGACCCTCGCGTTGAAGGAGCGGGTAGAAGAGCAGCGAATAACAGTGACGGGCAGTAGAAAGCTTTCATGAGAACAAAGGTCATGGGTCACCACGGAGGGTGATTAGAAGCCAAGAAGACAGAGGACCTAAGGAAACATCTGAATGTTTTTAAAATTATTTATTTAAGAGAGAGAAAGACTCAGAGAGAGAGAGAGAGGAAGAATGGGAGTGCCAGGGTTTCTTGCCACTGCAAATGAACTCTGGGTGTATGTACCACCTAGTGTGTGGCTTTATGTGGGTGCTGGGGAATGGAATAGGGACCATCATGCTTTGCAAGAAAGCACTTTAACCGCTGAGCCACCTCTCCAACCCTGACATCTTTAAAAAAAAATTATTTGTTTTATTTTGAAAGAGAGAGGGAAAGAGGCAGATAGAGAGAGAATGGGCAAGCCAGGCCCTCCAGCCACTGCAAACAAACTCCAGACCCGTGCACCACCTTGTGCATCTGGCTTTATGTAGGTCTTGGGGAACTGAACTGAACCTGGGTCCTTAGGCTTTGCTGGCAAATGTCTTAACCGCTAAGCCATCTCTCTAGCCCCCTTAAAATTTTTTTAAAAATATTTTATTTATTTATTTTGAAAGAGTGGGGCAGAGAGAGCAGAGAGAGTTGACATCTGACTTTTTATGTTGTCTCTTTAACAAGGGTGGGATTCATCTATTACTTTCAACTCCACTTTTTGTTGTTGTTTGCAGAGTGTTTAGCACTTGAATGGGCCCTCTGTATCCAATGAAAACAAAGTTTCTTGTTGGCTCTTGTTCTGACCCAGCTTTGAGGTGTTTCAAGGCTACACTTCAATGGCTCATGACTGGACCCCTCCAGCTCACACAGCTGTCTGCTTCCCCTGCTGTCACCCATTCTCAAAGGGCTCCTCTGGCTGAGCACATTCTCTGGGATCCCGACACCCAAAACAAGGAGGGCAAGGCATGGGTCTCTTGCCTTTGGAGCCTTCAAGGCTGCAGAACCCTGGCCAGCTGCATTGCAGAAACACAAGGTCACGAGGGAAACCAAGTGAGAGATAGATGGATCAGGTGAACCTAATCCCCACTACACAAACATGTGTTCAGCTGGTAGCAGGTCAGCCTCATCTTCTACAGTAAAGGAGAATCCACATGCTCATTACGTATACGGAGCTGTGACCAAAGAGCGACATTGCTACTCTAAGGATGTCACTTGTCCTGGCCTTTATGACTTAAAGTGATGTCATTTCCTCTGCCTAATGTATGCTAAGATGATGTAGATCTTTTTTCCTCTTAAATAACAGATTTCAGGTATTTTGTCTGCTTCTCTACTTACATGAAGTAGGATAAACCACTCTGGTCATGGATGTAATAGTTTTCATAATTGAAACAACTATGAAAACAGCCTGACAAGCCACGTACATGACTGCGTAATACTTGTTGAGTTACTGCCCTGCGGACTAAATCAAGTAGAAGGTGAACTATATACTATAGTGTGGAAATTTTTTTTTCAATTGCTGACACTAGAGTTCCTCTTAGGGAAGCAATTTTTTTTTTGTTTTGTTTTTGTTTTTTGAGGTAGGGTCTCACTCTAGCCCAGGCTGACCTGGAATTCACTAGGTAGTCTCAGGGTGGCCTCGAACTCACGGCGATCCTCCAACCTCTGCCTCCTGAGTGCTGGGATTAAAGGCGTGCACCACCACGCCCGGCAGGAAGCAATTTTTTAATTAATTAATTAATTAATTTTATTTATTTGAGAGAGAGAGAGGGAGGCCAATAAAATGATGTGTGCACCAGGGCCTTTAGCTGCTGTAAATGAACTCCAGACACGTGCACCACCTTGTGCATCTGGCTTATGTAGGTCCTTGGGAATCGGGTCCTTTGACTTTGCAGGCAAATGCCTTAACAGCTAAGCCATCTCTCCAGCCAGCCCCCCCCTCTTTTTTTGCATAGGACAACACTCCGATAAACAGTTTAAGAGTGGTAGGTAATCATGAAGGTATGGGTTAGGAGATAGACATAACTGAAAATACTGTGTAAAGAGAGGGAAGAGGGTGTTAAACCGGAGAGAGAGTGGGTAGTGGCAAATTGTGGCTTATGCCGAAGGGATAGGAGGGAGTTGGAGAATAAAAGTACCATGGGTGGAAATAAAGGACCTTTAAAAGGAGGGGTTTCTAATTATTTTGTCTTTCATTAAACTGATAAGAACAGGTACTACACTTGATCTTAGCCAAAAGGCTGAGAAGCAATTGTTTTTCATTTAAAACCACATATGACAGCCAGGTGTGGTGGCGCACGCCTTTAATCCCAGCACTCGGGAGGCAGAGGTAGGAGGATGACTGTGAGTTCGAGGCCACCCTGAGAGTACATAGTGAATTTCAGGTCACTGAAATTGGGCTACAGTGAGACCCTACTTCAAGACACACACACACACACACATACACACACACACACACAAACCCACATACTACAACTCCCCTTAAATGCATGCTGCATAAACCAAAGAAAAGCGACTGCTTTCTATGCTCTGTGCCAGCAGGAGAGAAAAGAGTTGCAAGTGAGGGCCTGGAGAGATGGCTTAGTGGTTAAGCGCTTGCCTGTGAAGCCTAAGAACCCCGGTTCGAGGCTGGATTCCCCAGGACCCACATAAGCCAGATGCACAAGGGGGAGCACGCGTCTGGAGTTCGTTTGCAGTGGCTGGAGGCCCTGGCGCGCCTATTCTCTCTCTCTCTCTGTATCTGCCTCTTTCTCTCTCTGTTGCTCTCAACTAACTAACTAACTAACTAAATAAACAAAAAAATTTAAAAAAAAAAGAGTTGCAAGCAAGATATGAGGGAGTCTGCTTGGAGAAAAAACTCAGAGCCAGAAGTGACCATGAGATTGTACGCCCCCAGGGATTGTGCAGTCTTGGAGAGCACTGGGCCTCCCCACAGAGGTGGAGAAGAGATTTGAGCCAATTTTAACAAAATCTCTGTGACAGGGTGATCCTGACAATATAGCAGTTTGCCCTCCTCTCTGAGACAGTCTCATTCTGCAGCCCAGAGTGGCCTGGAATTTATAATGTACTTTAGGCTGATCTCAAAGTTGAGCCAACCCTCCGGTCTCACTCTCCCAAGTGCTGAGATTACAGGTGTGAGTGATCACACTCAGCTCAATTAGTTCTCACGAGACATTTACTATTAGAAAATATCAAGATCAGCAACTCCCTTTCCCATCCAAAAACTTTTTTCATTAAAAAAAAAAAAGTTTTATTTATTGCAAGCAGAGAGATAGAACAGAGACAGTGTGAGAATGGATGTGCCGGGACCTCCGGCCGCTGCAAACGAACTCCAGATGCATGTGCCACTTTTGTGCATCTGGCTTTTACGTTCATGTTGGGGAACCAGAGTGCAGGCCAGCGCCCTAACCGCTGAGCCATCTCTCCACCCCCACATATCAATTTCCTCATCTATAAAAGCTGGAGATTGGGCTTAGGATATTTCTAGGATTTTTATTAGAGCTCTGACGACATGTTATGTTCCCTTTGAGGTAAATTTACACACAGTAAAATGCGCAAATAGTAACGGCGCAATTCCATGACCTTTCACAACGGCATACGCTCCTGTAACCTAAGCGCTTCATCACTGCAGAAAAATTCCCTTCTCAGCCAGCCCTCCTCCTTTAATGGCCAGCCAAACCACTCTTTTGGCTTTTGTCACAATGGATTAGATAGCTCACATGTGTTCCATGCAGCTTCATTCAGTATTAATGCTCATCTCTCACAACAACTGATACAGACCTCTCCCTTTCGCAGACTAGAACATTCAGGATCACAGGCGGCACGGTGACCCGTGTCAACAGCTACAAAGCAGTCAGCCAGGACTCTTTAGAACCAGCTCTAGAAACTCATGTTCTTAGCATGCATGTACCACACTGACGATCCTGGAGAGGCCACAAATGGCTGCCTGAGAAATACCGTAGTTGCAAATCCAATCGAGACCAATGCCGTTTTGAAGTTCCCAGCCCTCCTGAATAATTCATCCTAAAGCTGTGCGTGCATTTCATTTCTATCCCACTCTGCAAAAAGGGGGCTGTGAAAGGCTGCAAATTCCTTTTTTTTTTCTTTTTCTTTTCTTTCTTTCTTTTTTTATTTTTCAAAGTAGGGTCTCACCCTAGCTCAGGGTGGCCCTGAACTCACGGTGATCTTCCTACCTCTGCCTCTCCAGTGCTGAGATTTAAAGGTGTGCGTCACCACGTCCAGCTCTTCTTTTTTAAAAAAAAAAAAATTTTTATTTGCAAGCAGCGAGAGAGAGAGAAGAAAGACAAGCAGGAGTGGTGGCTCACACCTTTAATCCCAGCACCCGGGAGGCAGAGGTAGGAGGATCGCCATGAGTTTGAGGCCACCCTGAGCCTCCATGGTGAATTCCAGGTCTGCCCAACCCCACAAAAACAAAAAGAAAGCAAGTGTGAGAATATGAAAATAGGTGTGTCAGGGCCTCCAGTCACTGCAAACAAACTCCAGATGCATGCACCACTTTGTGCATCTGGCTTTACGTGGGTACTGGAGAATCGAACCCAGGTTGTTCTGTTTTCTTTCTTTTTAAAATTGTTTATTTGCAAGCAGAGGGGGGGGGGGGAGGCAGAGAGGCACACTGGATGTTTGACTGTTCTAGAAACACAGAGCTGGTTGAGGCTCCACACTTGGGTCCTGGCCGGGCCAGCGAGGGGTCGGGGAGGGGTGTCCACGCCGCGGGCACCGGGGATGCTCGGGCGCCGCCGCAACTCGGGGATCCCGAGCCACCCACCCCCTTCGACGTGGCGCCCCGGGCCTCTGCGCTCGGCCGCCCCCGCCACCTCCCTTGGCCCAGGCTCCTCCCAGAGCTCGCCGGGAGCCCGCGCACTCCCCGCCGCGGCTGCCATGGCAACCGCGCGCCGCGGCCTCTCCACGCCCGTCGCGAACTAACGGACTTCCCCGGGCGGCCGGCGCCCCGCCCGCACCCCACCCGGAGGACCGCATCTCCGACGGCGCCGCCGATCTGCGGAGCCTAGGTAGTGACTCCGGGGGGGACCGGGACGCAAGCGAGAGGGGGGGACGAGCAGGACTGGGGTGCCCAAGTGGACGGTCCAGCCGCCAGGGGAACGCGGGGTTTCCGAGGGCGCTGGGGAACGCCCGGTGGGAAAGAGAGCGGGAGGGACCAGCGAGCCGGAGCGCCAGGCTCGCGGGGCATCATGGGCTTTGTAGTTCGGCGGCTTCTCGGCCTCGCGGGTCTTGGCTGGGTAACTCGTACCCGCGAACTACAAGGCCCGGCGGCCCCCACCATTGAGACCGAGCGCTGAACTTGGAGCGGGTCCTGAAGGAGTGCATGGTCGCTCTTTGTCTGGAGGGGGCTCTTGGGTGGTCGCGGAACTGGGAAAGGGAAAGTGGAGGTGAGACGTGGGCCTCCTCGTTGCGGTTTGGCCTGCCCCGGGGCAGAGAGCTGTGCACTGCCAGTCCCACCCCGCGGCGCCACTGTCCGCCCAGGCTCGGGGAGCAGCAGCCGCCCGAGCTGCAGGGCCTCGGGCCTGCCTCGCCTCCACCCTCCTAGGGTGTGCTGCCTCTTGGTGCAGAACCGTATGTATGGCCCAAGATTGATGCAAAACCCGAGGGATAGCCTTAATTTTGACAGGCCTCTCGCCCTTGTTTCTGGGTGTTTAAACAATGCTTATTTTAAAGTAGCTAAGAGCCGTTAGCATACCAAACCCATCCATTAGTAAGGACTCAAAAAGGCAGTAATTTTTAAAGGGCAGTTGTGAACGTGGATCAGAAGATGACTGTTATATGGTGGTATCTGGTATTGTTACCGTTTGCATTTTTATCTACTAGGGTTGAAGGTTTTGAAGTAAGTGCACTCCCCTCTTGGTCCCCACTTAGCAGCATGAGCATTGCCTACACATATTTTGATTCTATTTTGAAGAGTAGTTTAGCTTTAAGTGACTAGTAACCATTTAAGCACTTTTTTTTTTACAACAATGCCTAGAATTATTTTCTTTGATTATTTCAGTGTTTTTCAAAATAAAATTTCTGAAGGTCTTATTTCAGAATGAAAAATGCTATATCCTAACTTTTTTTTTTTTTTTTAATGCTTTGCCATGGAATACATCTTAGTCACCAGCTGAGTCGAGGCCTAGTGGTAAGGAAATGGACAAACATAGAAAACCAGCCACTGCTATTCGTTAAAGCTTTTCAATAGGTTGGATAGGCTCCTAAAGTTAGATATTTTATGCTGTGAGTTGGGAAATCATTTGTAGCATGAGCTTATGTTTTGTGTCTGTTTTTAGAAGCAGCAACAACAACCAAAATGGCCAGGAAAAAAAAAATGCTTTTTTCTTTCAATGATGCTGGCCTCTGTGAATATATCTAATGAAGTACTCTTTCATGAGACAAACTGGGTTTAATAAGAGAATTGGGTGCAGATGGGGTGGGGAGGGAGCCTTTATATAGCATAGGAACTTAAGGTATGTTATTCATTCATACAAAACTTGCTAACCTGCCAGGTGGTAGAAATACAGAGATGAATAGAAGATAGCCTGTTTCCTACATTGGCAGACAATCACGTGATCACAATTGTGCGCTATGTGCCAATTACCAAAGGAGCAGTAATAATTTCAGTGGGAATAACCCCATAAAACATCTATTGAATACTTTGTGCAAGTTACTTTATAGAATATTTTGAATATTTGATCCTCACGATGAAGAAATGAAGTAGTTATTGTTATTTAGACAGTAGGAAATGGGTTTAGAGATCTTTCCCGAAGTCATTGTGAAGTATGAAGATGAGATTGCAACTTAGGTGTGTCTAACCTTATGTCATGATCTTAGCCACTGACATTGTCCCTACCGCTTAGAAAGATTGTGATTCTGTCTAAGAAGATCAGGAGAGGCCTTTGGTATGAAGTGACTTTTAACATGTTAGGAAAGAGGATGACATAATTCTTAGCAAATGACATGAGCAAGGATAAATTTATTTTTCGTTCTACTTTTCCTCTTCTCTCCCTCCCCTTGTTCTATTTTTTTGGTTTTTCGAGATAGGGTCTCACTGTAGCCCAGGCTGACCTGGAATTCACTATGTAGTCTCACGTTGGCCTCCAACTCATGGTGATCCTCCTACCTAGGCCTCCCGAGTGAGTGCTGTGATTAAAGGCATGTGCCACCACTCCCGGCCTTTTCTTTCTTTTCTAAAACAAGGTCTTACTCTGTAGCCTGGATTGATCTTGAACTCACCATATGGCATTGAACTTCTGATGCTCTTGCCTCAGTTTCTCAAATTCTGGGAATTATAGAAATGAGCCATTATACCCAGCTCAAAGGATAGATTTAGGAATGAGATCTTCTAAGTGCCTCCATCTCAGAATACTTTCAGTGTAGTAGGAGAAGCCAAATCGAAAAGTACTTGGTACCATGATCAGCATTTAGGATTTTCTTAATACGGAGCTAGAATGAAGAATATTGGGTTAAGTCAGTGGCGTTGTTGGGCTTATAAATTAGGAACATATTCCATCTCCAGTTTGGAGAGTGGACCCAGAAAAATAAGAGTGGTGGTGGGAAAATCAGCCATAGGAAATAAAAGGTGCAGTGTGGAATTTCAGAGGATCTGAACCAAGCGGTTGGAGTAACAGAGGTGGATTTGAGTGATCTTTAAGGGGTAAAGTTGATAAGACTTAGCAGACTTAACTGATGTTGGGAGCTAGTGAGGTTTGGATGCCCGAGCACATTTATGTCTAGAGGATAGTGGAACTGTTGGGTGAGATGAAGAAGGGCGCGGGCTTTTGCTGTGATGAGAGAAAGATGAGGGGAAGTTAGTTCAGTTTCAAATATATCCCAGGGAAAGTGTGTTTAGGTCTGGAGTTCAGAGAGGTCATGGCTGGATAGAGGCTTGAATATAAGCAGTTGAAGCTTATAGGAGATATGGCCAGAAGTGAAGAAGGAAGAGGGTTGCATGAGGACCTCTCTGAAAACAGTATCATTTAAAGTAGGTGCAGGAAGTGTCCAATGGATTTGGTGGCCAGAAATCATTTAAGAACTTTGCATAGATGGAAGAAGAGCCAGTAAATAAGAACTTCTTTGGAAGTGTTTAAAAGCTGGGCATGGTGGCACGTGCTTGGAATCCCAGTGATTGGGAAACTGAGGCAGGAAGATTGCTAGGAGTTCTAGGCCACTCATGCTATATAGCAAGGCCTTGTCTTAAAAAAATTATACGTATAAGTTTTTCTTGGATTTGAGGCCCACTCTATGGAGAGAACTCATGCTTGATATGGAAAACCTAGTCAGAAGCCTGTGGTTGAGGTCACAGTCCCTTGGGGAATTATTACTGTTGTTTGGCTGTATGGATATGTTGTGCCCATCAGATTACCTTCGAGATATTTATGTTTATGCCCATAGATAAGAGCTGCTCTCACTTTTGGCTGGAGAATCATCTTTGTGTAGTTGACAGTAACTATTGGGGAGACTCAGAACTCCTCAGCGAGCTGGGAGAGTGACTGAGTGCCCAGTGCTAAGTGAGGGATCTCTGCTGTGCCCTCCAAGGCTCAGGGCATATTGTGGAAGAGGGAGCAAGATGGGGCGGGAAGAATGTAACAGCCAGAGGATGAGGAGAGCTTTGGGGAGGGGGAGGGTTAACTTTTCCATAGTGGTACATGTACAATAGAAAAGAAATTAGCATGTAATTCTCACTTATCTTGAAGATTCCAGTTTTACTTTAATCTGTACCTCTGTATCCTCAGCAGGGTTATTGTGAAGCTAAACTCAGCATATTTTTTAAGGTATTTTCATCTTTAAAATTTTTAAGAGTCTGTTTACCAGCTGTAACTGTAAAGCTGGGCATGGTAGAGCACACCTTTCACCCCAGTACTTGGGAGGCTGAGGTCGGAGGATCACTGAGTTCAGGGCCGGCCTGGGCTAAATACAGCGTGAGCTCCAGGTCAGCCTGGGCTAGTGTGAGACCCTGCCTCAAAAATGAACCAACCTACCACCGAAACAAAACACAGAAATGTAAATGTCTCTACTATCTTTATCCTATCTGATAGTACTTCCTTAATATAAGCTTCCAGTCCTATTGCTTTTTAAAGGAGCTTTACTAATGAAGAGAACAGAAGATGAGGAAGTAACTAAGAACATTAGTAGGAAGATTTTCTCCCCAAAGATCCATAAGCCATTGGGGAAAGAACCAATAGAGATTTTTGAAGATGTAGGATGTGAAAAGGGAGGAGTTGACCGAGATCCATGAAAATGTGATGAGGGCGGGACGGCATGGGCAGGGTGGAAGGATTGTTCTTGAATTCATCACTTAGTTACAAGGTAAGTGCTTAGACGCATTCCTAGGTCACAGGCTGTGCTGATAAGAGAGTCCCTAAGAAGAAAGGAATGAGAATGGTCAGAGGTATTTGTAGGTTGGTCCACAAGCAGTAGCCAGGCTCAGTAGGCCTTGTGTCCTTCTAGTTCCTCCCAGCTTGTTCCCTCTCAAGTGCACAAATTTGTCTACAGTCAGTTTAGAAGCAGGTCACCAGCAAGTCTCCAAGTCAGTGAGTAACTCCCAGCAGAGTGAGCAGCCCCACCCAGGAGCCCCTGGAAACAGCCCTGAAAAGGGATGGCATGGGGAATGGACAATGACACAGAGAATAAAGATCCAACCACACGCACACACACGCAGTGGACTTTGAAAGATCTTGACATTGGCCACACTGGGTAAAGGAAAGTTTCCTAGTGTTTATTTGGCATTGGAAACACAAAACAAGTTCATTCTAGCTCTGTTGGGTGATGCTGTCCTCTGAGAAAAACAGCCATTGCCATCTTTGTCAGAAGCCGCTGCGACCACTCAGGAGAGACCCCCAAGGTGGGGCCTGTCAACCTTCCTCCGCAGAGGGGTGTGTGGGAGGTTGTCGGGCCATCACCGGAGATCTCTGTGCCGGCTGTATGCAGTGGTGCATGCAGAGGGGAAGATCGGGGAACAGGGAGCATCATGCCACTATGGGAGGTCGTCCATGCTGAGGTGAGGCCTCAGCACTACAGCTACTTTGGGGTCCTCCATGCTCCTGAGAGTAGCCCCTCACCCCGCTTTGTAGGGAAGCACAATAAAGTCATTGGTTTGTCAGGTCGGACTTGGGTGGGATCTTACTTTAGGCTGTTGTGGGTGCCCTGTTTGGCGTCTCCCCAGAAAAGGTTTCATGCACAACTTGGTGCCCTAATAGGGCCCGAACAGAACTAAAGATGAGTTTGGGAGGAGCCATTGCATGGCCCTTGCTTTGGGTGCTGGGACATGAACCAGGGCTGAGCTGTTTAGGGGGCACCCATGCAGGAAACCCTCACAAGGTGGTCTCTCCCCACGCGTGACAGCGTGCCCTGCCAGGACAGCGGTTGTGTGGGCCCTGTTTTGGGGAGTGGGATTTGTAAGTGGGGTTGGGCCATCCAGAAGTAAAGTGTCTGGGGGAGGAATCCTGCGTGGCAGTCTCCCCCTAGGTGGCCTGCTTGATGAGTGGGGTTCACCATCCAAGTATGGGGTCCCATCTTTAGTTCTGTTGGCCCCTGTTTGGACACCACCTGTTGCATGAGACCTTTGTCGGGGAGATGCCCTGACAATAGCAGAAAGCCCAGAGCACACATTGCAGTCCCTGAGAGGGGCACGTAAGGGGCAGGAGTGGGCAAGCTGCCGTGGAGGCTGTGTGGCCATGGTGGTGCGTACTAAGATGGGTGTCTGAGGCCAGGCCAGCCGCTCAGAGGGCACCTGATGGTGTGAAGGAGGAGTTACAAGGGAAAGTGATCCATGACTAGCATCCTCCACGCCAGCTTCTGATCTGGTGTGTACATTGGGTTAGAGAGAATGAGATGGAAGTGTTGGCTTGCCTGTTCTAGGGCTGGGGGTCTGGAAGGGAAAGAGCACAGTTAGGTCAGTGTTAAAAATCCCCTCCGGGGGCCTGGAGAGATGGCTTAGTGGTTAGGGCACTTGTCTGCAAAGCCTAAGGACTCATGTTTGACTCTCCAGGTCCCATGTAAGCCAGATGCACAAGGTGATGCGAGAGTGAAAGGTTGCACATGCACACAAGGTGGCGCGTGCATCTTGAAGTTCAGTGCAGTGGCTGGAGGCCCTGGTGTGCCAATTCTCTCTTTCTCTCTCTCATAAAAAAAAAAAAAAAAAAAATCCTCTCCTGGGAACCCAAAACTTGGAAGTCATAGGAAGAATTGGACAGACAAGAGGGTGAAAATGAGGTAGAAATGGTAGGAAACAGCCGAGGTCTGACTTCTAATGCAAAGATAGGGGTCCATCCGTGCTTCAGCATGCAGGCGGGGCCTTGGTCACCGGAGCGTGGAGAGCCCGTGGCGTGGGGAGGGCTGAGCGCCTGCCCTGCTGGGATGGGAGCAAGCGGCACGTGAAGCGGTGCACGTGGCAGGCGATGGGGTCCGCCTGAGCCTGCGGCAGCCCAGGGAGCGGCACGTGAAGCGGTGCACGTGGCAGGCGATGGGGTCCGCCTGAGCCTGCGGCAGCCCAGGGAGCGGCACGTGAAGCGGTGCCCGTGGCAGGCGATGGGGTCCGCCTGAGCGCTGCGGCAGCCCAGGGAGCGGCACGTGAAGCGGTGCCCGTGGCAGGCGATGGGGTCCGCCTGAGCGCTGCGGCAGCCCCGGGAGCGGCACGTGAAGCGGTGCACGTGGCAGGCGATGGGGTCCGCCTGAGCGCTGCGGCAGCCCCGGGAGCGGCAATGGAAGCACACATCCCTCCCCGACACACAGGCTGGTGACCAGAGGCACTGAGCGATGAGTTCCTCCAGCTATTAGGGACCACGTAGGGTTATAGCAGATGGGTCCCCTGAATGGTCCAGAGGGACTGATAGCCAGTCCACGGGCCAGGCGCTGTGTGTCCAGGTTGAAGTGTGCGGCAGCAGGGGATGCGCCTTGGTGCACTGGCTGAGCCTGGTCGCTACGCGGCAGCCGGAGCTGCTGTTGGCAGGGATCAGTGATCAGTGGCTGTGATCTGTAGCCTTCAAGAAGAGAAAACCAGGGAGGGCACGGACTGCCGTGCACGTGCAGGCATCGGGGCCGCTTTGGGTCAAGGCAGGTCCTAAACAGATGGATAGAGCACGTGTGCGGTGGCACTCAGGTGGTCCTTTGAAGCTGGGCAAGCACCCGGCTCGGCACTGAATGGGTGCACGTGGCAGGCGATGGGGTCCGCCTGAGCCTGCGGCAGCCCCGGGAGCGGCACGTGAAGTGGTGCACGTGGCAGGCGATGGGGTCCGCCTGAGCCTGCGGCAGCCCCGGGAGCGGCACGTGAAGCGGTGCACGTGGCAGGCGATGGGGTCCGCCTGAGCCTGCGGCAGCCCCGGGAGCGGCACGTGAAGCGGTGCACGTGGCAGGCGATGCGGTCCGCCTGAGCCTGCGGCAGCCCCGGGAGCGGCACGTGAAGCGGTGCACGTGGCAGGCGATGGGGTCCGCCTGAGCGCTGCGGCAGCCCCGGGAGCGGCACGTGAAGCGGTGCACGTGGCAGGCGATGGGGTCCGCCTGAGCGCTGCGGCAGCCCCGGGAGCGGCACGTGAAGTGGTGCACGTGGCAGGCGATGCGGTCCGCCTGAGCCTGCGGCAGCCCCGGGAGCGGCACGTGAAGCGGTGCACGTGGCAGGCGATGGGGTCCGCCTGAGCGCTGCGGCAGCCCCGGGAGCGGTAATGGAAGCACACATCCCTCCCCGACACACAGGCTGGTTACCAGAGGCACTGAGCGGAATTAGTTCCTCCCAGCTATTAGGGACACTGGGTTATAACCAGCTGAGGTCCCCTGAATTCCAAGGTATGATAGCCAGTCCACGGGGCCAGATACAGCTGTGTTCGTCCAAGAGTTAAGAAGTTGATGTGGCAAGAGGACTGGTTTGGCGCCTTGGTGACCTTGCAGTGCCCTGGTTTCTACGAGGCAGGAGCTGCTTTGGCAGATCTTAGTGATCAGTGAGCATGTGAATCTGGTAGACCTATCAAGAGAGGAGAAAAACCAGGAAGGGGGACGGACTGCCCAGATGACGCAGAAGCATCGGTGGCAAGATTTGGGTCAAGGCAAGGTTCCTAAACAAGAAATGGATAGAAAGTCATACGATGTGCTGGTGAGCCTCTGGTGGCTTTGAAGATGGAAGAACCGTTCTTCGAGTCATGAATGATGGGACAGTGCAGGTGCAAGGGACCAAGCTTGTCCCGGGCTGGGGTAGTTCTCTCCACAGAGTAAGATGTGCACTTCCTGCAAAAAGTGCACCAGAGACGGAAATTGATCACCTAAGTTAGGACCCTCGGCAACCAGGTATGGCCACTGGAGAGGCAGGCAAAGAATTGATGGACGTGTGGTTGGCCACTATGGGGCAACAGACATGGAAGGAATATATAGTAGAATTTAACAGGAATCAGGAATCCTGATAGTTTACCACACGACAGCCCATTGAGTCCTCCCTGAAATCAAGAAGCAGATGCCCTTACCAACGTATGAGCCACAGGTGCCACCAGAGGCTGCTCATGGGATTCACATAATGTGTGGCCACAGGGAGCCAGCATGGGATGGCAAGTAGCAAAGCCGCTGGCATTGCCATAAAATATTCTGACTTGAAGTGGGCCGTGCAGTCATGTGAGGACTGCGCCAGATCACTGTGACGGGACAGTTCCATTGGCCTATCCGTGAGAGACTGGCAGACAGACTCTAGGGTCTATTCTTGTCAGTGAGGGGTGTGAATATGCACTCCCATGTGTGAACACAGCCACAGGCCCCTTGTAAGCATTTCCTTACAAGTGAGCAACAGCCGAACCTGCCATCAAGGATCTCACCCAACTCATCACTGTGTGCGAGTGACCACGGAGGACTCACAATGATAGGGCCGCCATTTCAGACACTGAGGTGCAAAACTGGCTGAGGACAGTCAGGTGCCATGGCACGTCACCTGCCTCTCACCCTCCCTGGGGCTAGGTTAACTGAGAAGATGTGGGGTGCTGGAACAAGTTTCATTGTAAGAGCCCCTTGTGTAGTAAGGAAAGGCACCCAGAAACCATATGGTTACATGAGAACCCCAGAGCTGGAGCTGGGTTGTTTCCTAGGAGTGGTTGGCCAGGCCGGCCCCCAAGACCCTCAGGAGGATGAAGGCTCTTGTCACTGCTGTTGGTTGCCAGGGCTAGATATGAGACTGTGGCTAAAGACGTAGCTCACTTTGCTTGTAGGACATGGAGAAACGAGATGGACTGCACGGGAAGCGGTGCGACTCCCATAGCTCCTGCTGCTGCGGGAGAGGACGTTTCTGTGGCGGTGGAGGATACTGCAGAAGCTCCTGGCAGCCAGGTTTCTGCGGCTGACTGTCAGCGTGACATGATGGCCCAGCACTCACCTATGAGTGGAGGAAGATGACCCCATGTCTGCATCACCCCTGGGAGGCTCAGGGAACACTGGGGACAGGAGAATGCAAGAGTGATGGAAAGCATGGAGTGCAGTGTGGCGCTGGCCTCTGCGAAGAACACCATTGCTGTCTTCATAGGAGGCAGCTGCGACCACGAGCACTCATGAGAGACCCTCAAGCTTGGGCCTGTCACCCTTCCTCCGTCGAAGGAGGGATGTCAGGAGAGTCTCACTGCCGCTTGATGGGTGTGGTCTCAGAAGGAGGCAGAGGACAGGGAGTCCACGCAGCTGTGGGGAGGTGCCATTGCTGCTGAGATGAGGCTTCTCAATGCTACAGCTGTCTTGGGATCATCTACACCTACAAGTAGGATTCATGGGTTTAATTCACATTCCCTGACGGGGTGATAGAGGGAGGTGGGGACCTCATTTCAAGACTGTTAAATACCCCTGGGTCATAAGAAATCTTTCAGAACCATCGAATTTACACACACACACACACACATCAGATCCCCTTATGCACAAGGAGAACTCCTAAGTCAGGCCTGCTGCATGCTTCTGGAACCTGCTCCTGAGACCTCTCTTATCACTGATCACCTGCCCCCCCCCCCCCCCCCCCCCCCGCTCACCTGACTGAGCAGGCAGTCCTCCACTGCTACCCAGAAAGCTTCACCTCAACACATGTGACAATTCTTGACCGTAAGAATCGTGCTGCTTTCACTGGTTAGTAATCTAGAGGCAAGGTTCAACTGCAGCTGTCCTCACAGCCTATGCTGGGCAAGGTGTCCTTGTGGAAGACAAAGTCATTGTCTGGCTGTGGGGAAAGTGGCCACATGGCCTTCCTGTCTCACCATTGATAGACTGTGAAGTAGCGTATGTGTGCGTGTGTGCATGTGTGCGTGTAACTTACTGGGTTACCCAGCCTAGGAAAGCCGGTGGAATGAGTATGTTTTTTTGTGTGCTGTTTTTTAACGTTAAAACTTGTCTAGACTTCATTTTCCTTTTCGTGGTGTTGCCTTAGGAATGTTCTTGCCCGTCAGCCTCCAGCCTGACTGGGTTTCTAACTTTCCTTGGTCACTGGTAAAGGAACATGTTTTCCACTCTGTCTTGAGATTTGATCAGAGCACAGAAGGAACCAATTCTTTCAGCTTTTTGAGGCAAGGTCTTGCTCTAGCCCAGGCTCACCAGGAACTCCCTCGGTAGCCCAGGCTGGTCTTGAACTCATGGTGACCCTGTCACTTCAGCCTCCAGAGTGCTGGAATTACAGGTGAGAGCCACCATGCCTGGTGCAGCTCTTTCTAAATGCTAAAAGGTCTTTCTTATGTTGGAGCTATGGCATGGGTAAATATATGTGTGTGTGTGTATCTAACTGGAAAAAAGTCTTATATCATTCAGATACTCTGAATTACTAGTTTAAGTTTTTTAAAATTTATTTTTATTTGATACCGAGAGAGAGGGGGAGAGAAAGAGAATGGGAGTGCCAGGGCCTTTAGCCACTGCAAATGAGCTCCAGATGTATGTGCCACCTTGTGCATCTAGTTTACATGGGACCTAGAGAATTTAACCTGGGTCCTTAGGCTTTGCAGGCAAGTGTTAACTGCTAAACCATCTCTCCAGCCTGCCAAATAATTTTTACTCATATAGGCAGTTGAATCAAAATACATTATTCCTTCTTGCCTGGGAAGCCTTTTATTTTGGATTATTGGCATAACTTAAAGCATCTGATATATTTTGAAGGAATTTGAGATTATTACTACTTCTAGTCAGTGCTCAGAAAATACCTAATTGTGGTGTACTCTTATGTTTTTATATTTTTTAATTTTTAAAAAATATTTGCAAAGAAGAGAGAGAAAATGAGAATGAATGGTAGCACCACCAGGGCCTCCAAGCTGCTGCAAACGAACTCCAGATGCATGCCCCACTTTGTGCATCGGCTTTACATGGGTACTGGGGAATCAAATCCAGTCATTAGCCTTGACAGGCAAGCGCCTTAACCGTGAGCTATCTGCTCTGGTTTTTAATTTTTTTTATTTTTTAGAATATCTTTCTTTGCGAACAGAGAGAGAGAGAGAGGGAGGGAGGGAGGGAGGGAACTAGGGAACTAACATAGGTGCACCAAAGCTTCCTGTCATTGCAAACGAACTCCAGATGTGTGTGCTTTGCATTTGACTCTACATTGGCAGTGGGGAATTGAACCTGGGCTTACAGACCTTGCAAACAAGTGCTTTTAACCACTGAGCTCTCTTCTTTAAAACACTTATGCTTTTTAATGTGATGATGATGATAATAATAATAAAACAAACCAGGAGGGCTCCAAATCCAGGCTGCATGAACAGCTGTCTTGCAAGCCTCAGCTGTCTCCTCTGTTGAATGGGAGGTAGCCGGTTTTCATTTTGTAGTGTTGTAGGGATTATATAGGCTAGTGGCTAGAAAAGCATTTTTATCATATGGTCTGATGTGGAGTGAGCAATCAATGTTACTATTATTTTCATGCTGAGAGAGTATTTATACATTTAAGGTAACATATGCAGTTTAAGCTGCCGTCTTGAGACAAAGTGGCTGAGGACATTTTGTACCCTTGATAACTGTTTTCAAGATGCCAATGGAATTGAGTACAGAGGCAGAAATTACCTTGATGATTGCCTACCAGGAACGCACATGTTCTTAGAACCAAATATCTAGATATTTTTTTTTTCTGTTTCATGGACAGTTGTGTTTCTGTTTCTAAAGTGTATCAGGTACAGAAATAAATGAAAAGGTCTCATTGCTACAGAACCACCTTTTATCTCTGTGGGTTTGTGCTTGACGTACATTTATTTCTGATGGCAAGCTGGTCAGTCCTTGAGATTATCACCTAACGTGAAGAGGAAGGCTGGAGAAGTGGCTCAGCAGTTAATGCGCTTGCCTGCAAAACCTAATGACTTGTGTTTGACTCCTCAGTACCCATATAAAGCATGAAGTGGCATATGCATCTGGAGTTCGTTTGCAGCAGCTAGAAGCTCTGGTGTGCCCATTCTCCCTGTGTCTCTCTGCTTGCAAATAAATAAAGAAATATTTTTAAAAAGGAGATGGGAGTCACTGTGGTTTCAGAGTTAACTATTTTGGTGATAAGTGTTCACTTACTAGGTGAACTTATTGCTATTAAAACATGCCTCAAGGGCTGGAGAGATGGCTTAGTGGTTAAGGCACTTGCCTGCAAAGCCAAAGGACCCAGGTTCAATTCCCTAGGACCTATGTAAGCCAGGTGCACAAAGTGGTGCATGTGTCTGGAGTTTGTTTGCAGTGGCTAGAGACCCTGGCATGCCCATCCTCTCTCTGTCTGTTTCCTCCCTCTCTTTCTCTCTGCTTGCAAATAAATACATAAATGAAGTTTAAAAAAAACACTTCAAGATGCATTAATTTGAGAGGTTGTGTCAGTGCATTTTTTTGCTTATATTTATGGAATTCATTGCATGAGCATTTTGATGACTTGAAGAGACATATTAAGTGGGGCTTAGACATTGATAGTGTTCCAGATGGTACAAAATCCAACGTTCAAACCTGATCTGTTTTGCTGCCCCTGTCACTGGTGTTATCTAGTTCACATAAGGCTGCTTCAGTGGTTCTAAAATAAGTATCTAACTTTCAGGAATTTTTAACTCATAGAAGGGAAACAAGCAATGTGAGAAAAATATCAGAGTATGAGAATGAAAATAGTTTAAAACAGATTTTTTTTCTTAGCCCCATATGTGTTGTAAAAACAGTTGATTTAGACATCATTCCTATACAGTTAGTTGGGAAAAATGTTTTCTTTCCTACGTAAAATCATTACTGTGGAGACAAAAGGATTGTAGCTATCGTGATTTCATTAGAAAAGAAAATTATATTGATGACATGCCAAGCAGAGTTGTGTTCTGGACACAAGCTATTGCTTCATTTCCTGTGCTTTAGTGGCAGAGTGAGGTGATGCAGGCATGCTGGGAGAGAAAGCGAGCACTGGCTCGTGGGCATGCAGCTGAACTGATAGTTTGGAATCATGTCTTTATGGCTTTGTTCAGATCTGAGTCAGGGAAGAGTGACACAATTATCTGGGGCCAAAGAAAACAATATTCTGCTTTCTTAGTTGGAACATGAAGTTGAATTAAGCTCTTCTCAATCTGAGTATAGAACTCTCGTAGAAGATATAATTAGAACATTCTATGTAGACTGTATTGCTGGGTCATTTCTATAGTAAATACTGCTATATTTTGAATACATATAACTCAAAATAGAATTAGTGTCAAGTATTGACATTGCTAAAATATATCATGCTCTCTTTTGATTTAATATGACCTCTTAAAACTCTTGGAAATTTTAAATCTTTGTTAAAGGAGATACTTATTTATGGGCAGTTTTCATACTTGAACATAATGTAATTTGATCTTAGAAGAGATTTGTGAGCTCTAAATTCTGGTGATGCATGCCTGTAATCCCATCTCCATGGCAGATCGTGTCAGAGGATTGTGAGTTCAAGGCCAGACTAGGTAATCTAGGGAGACCTTATATTGGGTGGCCATAAAAGTATTTTTGCCTCCCCCACTTTTCTGGAAGAGTTTCTGTAGAATTTGTTTTCTTTGCTGGGTACTTGGTAGAAGTCACAGTGAAGCCATTGGGACTGGAATATTTTTTAGGGGTGAGGTGGCCAGTTTTACTAAAGATTTACTCATTTTTCAACTTTCTAAAGAACTTAGTTCTGGCCATGTTGAAGTTTTCTGTTTTTTTTTTTCTTTTTATTTCATTGATCTTTTCCTCTTTATTATGTTTTTCCTTTCTGCTTCTTTTGGGTTTCATTTGCTTTTGATCCCCTGAATTCTTGAGGTGGAACCTACTCGCAAGAGCCAGTAAACTGCAGTCCCGGCTCATAGTCAGCTAGCCTGCTGTTCTTTAGTGGCCTGTGAACTAGGAGTGACTTTTGCATTTCTTTAAATAGTTGAAAAAAAAATATGCAATGGTCCATGGAAATTAAAGGAAACTCAGATTTCAGTACTTTGAATAAGTGTCACTGGCAGGAGACCACACGTGGTTTTTACGTACCACCCATGGCTGCTTTTCTGATGCACCAGCAGAGGTGAGCGATTGTGCCAGAGACAGGCGTGTCCATCGCTTGGTACGTGGTGGAAGTGCTTCAGCGCATACTCATGTCAAAGTAAGAAAAGAGGAGAGACGCATTGGGAATAGTATACTTCCAGAGCACAGTGGAGTGAGGACTACTGGAGTAGATGGAAACCACTGTGTTTCCTCAGTGTCTCTGCAGCTGTGCTGAAAAGTGTGCTCTCCAGCCTTGCCAGACTAGGCGTGCATCACACTGTTCCCAACTCACCCAAAAGTAATGGCTATGTCTTACTCCGTAGAATTCCTTCACAAGATTGAAAAATGAAAACGAGGCATCCCCTAGAGTAAATTTCCAAATGGGTCATTTGTTAGCCAAGCAAGGAAGTAATTTACCAATGGCGAGTTAACTCCATCAAGTTGGATTGCAGCAGGCATAGAATCGTGTCTGGAGAAAATAAACTTGTTTAAAACCATTAGCCGTTTGGCATGAGCAGTTGCTGCAAGAGCTGAGGCCATCATTAATCAATTAGGAAACAAAGGGGGATGGTTTTGCGTGGTTTTCCTTGGCTCTTGATGAGTGGGCAGATGTTAGCAATACTGCTTGGTGGTGGTTTATTTCAGAAGTCAAAGCCGAGCCTGAAGTTATTGAAGAATTAGTTCTAATGAGTCCTGTGTGGGGGATGACTCCACACAAGCATGTTTTCAGGAAGTTAAGAAAGTACGGGGGCTGGAGAGGTTGCTCAGTGGTTAAGGTGCTTGCCTGCAAAGCCTAACGACACAAGTTCGATTCCCCAGTAGTCACGTAAAGCCAGCTACACAAGGTGGCTTGTGCATCTGGAGTTCGGTTGTAGTAGCTGGAGGCCCTGATGCTTGCGCTCGTGTGCGCTCTCTTTCTCTGTGCCTGACGGGAGGATGTGGGAGGATCACTGTGAGTTCAAGGCCACCCTGAGACTCCATGGTGAATTCCAGGTCTGCCTGGGCTAGAGCCAGACCCTACCTTGTGGTGGTGGTGGTGGGGGGGCAAAACCAAAACCCAAACCCAACAAACACAGGTTCTCTACCACCTGAAGCAGAACACACGAACAGAGATAAGCTCAGGTGAACTAGTTTGTAAAGCTCTGGCCATGAAAGACGGAGACTTACTAGATTTCTTTAAAAAGTTTTTTTCTTAATTTTACTTTTATTTATTTATTTGAGAGAGAGAGTGGTATAGAGGGAGGAGATAGAGAGAGAGAGAGAGAGAGGGAGAGAATGAGAATGGGCACTCCAGGGCCTCTAGCCATTGCAAATGAACTCCAGACACATATGCCACAATGTGCATCTTGCTTTATGTGGATTTTGAGGAATCAAACCTGGGTCCTTAGGCTTCGCAGGCAAACGCCTTAATTGCTAAGCCAACTCTTCAGCCCTCTATTACTTTACAGAGAATGTTTGCTTGTTTCACTTGATAAGGAACCATTAGTTCTCTTTAATTATTTAGTTCTCTTTAATTAATTGCTCTTAGCGAATTAGACATTGTCAGTTCTATGGATTTTGGTTTTTTATTTTTTTGGTGAGAAATAGAAACTGCATGGCATTACTTGCCTTAACCACACAGCCATTTATGGCTTAGTACTGGCAAGTTTCATTGTATACTTTAAAAATATTTTTAATTTAATTTTATTTATTTGAAGAGAAAGAGGCAGGTAGAGAGAGAGAATTGGGTGCACCAGGGCCGCCAGCCACTGTAAGTGAACTCCAGAAACATGTGCCACCTTGTGCATCTGGCTTAGGTGGGTCCTGGTTTTTAAACCTGGGTCCTTAGGTTTTACAGGCACAAGTACCTTAACCAGTAAGTCTTTTCTCCAACTCTGTTTACACTTTTGAGCTCGGTGTGGAGAATAAAATTTTTTGGAATTAAGAGGACCTGCCCCCAGTCATTATTACCGAACACTGGGTGGCTTTACACGTCAGGCTTTGCTATAGACTAAATAATGTTTCTTAATGAAGTCAACCTAAAATACCTAAGCAAAACAGTGCTTATGTTGAAAGTAATACTGAGGTAAAGTTATTTCAGTGCTAACTAATGTTTCTGTATGTAGTATTAGGCTGTTTATAGCACTTTCCTTCTGTCAACTAGTGAGCGTGCCATCTTACCCGAGGGGCTGACAGTGTGTCTTCTGAGCTCAGACTCATTTCAGCATCATTTTTCAGACATTGATGATGATTTCCATATTACAGAATCCATTTAGCTGGGCAGTTGAAGTACTTCTGCCTAACTTTTAGTTGGACTTGGTTAACCCGCAATGGTGTGGTGGTCTGTGCAGAGTGATAGGAAGCGGAGACAGCATCCTCGGCTGCCTTTCAAGCCGTGGCTGTGCTGAATAGAAATGATGCGCGTTGCTGGTTCTCAGTGTGTGACAGCGCCTGCTGGTGCGTCCTAGGACAAGATCTTTTCACAGATGAAATACAGACTTCATAAAGATCAGCACTCATCACATGTAAAGATTTATGATTGGCTTTTTGAAAAATATTTTTATTTATTTTCATGCAGAGAGAAATAGAGAGGAGAGAATGGGTGCGTCAGGGCAGGGCCTTTAGCCACTTCAAATGAGCTCCAGATGCATGTGCCGCTTTGTGCATCTGGCTTTATGTGGGTACTGGGGAGTTGAACTCAGGTCATTAGGCTTTGCAGGCAAACGCCTTAACCACTGAGCCATCTTTCTAGCCCTATGATTTCTTTTGATAGACTTAAGAGAGTATTTGCTACTAACTGGAATACTACCCTTGAAGAGTTTTATTCTCATTAGAAGACCTGTTTTACAAAAAGTTTCTACTATTATATATATAATACTATCATAGTATATATTATAATATTTTGAATTTCATCAATGAAGTAAGGAAAATTTTGTCTTATGCATGCCTACACAATATTTTCCATTTTGCTTGTTAGTCTTTAAAACTAAATATTTATTGTCTGGCCCTTTACAAAACAGTACACAAACCCTTTCATTACAAAGTATAGAATTGCCTGCGGATGATTGCAGAGTCAGTGCTAGCTGACTGTGACTTGAGAAAAGAATAATTTATTGAGCAGTTTGCTTTCTGCTGGGCTTCAGAATGGCTTAGTCACTGTAATAAAACTTGACATGTTAAGACTCTGTGTTGTTGTGACAAATACCTCAGGTAAACCATTGGCTTCAAGCTGTGGTGGGCTGGTGCTGTGTGCTTGAGCCTGTGGTGGAGCTGAGCTATTTAACTTGCAGCACCCAGGAAGGAGAGAGTCTCTTTCCCCTTTATTCCCCCCGGGACCCCGGCCTGTGAGATGCTGGCGCCCGGATGCAGGACATGCTTCCTCACACAGTGAATCCCCTCTGGAAACACCAGCCAGGTACAGCGGAGGAGAACTTGACTCATCTCCTAGGCGTTTCTTAGTTCATTCCAGTTGGCAATGGAGGTGAACCACCGCCCTGTATTGTCTTGTGGTGGTTGTCCATCCGAGGATGAGGTTTTCCACGATTGCCCTGTGTTCTGTGGGCAGATCTACAGTAACACTGACATTTCTCACTGTGGGAAAGTGGTGCATCGTCAAGTAACAAACTGCCGCATTTGAGGAACTAAATTTTAAGTAAGGGATACATAGTAGGCTAAAACACAAAATGGAAACCATCTTGTCTTAAAGTATGGCTTGGAGTCTATTGAGATGTTCCAATCTAGTTATGGTAATTTTAATGAATTTTTGAGCTTCTTAAGAATATATAAGATAGTCGGAGATGGCTAAGCTACCAAATTTAATTCCCCCAAGAAGGCATATAGAAATATTTTGATATTCTCCCCTAGATATATTTAATTAGTTAATAATTTCACAAAATGAGAGTGAGGCAATTTGGATTTCCCCCCAATATCATCATTTATATCTCTAGAATTCCTGTGCCTATATTCTTGGGAGGAAAATATTTTTGCCTAGAAGCCTCAGGTAATTTTAGGAGACTTTTGGAATGTCAGGTTTACTGGGATGGGGAACTGTGGTGGAAACCAAAGGCTCAGAGGACATTATTTTTAGCATCATACAGCAAATAGAGATTAGTAATAGTTATTTACATAGCCAAAAAGCTGTAGAAAATGACAAAATTTATAATTTGAGATGTGGAAAGGCTCTCTTAGTTCAAGTCCTAGGTTTTTTGTTTTGTTTTGTGTTTTGCTTAAATTCAAGTTGTGTGGTACAATCAAAACATATGGATGATGCATGGATAGCTATCAGCTCTTCTTCAAGATGTGCCCTGAGGAGTGACTTCTTACTTTCAAGGCCAAAAGGTCTCAGGAGAAACATAAAATATTCATGTACTTATGAAATTTTTATACTTTACATTGTCAAGAATAAACAATAGAAAATCTTCAAAATATATCTTACTATTATTGTACTTTGTGGTAATTGTAAATGAGTAAGGAACACTAATATTCATTTTTAGAAGCCATTATTTTTTTAAAAGGCAGAGTCTCACTCTAGCCCAGGCTCACCTGGAACTCTGTAGCTCCAGGCTGGCCTCAAACTCACAGTGATCTTCCTACTTCAGCCAGTGTTGGTATTAAAGACATGTACCACCATGCCTGGTCCCTAATTTGATTTATAAACTTCTTTCTCTGTTATCTATTTGAGTGTTCCTTTGTGATCCCCTTTTTACTTCCAAAATTATAAATTTTATTCAGTATTATGATTTCAGATAAACTTAAGAATGATAGACAAGTATTTTGGCTTCCAAAGTAGTTTTAAGCAGGTGTTTTAAAGAATGATGAAAATTGGGCTAGTGAGATGGCTTAGCAGTTAAGGTGCTTGCTTGCAAAGCCAAAGAACCCATGTTCAATTCCCCAGTACCCATGTAAGCCAGAAGCACAATGTGGTGCATGTGTCTGGTCATTTGCAGTGGCTAGAGGCCCTGGTGTGCCCATTTCTTTGTCTCTCTCACTCAAATAAATAAAATAAATTTAAAAAAGAAAGATGAAAATCATTTTCAAGTCAGTGCTAACAACTTTTTTAAAGTCATTATATTTTATCGTTCAGGTCTCTGAAAGAAGATGAATTTGGCTGAGATTTGTGACAATGCAAAGAAAGGAAGAGAATATGCACTTCTTGGGAATTATGACTCCTCAATGGTGTATTACCAGGGAGTGATTCAGCAGATTCAGAGGCATTGCCAGTCAGTGAGAGACCCCGCTATCAAAGGCAAATGGCACCAGGTAAGGTCGGTCGCCTCTGAGCATCTGACAGATGAAGGCAGCACTGTTCTGTATTCTGGAGAGATTAGAGCCAGAAGATGAAATGGAGGCTTTACAAAGGGTCCTTATTTGTCCAAATACCAAAATCCACTTCCGATGGACCTCACGAAAATGCTGATGTGTTACTTAGTACTTTATGTATTTTTGGTTGTATGTCTTATGAGGTATAGTTTGAAGATATTTAGTTTGGATTGAGTCTATCTTTAATTTTTGAAAGTTTTCATGATTATGCACCTAATAGTGTCTGACAGTACATTTCTGAAATAAGATATTTCTACTTGTCCTTGCTTCTCTCATTTTTGCATGTAGTTCTGGTCTATTTCACAAAACTTCTTTGAAAGTCTCCTTACAAGTACAAATAAGCCAGTAATCTAATAAAATACAATAATATATTCTCTGTCTTTTGACCATACAACTTGATTATATAATAGTACAGTTATTAAAAACTTGAATTATAATTTCCCCAATTATTGTTAAAACTTAAAATCCTTTTAAAATTAAAAGTACAAAGTTGAACATCTCTTTGAAGTTTGCATTTTATGTTCTAATGCCTTTTAAGTGTTTCTCCTAATTTTTCCACTAGTCAGAAATTAGTGTTTTACTAAGGTTTGAGGGCGAGTTTGGCTTATTTTCCAACTTAAGTCTTACCAAATAACACTGAATAAGAACATCATTCTTGTTCTAACTCAGGCTGAAATTTCTACTTCTCCTGTTCTGTATACTATTCAGTGACAGGGCAGCTTTTTTTTTTTTTTTTTTTTTTTTTTGGTTTTTTGTGGTAGGGTCTCACTCTAGTTCAGGCTGGCCTGGAATTCACTACGTAGTCTCAAGGTGGCCTTGAACTCATGGTGATCCTCCTACCTCTGCTTCCCAAGTGCTGGGATTAAAGGTGTGCTCCACCATGCCCGACTTAGCTTGTCTTTTTAAAAATAGGGACCATTTCTGTTCATATATTCTGCTGAATTCTGAAATTTCATTTCTTCCAGTATAGCATGTTATGTAACTGCATATATTAGCAGTTGATTTTCACTGAGGTTTTTATTAATATGTCATTTTCAATATACTGTTCAAGAGAAATTTTTTTTCTGCCTGTGCTTTCTAGTTAAAAAATTATAATTGTGAAAATGAATTATAAATATATATGCATATATATTTATAAATACATACATATATACATATATATACACATATACATATTATAAATTATAAATATACATGCATATATATTTACAAATACATACACATATACATATATATACACACACACATATATTTATACACACACACACGCACACACACACATATAATTTTTTGGTTTTTCGAGGCAGGGTCTCACTCTAGCTCAGGCTGACCTGGAATTCACTGTGTATTCTTAGGATGGCTTCGAATTCACCACTCTCCTCCTACCTCTCTGCCTCCCAAGTGCTGGGATTAAAGGCGTGTGCCACCACACCCAGCTCAAATTTATAAATATAATGTTTAATCTTTGTTTGCTCTTTTGAATTTATTGTATTTATTTGAGAGAGACAGAGAGCAAGCACAAGAGAAATAGAGAAAGAGGCAGATAAAGAGAGAGAGAAGGGTACACCAGGGCCTTCAGGGCCTCTAGCCGCTGCAAATGAACTCCAGACACATGTGCCACCTTGTGCATCTGACTTATGTGGGTCCTGGGGAATCGAACCTGGGTTCTTTGGCTTTGCAGGCAAGTGCCTTAACTGCTAAACCATCTCTGTAGCCCTTTTGTTTGCTTTTGAGAATTAGTGTGGGCTCAGAGTTTAAAATCACAAATTCCACATAGTAGATGTTCAGTTAAATTTTTTAAATGTAGGAAAAATTCCTAAAATAATTCATTGACAATTTTTATATATGTATGGAATATATTTTGATCATATTCACCTTCCATTATCTTTTATCCCCCACCCCTGCTGAACCTCTCCTCAACTGTTAAATATAGAGAAAATTTTGACTTACATTCAAGGTAATACCAACTCCAGACTTGAAGGGACTTAAGGCCAATAGAAACAGTGAGATAAAGGAGAATGAACTGCTGAAGGAGAATTTAAATACAAGTTGGAAGCGTGTAGTTCTTGGCATTACGGTGCCTTGGCCTTTCAGACACTCAGAGCAGGCATTTCCTGTCTAGTGTTAATGGGAATAGGAAATTCAGGTAACATTTTTGGTTGATTTTTTTTTTTTTTTGTCATCTGTAAGTATTTAAAAAGAAGTTAACCTGTTATAGATTTCTGGGAGTGGTTAAATTATACTAATGATCATCACATTTAATAGAGTTCAGTTATAAAAGATATGTAACTTCTTCCCTTATGGAAAAGTATGTCTTTTTAAACACTCCGCCTTTCTGTGTATTGTATTCTTAATAGTATTGTTTTTAAGTTTTGAATGTTTTAAATAAGACTCATTATTGCATACCTTGAATGGCATTAAGAAAACTTGCACCCTGTAGCTATTTATTATTTATAATTTTTTATAAATTTTATATGATTTCTAGCATAAAGACTTTCTTTTGAAGGTCCGGCAAGAACTATTGGAAGAATATGAGCAAGTTAAAAGTATTGTCAGCACTTTAGAAAGCTTTAAAATCGACAGGCCCCCCGACTTCCCTGTGTCTTGTCAGGATGAACCATTTCGAGACCCTGCGGTATGGCCACCTCCTGTCCCTGCAGAGCACAGGTAACGGGAACTCATACTCATGAGAGATTTACAGAGAACTGACATTCAGAGTGGGGCTTTATCGGAACAAAGTATTTTGAGAAGGCATTTGTGTGGGGGGGTGACTTACAAGTTTATCATGTCTATGCCTTGTAGCCTTCCAGAGTAAACCTCCATCATGTCTCTGAGTTGCTTTAGTACTATGATGATGTAATAGATGTCCCAAAAGAGATCAGTTAAAGAGAGATCTTTGGCGGCTGGAGAGATTGCTCAGTGGTTAAAGTGCTTGTCTGGAACGCCTAATGACCTGGGTTCAATTCCCCAGTACCCATGTAAAGCCAGATGCACAAAGTAGTACATGTGTCTGGAGTTTTTTGCAGTGCCTAGACGCCCTGGCACACCCATTCTTTCTTTCTCTTCTCTCACTGTGCTTGCAAATAAATAAAAGTATTTTGTTTTAAAAGAGAGAAGTCTTTTAGGCTTCATAGTATCTGCATCAAAACTTGGATAGTTTGTTGTTTGACTTGAAAAGACCGACAACTTCAGGTGAGATGGTGGAGAAATGGGATTCATGTGGTTGGGCCTGCAGCCACGGCTCAGTGTCTCGTGTAGAAGAAACGTCACCCAGAAGGCTGGAGTGGTTTGTCATTGCTCACACGCCAGCTTTCTCGGTGTGGTATATAGAGTACTCATGTCTGCAGTGTCTCTGGCCCACGGAAGATATATATGTATATACACATATGCCCACCTCTATTAGACCACATTCTTCCTCTTTCCCACTTTCTTATCTGTGCAGTGTGCTCTTTCTTCAGGGAGTACCTGTAACTCCCACTTCCAGCTAAGCTGCTGAATTTATGCAGGTGGCTGCTCTTTCTCTTTGCCGGGGCGGGCAGTTACCCTACTGCATTTGTCTGTCTTCTCCTGAGATTAGAGGCCATGTAAGTGCAAGGACTGCAGTTTTACTTACTTAAAAGCCAGGTAACAAGCTTCTCTTGCTAATGTAGGAGTGGCACATAGTAGAAAGTCAATGCAGAGTGAGTCTACTTATTCTACAAGTGAAGACAGTGAGACCTGAGAGATCCTGACTTACAAGTTAGGATAGACCAGGACCTGACATTACATCTTTAGATCTTTCTTCCCCTTTATTGTGAAGTGGTACTGCACACCGTAGGAAGTAAATTGGCCTTTTTGTCCATAGCTGGGGTCATCTGTTTAACCAGCTAAACTCATGAAGTTTTTTGAAAACATTTTTTGTTTGTTTGTTTTTTATCCGAGGTAGGGTCTCACTCTGGCCCAGGCTGACCTATGTAGTTTCACTATGTAGTCTCAGGGTGGCCTCGAACTCACGGTGATCCTCCTACCTCTGCCTCCCCAGTGCTGGGATTAAAGGTGTGTGCCACCACACCCGGCTCTCCAAAAACATTTAAAGAACTGTGACACTAGTTAATTTGTTGTTGTTACTTTGTCTTGAGACAGGATTTTGCCATGTAGCCCAGGCTAGCCTGGAACTTACTATGTAGCCTAGTTTGCCCTTAGACTCTGATCCTTCCACATCAGGCTCCTGAGTGCTGGGGTCATAGTTGCATACCACCACACCCAGCCTAGTTCTTTCAGAATTTTTTCCACTGAGTTACAAATTGTATTGTTATTCCCCTGGTAAAGCACTGAATAAGGATTCTTTATTTACTTAATTTTTGTGTGTGTGTTTCTATAATGTGTGACTGTTCATATGTATTTTTATGTGTGAGTGTGCAAGTTTGGACACATACACCACAGCACACATGTAGAAGTCAAGTTTTGGGCTGGTTTTCACATTTTCAACCTGATTTTGAGGCCGAGTTTCTCTCTGGAGTCTCATTCTGTTGGTCTTTGCTGGCTCACCATGAGCTTCTGGAAAATTCTGTCTCTTCTTTCCATCTTGTAGTCAGCATGCTGGGATTACAGAAGCCCACTATGGCTTCCAGTTTTTTATGTTGAGTTCTGGGGATTGAACTTGGGTATTCTGGCTTGAGTGATGAGTGCTTTATCCACTGAGCCATGTCCCCAGCCTGAGATTCTTTTTTAAGGAAAATACAGGTTTTTCCTCTGTTGTAATTGGATTAAGTTAATTCTGATCCTTTAGTCCTAAGATACTATATCAAGAGTCATAGGATTGTTATCATGGAAGTTCCAAAGTAAATACTGGAATAAGAAATAATGACACGTACTCTGTTGGACCTCAAACCTTTCTGTAATGCATATAATGAATACCCGAAAGTCATTAATTCTAAAATATACTTCTGGCTTAAAGGTAAAAGTTAATATGTTCTCAATTGCCAGATCATCATGACTTAATTTCAGCAAGCAGTATGCACAGATATCAACTAACATTTGTGACTCAGACCGAATAAAAATTTGTCAAATTTTTTTTTTATTGATGAATAAATACCAATCTGGAAACTTCCTCACTGGGCAAATACTAGCCCAGTTCCTTCTTTTCTATGTCCATGTAAGCATGCCTGTAACATAGATCTGACTCAGTGTGTACTTATTTTTTAATGATTTCTTCATAATTTTTTTTTTTGAAGCAGGGCCTCACTCTAGCCTATTATATTGATGTGGAACATACCCTGTAGCCCAGGCTGGCCTTAAACTCATGGTGATCCTCCTACCTCAGCCTCCTGAATGCTGGGATTAAAGGCATGCGCCACTAAGCCTGGCTACTTTTTCATAATGAAAGTAAAAATATGAATGAACCAGAATGTACTTTTTCAAATGTTCTTTCTTCATACTAAATTAAAAAAAAAAACTTTCTGTTATGCTTGGCTCTTGTATGTGATGAATGTGTATGTTTCCCTATAGGTTTGAAACATTTATTTCTGCTATATAGATTTTCAAAGTTCATTCTTTTTAAAAAAATTTTCATTTTTATTTTATTTTTTTGGTTTTTTTGAGGTAGGACCTCACTCTAGCTCAGGCTGACCTGTAATTCACTATGTAGTCTGAGGCTGGCCTCAAACTCATGGTGATCCTCCTACCTCTGCCTCCCGAGTATTGGTATTAAAGGCATGTGCCACCACGACTGGCTAAATATTTTGTTTTTTGATAATTTACACATACACATACACACGATGTATTTAGGTTATATCCACCCCCTGTTATCTTCCCTTGTTCCTCTTCCTCTCCTTCCACCTTCCACCTGGACCCTTTCTTCTTCCTAACTTGTTACACTTGTATTTGATGCATTTTCTTGTTTTGTGTCCACTGAATCCAGCTAGGGCTGTTGGCATGAGCAGGAGTGGGGTATTTGCCAGAGCATGGCGACTTACTAGTAGCTGAACCACTGACAGAAGTGTTCTTTCCCCACAACCGCTGCTCACCAGCAGCTCCGCCAGGAGGCTGGGCCTCGTGAGCCCGCGTTGGCATGCTGACAGCCCAACCTTGTGCAGGTGATGCCGGCTGCGGGCAGCTCCTGAGCGCAGTGGTCGAGTCGTGTCGGGAACACAGCACTCCTCAGCACTCTCCCCGGTGCCAGCTCTGGACGTTCTGTCTGCCCGCTTTTGCAGCTTTCCCTGAGCTGTGGAGGGCGTGATACAGATGTTCCGTTTAGGATTCACAGTCACTTATTCTCGGCACTTTGGTGAGTTTTGAGTCTTTGCCATAGTCACTGTCCGTCGGAAAAAGCTTCTTTAACCAAAGCAGACAACAGTACTAATCTATGGTCATAAATAGAAATGCTTAGAAGGTAGGACTAGAAACTTTTAATACAAACAAATCTATGACTGTACATTCCCTGGAAAAAAGAATCTCGTTTTCACATGTGTGTGTCACCTTGGTGTCACTGTGACACACACCTGAAAGCACAGTGTAAGGAGGAGAGACTTTCTCTTCTCAGTGTTCAGAGGGTTAGTCCATGAACACTTGGCTGCATGTCCTCGGGCAGAACATCTTAGTGGTGGAAGCGTGTGGCAAAGCAGAGCTGTTCACCTCATGGAGAGCAGGGAGCACGAGAGAAGGTGCCTGGGACACGATAAGGACGTGCCTAAGTGACCTTCTTCTAGTTAGTTCTAAAACAGTGCCACCAGCTGGGAGCCAAAATGCACAACACATGACGGAAAACAAGACATCCAACAACTCCTAAAATTGTCCCAAAGACGGAACTATGTTTAATACCTTGAGTAAACATGTGGGACTACTAGTTTAAAATTTCTTGAACAGTCTTCACATAAACAATAGATTTATCAGCAATTAAGACTGTTTTAGTGACATATATGTAAGGCAAATTGTTGTTGCTCATAATGTGTACAAGGGCAGGTGAGTAAATATTCCAAGTTTAGGGTTAAAGTTGTAAAGGTCAGAATTGTATATAATTTTTCTCCTTTTTACACAGTTTGTTTCTTCCCCAGGTTATGTAAAACAAGTGTAATAAAATTTCAATTAGAGATACTGTCTGGAGGGTATAGTTGTTAGACAGTGAGCTCGACTTGAGTTGGCTGTGCTCTGACACCTGCTTGCTCTGTGACCTTTGTTACCTGATCTCTAGACATTGATTTCACTGTCTGTACAAAGGAGGTTTCTACTTCATGGAGCTAAATAAGAGAATTCAAGAGAATGTATAAGATGGTCACTAATGTGTAATAATTAGAATTAATAGTCAACACAGAGAAAGTGCTACGCTATTCTTTCAGAGAAATAATAAGAGGAGAGCAAAATTAAAGGACAATTGCATCATTCATGAGTCTCACATAAGTTTTTCTTCCTACAAATTCTACATACTCTTTAGTTTTTTTTTTTTTTTTTGAATGAGAGAGTGAGCAGGAGAGAGAATTGGGATGCCAGGTCCTCTAGCCACTGCATTCAAACTGCAGACGCAGGCACCACCTTGTGCACAAGTGCCGCCTTGCGCATGGATCACCTCGTGCATCTGGCTTTTGTGGAATCTGGGGAGTCAAACATGGGCCCTAAGGCTTCACAGACAAGTGCCTTAACCACTAAGCCATCTCTCCAGTTCCAATTTTTAGTTTTTTAAATTTTATTTTATTTATTTGCGGGGGGTGGGGAGAATGGATGTGCCAGGGCCTCCAGCAATTGCAAACGAACTCCAGGTGCATGTGCCACTTTGTGCATCTGGCTTTATGTGGGTACTGGGGAATCAAACTAGGGTCATTAGGCTTTTCTGGTAAGCACCTTAACCACTGAGCGATCTTCCCAGCCTGAATATGGCTTTCTACATGTCAAGTCTCATGAATTTGTGTTCATTTTTAGGGAAAGGATGATAACAGTTATTAGTCTTCATGAAATTATCTATTTTAAAAATATTTACTTATGAGACAGACAGAGAGAGAGAGAGAGAGAGAGAGAGGAAGGGAAAGAATGGGTGCGCCAGGGCTTCTAGCCACTGCAAACAAACTCCAGATGCATGTGCCACCTTGTACATCTGGCTTATATGGGCATTGGGGAATTGAACCCAGGCCGTGAGGCTTTGCAAGCAAGTGCCTTAATAGCTGAGCCATCTTTCCAGCCCAAAATTTCCTTCCTTTTGAACGCTGAGTAATATTCCATTGTATACTCTCTACATTTTCATCTGCTGGTAGACATCTAGATTGTTCATGTGTCTTGGCTATTGTGTATAATGTTGAAATAATCATAGGAGTATAGATGCCTTTTCAACTTAGTGACTTCATTTTCTTTGGATATATACTCAGAATTTGGGTTACTGGATCAGATGATAGCTCTATTTTTGATTGTTGGGGAACTACTATTGTATTCTCTATGATGACTGTACTGA
Organism: Dipus sagitta; assembly: GCA_036346955.1. Classification (NCBI taxonomy): domain Eukaryota; kingdom Metazoa; phylum Chordata; class Mammalia; order Rodentia; family Dipodidae; genus Dipus; species Dipus sagitta. Next base: position 12,204,379 of record CM070775.1, on the reverse strand, counting down.
TTTGCATCCCTATGCAATAGATTTTTAAAATCATACATTTAGGGGAGGATGGGTTACAAACAGGCTATTCAGATTTAAATTAATCACTTGACTCATTCTGTATAGGTAATTTTGTGACTAAAACTCTAGTAGAACTTCGATTGTTATCTCATCAAGATGAATACATTTAAATGATAAGATTGATTTTTTTTTTTCCCCCTTAAACTGCTATTTTCTAACATTTCAGCAAAGGGAGTTCTTACTGACTTGATAATATAGCTATTGCTATTTGCTTCTTTGGACACCTAACAAGCTGAAGTAACTGGTAGCATTAAAAATCCCAGTTTAGGGCAGGAGAGATGTCTTAGCAGTTAAGGCACTTACCTGCCAAATCAAAGGACCCAGGTTCAATTCTCCAGTACCCATGTAAACCAGATGCACATGGGGGCGCACGCATCTGGAGTTCGTTTTCAGTGGCTGGAGGCCCTGGCGTGCCTATTCTTTCTATCTGCCTCTCTGTCTCTCAAACAAATAAATAAAATGTTAAAGCCCTAGTTTATAATGAAAAAGGTCATTTAAGGCCAGTGACAAGTGTTGAGAAGAAACTGTCATCTTATCCATGCAGGTATTTTACCTGGGCGCTGACTTAGCTATCTGTCTGGCATTAGAAGGTTGGAGAACAAACTTATAGTGGCTCTACTGCTAACTCAGGCATCCTCCAAGTTTACTTCTTTGTGTGCTGATTTCCCTCTGAAAGTGTCTATCCAGATGAGATTGCTTTGTAAAATTGCTCTGAGGTCTTAGGAAGAAAAGCAGAAGAGTGCCAGTCTAGTCAACGTGTATTTAATAAATATTCACCATATGCTAGACATGTGCCTTTGGCCCTGTAGGCAGCATAGGAGTAATAATGAGATCCCACAGGCTGTGGCCTCAAGAAGCCACCAGGAGAAAACAGTCCTAGGAAGCCTGAGCTTGGATCCTGGCACCTGTCATCTGCTAAGGGTTGTGCTCGGTCCTGTGCACACGACGGAGTAGAGATGGAAGGGCCCTGTCCTTTGTGTTTGCCTTGTCGATGGTACTGGGTCGAATAGACTGGATTTGGTGGTTCATGAGAGATAGAGAATGAGCAAAATTGGAATGGATAACTAATCTAGATCAAGCTATGGGACAGGAATTAGAAATGAGAACAGACTTGGAGAGAGATTGGGAGTAGTGGCAGTTACTTAGTAATCAGTTGTAAACAACTGATGCTAAGGCAGCCATTTTTAATGTCATTCTTCATGATGAACCAGGTTATTTGCCTAACACCTAGGCAGTACGAGATTGCACCCATTTTCTTCACACTCTGGAGTTGTATCATCCTACGGGTTGTTTCTGACATGAGGCATAGAGGTTGATTTTACGTGGTGAGCAGAGTGCAGGTAACTAGTCCCAGTAATAAAGTTATCAAGTTAATTTTTTACATAGTTTATTACTTAAATCTTCTCAACCTACCACAAAATGGGCACTATTATTATTGTTGTTTTTGTTTAAAAGAAGAATCTTACTTTTAAGATCTAATACTTTATCAAATGCTATTTGGGGCTCCATAGCACAAGTGCTGAAACTAGATGGAATTGCACTATAAGCTAAGAGGTGGCATTAGTGCACATGTGTTTTATATATATATATATATATATAATCTCCTCTGCCTCAGTTCTCTTCAGGTCTCAGCACTTTGTGCGCAGTTTCAGTGGAGTGGTAGAGAATGATGAAATGGGTTCAGGGAATGGGAAAGAGGAATGCAAGACAAGAAGTCTATAATTTTTTTCAACAAGTCTTGCTGGCAGTGGAAGAAGGAAAATGGAGCAGTAGTTGGGGAAGGCCGGGAGTCCAGGTCAGTTACTTTGGAGAAGAGATGAGTGGCAGCGCTCAGGTGCTACTTGGAGCACTGTGGTCGAGGGGTGACGCTCAGCTGCTGGGACAGCGGCCTTCAGGGATGAGATGCGGAACTGGTGGAGGAGGCAGCAGCCGCAGGGAGTCTTGAGGGGAGGGCCGGGGACAAGGGCACGCATAGGAGGTGAAGCCCCCAGGCAGCTTCTTCTGTGGTTGTTTCACGGAGGAAGGAGTAAGCAAGCCAGACCTCCTGTAAGCCAGGGCAAAGGGGCCAAGTGTCCTTCAGGGTCAGAGTGCACACTTACTGGCTTTATTCTTTTGTCTAAAAATGTATTGTGTTTTTATAGAAATATTTTTATTAATCTAGAGAGAAAAGGGAGGGAGAATAGGTCCTCCAGATGTGCTACTTTGGGCATATGGCTTTACGTGGGTACTGCGGAATTGGGCCTTGGTGGTTAGGCTTTGCAAGCAAGCACCTTTAACCACTGAGCCATCTCCCCAGACCGTTATTGCTGCTTTTATGTGAGTTTTCTGAAGGGAATAATATTTTGTACAATTCAGTGGCCACTCATTTAAAATTTGTATTTTGGAATTCTAGATACTTACTGCATCGAGTGCCTAAAAACTTGGCATTTTATATTTACGTTTCAGAAAAGGCAACTGAGATAGACTAAGGAGTAGAAACATGATAGGTAAGGACTCCATTGCCTAGTCCTCCATGCCTGGTCCTCCTTGCCGGCTTCTCATGGCCTGGTCTTTATGAGCTTGTCTTCATGGCCTTGTCATCTCCTACACTCTGTGATCTAGAAAGTTGGGGCCTTTGCTGTGCTCACTGCTGCACCTCACAGACCAGCATAGTGTCTGGCAGGCACATGTAAGCAGTTGATAAGTATCTGTTGAAAGAGTGAGTAAATAAAGTGCTCATTTACATTCACCTGTGTTTTACCAGTTGTTTACCATTCCATATACCTCAGTCTTCCTGATTCATTTTTATCTTTGCTGAAGTATATTTAGCAGTTCTTAATTGCAAAGGCCCAGTTAGTGGCAAACTACTAGTTTTTGCCCTGAAAACATTTTGTTGTTGTTGTTGTTGTTGTTGTTTTGGTGGTTTATTTTGAAAGTCATTTTAAAAGCAAAGTAAAAAATGATCTGAGAAAAAAAAATTGCCCAGTTGACACTCGTTAAGTAAGTGTGGTGATTAATCAAAATAAGGGAAATATGTTCTCTTCTGCAACTCGGAAATGAGCTCTGTTGTCCTGAAGGTTGATATACATCCGACAGGGAGCAATCATGGCAATTCAAGCTGCTTGTAATCATGTCAGATCTACAGTAGCAACTAAAGTTTTCTTTTCTTCCCAAGAAGTCAGTTTTGATCTTCAAATCACGTCTTACTTTTTAAAAGACAAGATGTTAGAAATTCAGTGGGATTTGGTAGTCTCTCCTTTGCAAGCACAGTAAGCCCCTGTAATAAGATAGGCACAACTCTCTGATCCAGGTAGGCACAGCTTGGCAAAGACTGTAGATCCACCTTCTGTTCGATGACTTTTCTGCATTAATCTTCTCATTTTCTACTCTCCTCTCCACGTTGTCTGTGCGGCCATACTTGGAGTGAGGTTTCCTGCAGCCTGCGTCTGTCCATCCAGATTTGCTCCACCTCCATGGCAGACCAGTCACTGGATAGCAGTCTTTTATCCACACCCAAGCTGTCAGTTACGCTGTGCCCTGCGCTGCACTGCGAACTCTGAAAACATTCATAACTAATAGTTTAGTATAGAATACTAGCTTGTAGTTCATTCTCTATGCTTTGAATATGACATGCCAGTTTCTCTCTATATTTAAAGAGCTCAGTATATGTAAAAAGGTCAGTGATGCTGGGTAGCCATACTAAAGTCTCTCTTTTTTAAAATTTTATTTACTCATTTATGTTATTTTCTTTGACAGAGAGAGAGAGAATGGGCATGCCAGGGCCTTTAGTTGCTACAAACAAACTCCAGAGAATGCACCACCTCATGCATCTGGCTTATGTGGGTCCTGGGAAATCGAACCAGGGTCCTTCGGGTTTGCAGGAAAATGCCTTAACCACTAAGCCATCTCTCCAACCTTAAAGTCTCTTTTTAAAGAAGACTTATGGGCTGGAGAGGTGGCTCAGTGGTAAAGGCTAAAGGCACTTGCTTGCAAATTCTGCCAGCCTGGGTTCGATTCCCCAGTACCCATGTAAAGCCAGATGCACAAAGTGGTGCATGCATCTGGAGTTTGTTTTCAGTGGCAGGAGGCCCTAGAGACCCATTCTTATTGCTGTCAAATAAATAGAAATATTAAGCCAGGTGTGGTGGCACACGCCTTTAATCCCAGCACTTGGGAAGAAGAGGTAGGGGGATCACTGTGAGTTTGGGGGCCACCCTGAGACTACATAGTGAATTACAGGTCAGCTTGAGCTATAGTGTGACCCTATCGCAAAAAAATAATAATAAAAATAAAATAAATAAAAATAGAAACATTTTTAAAAAGAGAGCCTCACAAAGGAAGCTTTGTGAGATTTCCTCTTTACACAACCTGGAAACTGTCACTGAGTCATCACAGTGAAGCCTGGTGTTGAGTGCTGCGCTCGCAGGCTAGGAAGTGCGGAGCAGCGTCAAGGATGTCATCTGGGACCTTGGCAGTCCGTTACACAAGTGACATCAAGCTGCAGTGAGATGGAACTGAAGACTTACAAGGTGCAGGCGCGCTTCCTATAGGACTCTGACTTGTCACTAATGGCGCATCTGGCTTGTTGAGCAGTTCGTTCAGACCTTTTATGAGCCCATCAGGATACCGAGTGGCAGGACAAGGTCAGCAGCCGCAAACCTTGGAAGTCTTTCTACAGTATAGCCTCACTGAGCAACGCTTAACCAGCAGCAGGCCCAGGTACGAGAAGCAGCAGCCGAGAGAGCCAGAGTCGCTTCAGGGTTTGTGACCGTTCTCTGGGGAGGAAGGCGGCCCGCTGCAGCGCGGCCTGCGGCTGGAAGTGTGCGTTGCTGTTGGTGAGCAAACGCTTCATGCTGGTTGCGGAGAGGAAAGGCTGGACCACAATGGCAGGCAGTGTACACAGAGGCACAGCGGCTCACAAAAGGGCAGAACAGTGTGTGCTCTGCAGGGAGTGACTGTGTGCCTCGTTTTACTGTCTTGGCTGTGGACATTTCTGCATACACAAATCTATAGTTCACTACCTTCTACCCCTTTTCAGAACAGAAAGAAGTGAGGCAAAACACCCAAAACAGCAAACAAACTGGCTGCACAGAAATACTGGAAGGCTTGAAGCTTTCCCTGCTCCCCTCCCCTTAATGGCATTGAACCCGGGACTCTGTGCCTGTCAGGCAAACACTCTACCACTTATATCCACAAATCTGAAATACTAGAAATAAGGCAATTTCTCATTATTAGTCTTAATTCCTACCAGTGTCTTCACATTTTTATTTCATTGACAAAATACTTAAATACTAAAAAGCCCTAGAACCAATTATGTAATAATTCTTTAGTTTTCAAAGTGCTTATAGCCACTTTACTATGAACTCTCTGTGGTTCCTTTCCTGCGGCCTTTTCCCCCATGATTGCTCATTTATCTTTGCTTCTCCTCGTCTCCTGGGGCCAGCTCTGTCCACTAGCTGAATGGTTGTTCAGTCAGTGTTTAACCGGAGCAACTCCAAGGATTAAGACGTCAGTGTGTGGTAGCTTAATAGATGGCCATGCTTCCACCAGCCATTCTGATCCTTGGCCATTTTAGGTAATCGTCTCATTCCAACAGTTTAAAGATGTTTTATTTATTGGTTACTTTTCTCATCACTGGGATACAATACCTGACAGAGGCAACTTCTGGGAGGAGTCCTGGACTTTGGCTCGTGGTTTTGGGCATCTCGGTCCATCATGGAAGGGAAGGAATGCAGTAGGACTGGCGCAGTGACTCAGCATAGGTGGCAGGAATGTGGAACAGCTGCTCACTTGGCTGACCAGGAGGCAGAGATGCGACAGGGCTGCACTTAACCTTCCAGGCCGCCCCTAACAACCCTCTCCAGCACCAAACCTCATCTCCTAAAGGTCCCAGAGCCTCCCAAACCACGCCCAGATTGGGACTTTGTATTAGGCTTGCAACATCTTTACAACGTTAATCTTTTTTTTTTTTTTTATCCTGAGTTTACAACTGTTATGGTGTTTCCTCCATTTTCCTATTCGATTCATTATTACTGTCACTTTTTCCTTTTTAAAAACTTTTATTGACCCAACTTCCATAAATATGGACGATATATCTTGATCATAATCCCTTCCCATCACTCCTTTTTCCTCCTCCCAAATCTCCCCTTCACTGACTTCTTTCCAACTAGCCTGTCTCCTGTTTTGATGCCACTGTGTTTTCCCCTCCTATTATGCGGGCCGTGTGTAGAGTATCAGCACTGTGAGGTCATGTATGCTCAAGGCCACTTTGTATCTGGAAGACAACATTTGTAAGCACTCCTCCTTTTCCTTTGGCTCTTATATTCTTTCCTTCACCTCTTCCACAATAGTCCCTGAGCCTAGGAGGGTGTGACTTAGCTGTCTCACTTAGTGCCAAACACTCCACTGTCACTTCTTCTCAGCACTTCGGTGAGTTTTGAGTAACTCCATTTGTACTGCCATCTGAAAAGAAGGTTCTCTAACCAAAAGTGAGAGTAGGATTAACAAACATATGGGCATAAACATAAGTATTTTTTAAATTTAATTTAATATATTTATTAGACAGAGAAAGACAAACATATGGGCATAAACATAAGTATTTTTAAATTTTAATTTAACATATTTATTAGAGAGAGAAAGAGGCATATAGAGAATGGGCACACCAGGGCCTCTAGCCACTGCAAACAAACTCCGGACACACGTGCCACTTTGTGCATCTGGCTTATGTGGGTACTGGGGAATCGAACCTGGCTCTTTAGGCTTCATAGGCAAGTGCCTTAACTTCTAAGCCATCTCTCCAGCCCAAGTGTTTTGAGGGCAGTTTGGTGGGTATAATATGCCCACTTAGCAAGACGGTGGTAGTAGTTTCCCTTATGGGGCTTATGTCCTCCTGAGCCACAGGCTTTTGGCTAGGTTTTCAGTACCAGGTATGAATTCTCTACATAAAGCAGGCCTCAAATCCAGAGAGCAGTTGGTTTTCCCCAAAACAGACATGCTACCTTTGTACCAATTTGTACATGTGGCTTGGGTGGCCAGCTATATTTCCAGGGTCCACTGCTGGTTAAGACCATTGATGACTTTTCCCCTCCCAAAGGCTGCGTGCTGCACAGCTCCTCCTGCATCCTGACAGCCGTTAGTAGGACGGAAGCTTCCAGTTCAGCTCCAGCTTGGCTTCTCAGTGTGCCACTTTTTCTCATAGCAGGAACTAAACTGATGAGTTAGCTGAATTAAAAACATGAACCTGGAAAAAGGGATCATAGACACAGTACAGAGGTGAACAAGCAATAGCTTAGGGGATCTGAAATGCTGCAGAAATCAGCCAAGAAGAAAAAAGAGTCAAGAAAATAGAGGAAGAGACAGTTTGAAAAAGGATTGAGACTAGACAGAGAGCAATAATCCCTCAAAGAGACAACTAAATGCTGTTGAGAAACCTTGAAAATTTACTATTTGAAGTTGTATTTCACATTATATGAAGCCAAATATCTTTGGATACATTAGTGTCATTTATATGTTTACCAAAATTCTTTCTTGGTCTTTTGAGGTAGGGTCTTGCTCTAGCCCAGGCTGACCTGGAATTTACTATGTAGTCTTAGGGTGGCCTTGAACTCATGGTGATCCTCCTACCTCTGCCTCCCCAATGCTGAGATTAAAGGCATGTGCCACCATGCCTGGCTCCAAAATTCTTAATCACATTTGGAGTCTTATATAATTTGAATGATCCTATTGTTTTGCAGAGGTAGGAGGATTGCTGTGAGTTTGAGGCCACCCTGAGACTACATAGTGAATTACAGGACAGCCTGAGCTCGAGTGAGACCCTACCTCACAAAACCAAAGGAAAAAAAAAAAAAAGAGAATATTTCATATTAAGTCTGTCATTTGTAATTAATGAAATAATTTCTATCTATTATAGGCAGAGGAAATCATCTTGCATCTTGGTTATAAAAATAAATTATTAAAACTATAGAGAGAGTTGTATTTTGAATTCTTAAGTCTTTAAAAAAATTAACTATTTTTTTTTTTGAGGTAGGGTCTTGCTCTATCCCAAGCTGACCTAGAATTCGCTATGTATTCTCAGGGTGGCCTCAAACTCATGGCGATCTTCCTACCTCAGCCTCCTGAGTGCTAGAATTAAAGGTGTGTGCCACCACGCCCAGTGTATTCTTGATTTAGGATAGTAATGAATGAAATTACTGACTTTTCATTGTTCAGATTAACAGATGGAGCTAGTTTGTGTGGCCCTCTATTGGTGATTAGTAGTTATCTTTGCCAAAATAATTGCTTCCATATGTATTATTTACATGTATTTAATAATTATTTCAGCAGTTATACTTCAGAGAAAAAATACATTTTATTGACTCAGTAGCATTGAAATAATTTTGTATGATTAATTTTTATTTTGCTGTCTTTTGTTTGGCAGAGCACCACCTCAAATCAGACGTCCCAATCGAGAAATAAGGCCTCTGCGGAAGGAAATGGCGGGAGTGGGAGCCCGGGGACCTGTGGGTCGAGCACACCCTATATCAAAAAGTGAAAAACCTACAAGTCGGGACAAGGACTATAGAGCAAGAGGGAGAGATGACAAGGCAAGCCGGTCTTTTTGTGATTCACTGACTGGAAGCCCATGGCTTGGATGGATGTTACAATATTTGTTGAGATTTAGGTGTTGATGGGGAAAAGTTAAAGTCTGACTCAAAACCTAAGTGAGCTTTTAATTTTGAAGGCCTGCTGCAGTGCAAATGACTTCAGAAGCACAGTACATGTGCACACAGGTGCGAGTGTGTTTAGTAAAATGGACCTTTTGTAGCAGCATTCCATTCCCAATAGTGTAAAAACTTTTTTGGAAAATGTTTTCAACAGAATTATTTATGTTAAGAAGCAGAAGAGGAAGCTACTGTGGGCAGAGTAAGGGGGCAGCACGAGGACTCGGGGGGTGGGAGAACAAAGTGCACTGAGATAGACAGATACATTTGAAAATGTAATAATGAGAACCATTTCTTTGCTAGCCAAAAAAATTAATGGTATACTAACAACAAATGTAACATCTGAATGTCCCTTAAAATGAAAGATTATTCAAGAATTTTAGGCTAATATAATTATTTGTCTAAGAATATGATTTATAGATGCATTAGTTTAGTTCTATAAATTTAGAAATATAATGGGAAGGTCAAAATTTTCTATGTAGAATTTCATCCTAAATGTGACAAATACACATATATTTGGTATGATTCATATATACTAGTGATTGAGAAGGTATTGATGAATTTGGTTCTGTGAGAGAATCGCTGCTATGATTTCTTCTCTAATTGACTTTTATGTCCCATGTTCATTAGGACATGTAGAGCATTATTACTTCTGGGAAAATGCCCAACCAGCCAGCTCAAATAAGAAAGTGGTTTTTTCCTTCTGCGCATGCGTGTGTGCATGTGTAATGTAGTGGTGTGTGTGGCATGTGCACATGCATGTGTCTTGTGGCGCCCCGTGCTCTGTCCTGCTGCAGGGCTGGCTCACCTTTGGTGGCCAGAGTGGAGCGCTGGGTGTCCAGCCCCGCTGCTCTTCCACTGGGTCTTGTTTGAGGCAGGCCCTCTTTTGTCCAGAGCTTGGGATGCCTTCCATTCTCCAGTCTTTGCGCTCTTGCAGCACGGGGTTAGAGTTGCCTGTGTCCGTGCCCAGCTCTGTGCGTGGAATCTGGAGATTTGAACTTGGGCAGTTTCAGGTCCCCTCAGACCCGCATTCTGGCACAGGAAGCACACCTATCAGCCAGCGGTCTAGCCCAAAAGTTTTTTTTTTTTTTTTTAATATGTGAGTGAAAAAACCTGAAACAGGAAGGGCACACCGTAGTGCTCTGTGGAGGCTTTGCCTGGATTTCAATAGAGTAGTTTTTGTATAAATTCAGGACTTTGAGTCTTGATTTTGCCTAACACAGGAGGGTTCATCTGCCCATGGGTCGTTGGATGCTTCTTTGCTAGGTAATATTTGTGAATAATTCCTGAAACTATCCTAGTCCCCTTTTAGAGGTAGACACCAAGCTTACTGAAGGTCTTAGAGTAAGGAATAGGACCTGAGGAATGGAATTTGTAAAGTTGCATACCATTTTTTTCTGTTTACCTTAAGATACTTCATATTATGCCGTATCCCTGCCTACCAAGCTAGATTTAAAATCCAGATTGGATTTGAGAATAAAATTCCATCTACACAATTAAATAAATATTGATTTTTATTTATTTATTTTTTCTGGGTATGGTGGCACATGCCTTTATGAGAGAGAGAGAGAGAATTGGCATGCCAGGGCCTCCAGACACTGTACTCGAACTCCAGATGCATGTGCCCATTGAGTGCATGTGTGATCTTGCACATGTATCACCTTGTGTGTCTGGCTTATGTGGGATCTGGGGAGTTGAATATGAGTCCTTAGGCTTTGCAGGCAAGCTAAGCCATCCCTCCAACCCTTATTTTTTTAATATTTGTATTTTTGTTTGTTTATTGAGAGAGAGAATAGACCTGCCAGGGCCTCTAGCCACTGCAAATGAACTCCAGACATATATGTTACCATGTGCATCTGGCTTACATGGGTTCTAGGGACTCGAACCTGAGTCCGTAGGCTTTGCAGTCAAGTGCCTTAACCTCTAAGCCATCTTTCCAGCCCTAAATACTGATTTTTAAGCATGATCCTTGAGCTAAGAACAAAATAGCCAAGTAGTATTTATTGAATGTCAAACACATTTTTTTGGAAGTTGAAATGGCTTTTTATTTATAATGTTTCCAAATAATTTCTAAATTCTTGCATTGATATGCTAAGTATTCATATAGTCATTGGAACGATGTAATGTCCTTCATCCTCACCACCTCCCTTTTTAAAAGAATTTTAGAGTTGTTTGGGAGATAGGAAAGACTTTTCTGAATCACTGTGGAAATAAAAGGAACTCTATAATTTTTAAAAATATTTATTTATTTGCATATGTGCATGGGTATAGGTGAGCTAGGGTCTCTTGCCACTGTAATTGAATGTCAATCTAGCTTTCTGTGGGTGGTTGGGGAGTTAAACCTGGGCCATCAGACTTTGCAAGTAAATGCCTTTAACTGCTGAGCCATCTCCCCAGGCCCAAGGAGCTACAATTTTAAAAAACAAACATAGTTCATTATAATTTGAGAAATGTATTTTGTTCAGTTCTGATTATCAAAACCATTCAAATATTTAAGATTAGTTTCCAAAATAAATTGAAGGCTATGATTGGGTTTGAAGAAGCTTTGGTGAAAATGAATATCGAAGGCTTTTCATAAGTATTATAGTCTCCCTGTTTTTTTCCCCTTAATTGGGTGTGTGTTGTACCTAGCTTAAAAAATGAAATAGACTCAGAAAACTAGAGTTTATTACATCTAGTAAAAAGACAGTATTATCATGAGGAAAAATTTAGTTATGTAATTATATAAAACTTTAGTTTTGTGTACATACTTGTATAGACTCATGATCTGAGATCTATTACTTTGTGCAATAATCAGGTTCTTCTGTTGTTGTTTTTTCGAGGTAGGGTTTCACTCTAGCCCAGGCTGACCTGGCATTCACTCTGTAGCCTCAGAGTGGCCTTGAACTCACAGCGATCCTCCTTCCTCTGCCTCCCGAGTGCTGGGATTAAAGGTGTGCGCCACCACACCTGGCTCAGTAATCAGAATTTTGGCAGCTACTGCTGTCTTCCAACCACTTCCCTAACTTCATGGGCATGAAAAAGTGACAGTAAGAGGAATTCTGTGTCTTCTCAGGCTTTTTAATGTATTTGCCTTTTCTAGCCTAATGTTGAGAACTGGATAATGGCCATAGTAGCAAATATTCCTCTTGTCTAAGTGAAGTACACTTAGGTTTTAAAGTTTTCTGTAAAAATGTCCCTTCTGAAGCTTTACATGTATATTGGTTTATTTGATTCCTACACTGTTCTGTGAACTTAGCATTATTTCACACATTTACATCTGAAGCTGAGGCACTTAAATCTTGGGAAAGTTCTAAATGTGTGCCTAAGGTTTGAATCACTGTGTTTTGCTTTTCACTTTCAGTTTTTCATGAATAAGTCTTTCATAAGGGAAGATTCTTTCTACAAAACAATATTGGCTAATTTTATGAGAGGTTATATCATTTTTCTTTATTCTTTTAAACTATTGACAGGTTTCAGACTAGGTCTAAGCTTAAAATTCTGTTTTAAGTAAGTAACACTCACTTTGTGTAATGATTTGTTGTATCGCTGAGGCCCGCAGGGTCACCCATAAGGCTTGTCTGTGCTCTGTGCGCGTCACACCTCTTGGTGCTGAACATGTCATCCCGCACTCAGGTGGCTGAAGCAGGAGGACGTGGGGCCAGCTCGGCTACGCAGTGAGTCCGTCTCAAGGGGAAAAAAGCAAGAGAAAGAAAAACGACAACAGGACTGCAGCTTCTGCTTTTTCCCATTGAGAGGGAGTGCGATGAACAAAGCCAGCCTTTCTGTCAGTCCTACGTAATGGACTTGGTAACTTCGTCTGCCTGTGCTGCTCTAACAAAATACTGGCTGGTTTGTGAATGATAGAAATGTATTATTTACACTTCTGGAGGCTGGAAAGTTCATGTTTCTGGTGAGGCTTCTGGGAGGTGCAGGGAAAAGGCCCACCTGTCGCCCCTGGGCACTTGTGTAACGGTGCACATCTCATTCCCGAGAGCACAACGGTCCACTTCTCATCCTGGCACATTTAGGACTAGGTTTCAGCATGAAGGGTGGAAGAGCACTTTCTGCTTGCTTATTTCAGGAAATTGCATTTATTAATATTTTGTCATTTGAGCTCTGATCAGTATAGAAATATACTGAGAAATGTCATTTACCCTCCTTTAACCTGAATTCTATTTAAAAGCATATATAGCTTTATTCATGAGATAATAGGACTGCTCATTTTACCAAGAATTAACTGGAAAGCTATAATTTAAAAAATACCTGAGAATCAGAGTTTTATGTATAGAAACATAGAGAAATAAATGCTATTTTTGATTTATAAAGGATAGACTGGAAATAAAATATTTAGTAGTAGAAGAAGTGTTTTTGTATTATAACCCAATATTTAAGTCATAAAAGTATTTTTCTCAGATAATCCTCAGGCTCTGGCTTCATAGTTAGTTCTTAGTGTGATAAGATGAGCAGTGCTTCTATCCCAATCTCATGATTAACATTATGTGTACTTTGAAATGGGATCGGACTTAACATAGGGCAAGTTACAGTCACTGAATTAATCTTCAAGTTCTTAAACTTTGAAGGCTGTCTCACTGGATTATAGACGGCAAATGACATCATGAATGTTTCCTTCTTAGGAGGAAGCCTAGGGGGATATGCGTAGCAGAGATGTTGCAGAGTCCAGTGGGATATTCTTTTGAGACTTACTGATTGGTGATCGTACCAGTGAACAGTGACAAGTGAGCAAGTTCCTCCAAACCTGAAAGAAGAGTTTACAAATTCTAATTGAATGTAGATCATCACACTAGTGTACATGTATGTTCACACATATGCGCACATTCACATGTGTTTGTTATAAATCTGAACAACATAAAGAATAAATAGCTCATAGTTAGTACATAATAAAAATGTCTGGGGCTGGAGAGACGGCTTAGCAGTTAAGGCATTTGCCTGCAAAGCCAAAGGACCCAGGTTCGATTCCCTAGGACCCATGTTAGCCAGATGCACAAGGGGGCGCAAGCGTCTGGAGTTTGTTTGCAATGGCTGGAGGCCCTGGTGCACCCCATTCTCTCTCTCCCTCTCTCTCTCTCTTTCTCTGTCAAATAAATAAGTAAATAAATATTTTTTTTAATGCCCACTGCTCTTTAGTATGAATTCATGGAGCTAGTGGGCTCCACAAGATGCTTTTGCTGATTTTGGCTCAACACTTGATTCTACATCCAACCTATGATTGCGATGAATAGAAGAGTCAAGTATAGCTATGAATGTTGGTTGATAATTAGTTTTTATTAGTCAGATGATAGTGAAACAACAAAAACATGTTGAGGGCTGGAAAGATGGCATATAGTGTCTTGCCTACAAAACCTAACAACCCAAGTTCAATCCCCCAGTACCCACATAAAGCCAGATGCACACATCTGGAGTTTGTTTGCAGTGGCTAGAGGCTCTGGAGCACCCATTCTGTCTCTGTTTGTCTCTGCTTGCAAATAAATAAATAAATAAAAATTTCAAAAATGTTGAAATTTCACTCATTCACCATGACTTGTGCAACATTGACAAATTGGATAATTTTCAAATATTGGCAGAATATTCATTTTTTGTGTTTTTTTTTACAATGTAAAACCAATAGAGATAATCTGCATTATCACTGATAGCTAACACAATAAATCTGCCCTGATTTGTAGCACTTGCTAATTCTATGATGTAAATTGATGTGTCCATTTTGACACATCTCAGTGTACCACAGTGTCCATGTTCCATCCTATCAGGGCTATTTGCTAAAGGAAACATTACAGGGAGGGAAAGAATTCAATCCCAGTGCTGAGCTACTGACCAATGCAGTAGCTTTCATTTTGGATTTGATACATGTTTAGTTTACTTTACCAAAATTTTGTTGGGGTTAACTTCTGTAATTAAAAAATATTCTTTTAGTGCCTCTTTAAAAAAATCTCAACTCATGCACATATATTTCATGATGATTTTGATTGATTTGGATATTGCTCAGTCGGATTTTAGGCTGGTTTTACATTTTTCGCCACCCAGTGCACTACTGTGAACTCTCCACTGCTCTTCCCTCACACAGCACATAGAGTTTCCTTCCCTTTCCAACCTCTTCTCTCCTCCTTATCCTCTCTTTATATTCCATACATACAGCCTCTAAAATCTATGATTGGTTTTCTTTTCCAGTATATGTGTCTTCTCTCTGGTGACATTTCCCTCTCCCACCCCGGCAGCCATAAGAAGGGACACTTCTTATTTTTATTACTCTTTAATTTTTTAGAAGTGCATATTTGTTTCTTTTAAATCTCTTTTCATGCTTTTTTTTTTCTTTTAATCTAAGATCCATGGTCGTTTACACGGGCTTCTGGGTTCCACAGGGCATATCTCCCTTCTCCCTACTTTACCCTCCCTTCCTCAACCCTCAGGATTTTCCCTTCCCCACATTTTTGTTATACCTGAATAAAATGTAGTGTTGTAAAAATATTTTCTTGGGCCAGGGATGGTGGCTTACACCTTTAATCACAGCACTCAGGAGGCAGAGGTAGGAGGATCACTGTGAGTTCAAGGCCACCCTGAGACTACATAATGAATTCCAGGTCAGCCTGAGCTAGAGTGAGACTCTACCTCAGAAAACCAAATAAAATTTAAAAAATAATAATAATATTTTCTTGAACTGGAGAGATAGATGGCTTAGTGGTTAAGGTGCTTGCCTGCAAAGCCTAAGGACCCAGGTTCAACTCCCCAGAACCCACATAAGCCAAATGCACATGGTGGCACATGCATCTAGAGCTCATTTTCAGTGGCTAGAGGCCCTGGTGCACCAATTTTCTCTCTCTCTCTCTCTCTCTCAAGTAAATAAATAAATAAAAATTTAAAAATCAAGCCAGGTATGGTGACACATACCTTTAATCCCAACACTTCGGAGGCAGAGGTAGGAGGACTACCATGAGTTCAAAGCTACCCTGAGATTACATAGTGAATTCCAAGTCAGCCTGGGCTAGAGTGAGACACTACCTCAAAAACAAATAAACAAAATTAAAAATCAAAAAAGAATAAGCAAAGAAGTTAAAGAATGCTTACTAAGCAAGATTGAGATGCATTCAAGTCCCTCAGTCTAAGGACACCGTGTTGACTATTCTAGAAGAGGTTGAACTCTAGGGACACAAGCCTTCTGTCTTGCCATGATGGCTCTGTAGTGCCATTTGAGGCCAGCTACTGTGATACTTCCCGCAGGGGCTTTTCTCCTTGGGCTTGCTTCAGCGATTCATGCACTTGTGGGTTTGCGTGTGCAGTTTTGTGTTGTTGTCTCTAGTTCTGTGAAGAATGTTACTGGGATTTTGATGGGAGCGCACTGAATCTGTAGATGACTTTTGGGAACAGCCATCCTCACAGTATTAATTCTGCCAAGCTAGGAGCATGGAAGGGCTTTCTGTTGTGGAGTATATTTACAGTTTCCTCTCAGTGTCTTAAAGTTTTCACTGTGGAGGTCTTTTCCTGTCCTGGTGAGGTTTATTCCTAGGTGCGTATGTTTTACTTTAGCTTGAACGTGTGTCTCCTGAGGACAGAAGTTTCTTCTGTCCATTTGCTTTATTGCTGTACTTGCTGTTTTTAGAATAGAACCTGACACACTATAAGTACTCATAAATATTGCTGGAAAACAGGTAAGTTGGTAAGAATGCAGAATGCTGTGTATTTATTATTTCAACCTGAATGAGTTTTGACATGCCAGTGCAGGGCATAGCTCAAAATCAGTAAACATAGTTTTGCACTTATCAACCTTTTTCACTTTGTAAAACTGTAGTGTTACGTAGGGCAGGATGCGATTTGGAGACCTGTGCTTGCTTCTCACACGGTGGGAGCAGACCAGGCTGTGCAGCAGTGTTCCATGTGATCAAAAGCAACTGAAGGCGTTGACCCCACACCTAGATTGACTTGGGTCTGGCTGAGGATGTACTCAGTGTGAGGGCACCTGCCCCGCCTGCACAGGGCCCTGGATTTGATCCCCCACCCCCAGCACTGACAGAAGAGGGGGAGGGAAAGAAATAATCAGATAACTACAAAATTTTACACTAGGTTTTGGCCACTGAATCCAGGCAATGGAGGATAGTTTGCGCCTATGAGACGCAGTGGCATTTCAGGAAGAACCACATGTCAGCTGTAATGCAGTTTGGACGTGCTTGTCACTGTGGGCCAGAGACTTTTCCTGCTAGTTAGCTTGTAATCCTGATGTCGGGTATAGCTCACTACCTGACATGGGAGTTGACTCCTTTGTTGGTTAGAACCACTGACAGAAAATTCTTCTGCTGACCTGAAATCCACTTCTGTTGTGGCTTTGTATTGGCTCTGACTCCTTCCTTTTGAGTAAGTCAGGACAAGCTAGTGGGTCGTGTTGCTCCATTGATATTTCTTCTTCAGTTTACATTCACTAGTTTCCTCGGTCCACCTCCATATTGCATGATCTGTGAGCCCTATCACTAGCCATTCTTCCCTGGTCACCATTGGCCAGTATGTCTTTAAAACATGATACAGATTTGATAACTGACCATATTTCACTTAATCTGACAATGTAAGAAGCTGCACAATCAAATGCAAAAAACATGATTTTTATTTTGGGACAATCTGTATCAGTTATTGACTAGAGGAATAGCATTTGGTTAATCACTTTGAGCCTCATTTTCTTCAGATAGAATGATTACTCATTATCATAAAAGATCCTTAAGGAAGCTTTTAAAAAATATTTTTATTTATTTATTTGGAAGCAGAGAGAGATAGAAGAGAGATAGATAGAAACAGTGGGTGTGCCAGGGCCTCCAGCTGCTATAAACATGCTCCAGACACATGTGACACTTTATGCATCTGTCTTTATGTGGGTACTGGGGAATCGAACCTGGATCATTAGGCTCTGCAGGCAAGTGCCTTAACTGTTGAGCCATCTCTGCAGCCCAAGGAAGCTTTTTTAAAAATGTGAATAGTTTAGATATTAGTACAAAGAAGCTGAAGTGTTTTGATTTCATGAAAAAATGTTTATCAGTGTTCACACTATGAAATTTTTACTAATGCTGACCTGTTCAAGCAGTGAAAATCTAAGGAGGCTAAGATAATTTCAGTGATACTGTATATGTCGTATATATAGTCATAGTTCTTGGGAGAGGCTAGCTTTATTGCCTAAGAATAGTTCTTTAAGATATTGTGGCTAATTACTTGGTTTATTCATATATATCAGTTATTTATATTTGATATTCTTGTTCAGTTTATCTTAAGTATTTGTAATAAAACAGTTGCCACCCATTTTACAGACTTTTTTTGAGATAGAGAGAGAAAGCAAGAGAGAGAGAGAGAAAGAGAGAGAATGGGTGTGCCAGGGCCTTCAGCTCCTGTGAATGAACTCCAGACACCTGCGCCCCTTGTGCACATGTGCGGCATTGCATGCATGCATCACTGCATCCGGCTTACTGGGACCTGGAGAGTCAAACATGAGTTCTTAGGCTTCACAGGTAAGCACCTTAACCACCAAGCCATCTTTCCAGCCCTTACAGACTTTTTTGAAGAAGCAGTTTTAGTTTTAGTTTTGTCAAGTTGGCTTTGTCTATCACCTCATCATTTTAAGCAGTATCTTCTTAAGTCTTCATTGGAGTGCTTGATGGTAGAGTTTCTCATCTATACTGTAGAGAAATGTTCGGTTCTTGGGCAGGTCGTTTAGTGAGCTTAGACCCACATTTCCTCTTCTGTGCAGCGTTACTTCTTTGATTCTGTCCCTCCACTCCATCATTTGACCTGCAGTAGCCAGAATGGTCATTTAAAAGGGGGTCATCCCTGTCCTTCTGTGCTTGTACCATAATATTGCAAGTCCCTCGGGCACATCCCTCTAGCTGTTTCACTGTGCTCTGTACCCTTTGGTCACATGGACGACACAGCTCTTTCACAGTGTGTGATGTGTGTTTGCTTGGTTGACTTGTTGCTCTTCCCTGCTAGACTGGATGTGCGATGAGGGCAGATGGGGCAGCTGCATCTGCCGCCCTGACCCCTAGTACACAGTCCTTTTTGTAAAGCTGTCTGACCTCTGTTACTCTGAGACAGGTATGCAGCTTCTCCTTTCTCTTGGTGTAGCATTTATCAAGTCCTCTCTGTCACTTGGGCATTCATGTTAAAATAAAACTTGAGCTTTATCTGACTTTGGTAAATTTCGAATTGCAAAGCCATGGGAAGACTTTGTAAGTCCTAGATACATCTGTTTTCCTTGGACTCCTTAGTAGGTTTGTTTTAAAATACTGTAAACTGGGTTGGAGAGATGGTTTAGCAGTTAAGGTGCTTGCCTGTGAAGCTTAAGGACCCAGGTTTGATTGATTCTTCAGTTCTCACATAAGCCAGATACACATGGTGGTGCATGCATCTGGAGTTCATTTGCAGTGGCTAGAGGTCCTGGCATGCCCATTCTCTCTCTGTGTCTCTAATAAATAAATAAATAACAATAAATCAAAAAAAATTTTTTTAAATACTGTAAACTTAGTGCATGTTCTCAATGATCTGTTTGAAGTGGTTTTGTTTTGATCCTGGGAAGAGCTCATTTTACATTTGTTAATGTTAGGTCTGTTGGGTCATTATATCAGAAATTCACTCATTTTAATATCATTCTTTGCCACCTGAATTACTAAAATTTTAACTTTATACAACTGTCATGCTTCCTGGATAAGAGAATTTTGGAGGTCAGGTCACTAGATCACTGTTTGGTTATTCACCTCGGGGCTAAAAGAACTGGAATATCTGCCAAGGGAGCCATTTGGTCCCCTTTTGGCACTTAAGCAGGATTCAACCAGTTCCTCTGGTTCTGCTGTCTCTTTTCCACTTCCTGTAGAGGAGATTGACTCGTTTTCACCACTTCACCTTCATGTTCACATCAGACAGTGAATGAGGGCTGAAGCTCTGAGAAGGAAATTTGGCTCTATCTAATAAACTAGTTTCTGTAGTTGAAATGTCTCTGAGAATTCAGTGCAGCTCAGCACTCGGCTCTTCAGTGTGAGCAAATCTTGGCAGAACCCCATAGCTCGTAGAAACAGTAGCCTAGAATTCTTTCTTTTTAAGTCATAATATTATCTCCTAAAAGATCTTTACTTATTTGAGAGAAAGAGATAAGGAGGGACTGGGAGAGAGAGAAGAGAGAAGACAAGAAGATGGGAATGCCCAGGCCACTTCCCGCTGAAAATGAACTGCAGATACATGCACCATGTTGTACGTCTGGCTTTATGTACGCATTTGGGGAATTGAACCTAGATTGGCAGGCTTTGCAAGCCAGTGCCTTTAACCACTGAATCATTCCCCACAGCCAAGCTACAATGTTAGTGAAGGAAGAATTTAGAGTAAAGTATTTGCTTTAATGGTCTTAGTAATATGATTATGCTGGGTGTGGTGGTGCACGCCTTTAATCCCAGCACTCGGGAGGCTGAAGTAGTGGGATTGCTGTGAGTTCAAGGCCACCCTGAGACTCCATAGTGAATTCATGGTCAGCCTGGGCTAGAGTGAAACCCCACTTCAAAAAAAAAAAATCCTTTAGTGAGTGTGACTAAAAAGTGAGGAAAAGGAAGAAACTGAAGAGCTGGGCAGAAGGGAGTTGTGGCAAGGTGTGGTGGGCTAGTAATAGTGATCTGTCCCTATACTGCCCAACTTACTTGTACACTTAACCTTAGCCAAAAGCTAAGAAGTGATTTTCCTGTGAGGCCCAGTGCCCTTATCTACACAAAGAAGGGAAATAGTAACACTATATACTGCTGTTATATTAAATAAGATAATATATTGAGATTTTCTGCCTCACAGTAATTTCTCAGTAACTAATTTTCTTCTTGTACATTAATATCATAATTGTTTTCTAGTAGTGGTGCATACCTTTTTGGTTTTTCAAGGTAGGGTCCCCCTCTAGCCTAGGCTGACCTAGAATTCACAATGTAGTCTCAGAGTGGCCTGGAACTCATAGCGAGCCTCTGCCTCCTAAATGCTGGGATTAAAGGCATCTCCCACCACACCAGGAGATACATATCTTTTGAATCTACCAATTAAGAGGTAGTCTTTCCCAGTGTGTTGGGACCTAGTAATGACTATTTTAGTCTTCCTGCTCTATTTGTGATAATTGAATAGAGTAAAATGGCATTTGGGCAACCAGAAATTACTATTTTTAGATTATAAGAAAAGTAATTACATGGGCTTGGGATGTAGCTCAGTGGTAGAGCACTTGCCTAGCATGTACAATGCTCTGAGCTCTATTCCTAGCAACATATCACTCACAAATTACATTGTATTTTGAAAACTTAATGATGTTAATTAAAGCTATTTTGTTATTGACCATAACTTTTTATGTATATCCTCAGGGAAGGAAAAATATGCAAGATGGTGCAAATGATGGTGAAATTCCAAAATTTGATGGTGCTGGATATGATAAGGACCTGGTGGAAGCCCTTGAGAGAGACATTGTGTCCAGGAACCCTAGCATTCACTGGTGAGGGTCTTCTGAGTGCTTGAGTTCAAGTAGAGGAGAGGATAAGTCACCAGTGGGCTTGCTGTGACTCTTCTCTTCTTATCCAGTAGTGTCCTGCTGATGCCTTCATGTGAAGTGTGGACATACAGAGCAGCTCTGCCAGAGTCTAGCCAAGGATACTTTGCATGTTAATTTATTGTTAACATACTGACAGAATTCGTTAGCCAAATAACATGTTCTGATTAATAACTGTAATATGTTTTTGCCAGTCATTTTATACATTAAGAATTAGAGAAATGTCTTAATACAAGAATAATTTGGTAAGTGAAAAAAATGTAGATTAGTTTTGACCATAGATCAAAGGTGTACCTGTACCTTAAATAAACACGAGACTTTCTTCTTTCAAAGGGACGACATAGCAGATCTGGAGGAAGCTAAGAAGCTGCTAAGGGAAGCTGTTGTTCTTCCAATGTGGATGCCTGACTTTTTCAAAGGCATTAGGAGGCCATGGAAGGTGAGAATTTGTTACACTGGTTTTGAAGTACGAATGCTGTTTGCGTGACAATGAAAGGCAATGCTGCCATCAATTTTTATGTGTTTAGCACAGTCTGTTAAGGTGGGGGAGGTTTGAACAGACCCGAGACACCTGGGGTAGATCTCAAAGTTCATTGAAGTGCTGCAGCTTCATGGCAGGAGAGGTTGGCCCGTGTTGAAACTGTTGTCTTTAGAGTCACCTCTCAGGTGCTCAGCTGGAGGTTAATTTAAGAATTTTCTGGGGCTGAGGAGATGGCTTAGCTGGTAAAGCACTTGCCAGGGAAGCATGAGGATCTGAGTTCACATCCCAGAGCCCCATGAACGCCAAGCAGATGTGGTGGCCTCCAGCAGTCCCAGGGCTTGGGAGGTGGAGACAGAGCCCATGGGGCCAGCTTGCTGGCCTAGCCAAATTGGTGAGCTCTGGATCCAAGTGAGAGACCGAGTCTGACTAAATAAAGCTGGAGAGCAAAGGACGACATGAGATGCCAGCCTTTGGCTTCCACATGCACACACAGAAGAGCACATACACATGCGAGCACATTCTGTACACACATACACACATGCAGCCACCTGTATCCACACACAGTAGAGCACATACCGTACGCACATATACATACTATACGTACATACGTATGTATCCACACAGCAGAGCACCTGCACACACATGCACATGTACCCTCATGTATCCACACACAGGAGAGCACACATAACCCCTCCCCACACACAAATATTTCTGGATGTCTGTTTATGTAAATAAGAACTTAAGCAAAGTAAACAGCAATGGTATATAATCTTACATATTTTTTGATTAAATATGTTTTAGCAGCTTAAACATTTCTGACTACTCATTAAATATGTTGTTTGCCATCTAGGCTCAGTATGATTCTCAGACATCAACAAAGTACTTGTTTCTGTCCAGCTTGCCCTCTCTCTTAAGAGTTTGAAACCCTCTAGAATGGATTCTTCCTGATCTAGCACATTCATTTTGGCTTGTTAAAGAGTCTTCCAGGCCGCCTGCAAGTTCCTGTCCACAGCGGCCTGCGTGGTCTTGAGGAGGCGGACCCTTGCTTTCCTTTGCCGAGCTAGCAGAAGGAAAGGAGAGCGTGCGCCCGTTTGCCCTTCCTACTTAGCTAGCAGGGCTGTTTCTCTGCCTGGCGCCTCCTCTGTTGTGTGCTGAGGAAGAGAAATCCATTACCCTCGCTGTCGTCGTCCTTTCTTCGCGGCCACCGTGCTCCCGGGCTTCTGGTAACCCTGCTCTGCACCAGCGAGAGCAGCCTTCTCGGCTTCCGCGGACGAGGGAGAGTGCGCAGTGCCCGTCTCTGTGCCTGCCTCGTTTCATTGAGCATAACGCCGTCCAGGCTCATTCCCGCAGCCCTGACAGAGCCTCGGTCTTCTCCACAGGCAAACAGCATCCCCTCGTGCTTGTGTGTGTGACGCGGTCTCTTCCTTCCCCGACTAGGAGACAGCTGGGGCTGCCCGGCCAGCGGCTGTGCTGAATGTGGAAGTGGAGGACTCCGCAGCGTGCTGGCTTCCTTTCCTCAGACGAAACTCAGTGTTGGAATGACAGGCCGGGTGGCACTTTTATTTCTAACGATTTGAAAACCTCTGTACTGTTCCCGTAGTGGCAGACAGAGTGTAGGACTTGCCCTTGCTCCATTTCCTCACCAGCACTTCTTTTCTTAAAAAAATCTTTTTTTCTTTTTAGTCGTTTTGTCTGTTGTATTTGATAACAGCCCTTCTGACGTGGAGGAGATGATGTCTTATTGTGGTTTTGATTTGCATTCCCCTGACAGTCGAATGATGTTGAGTATTTTTGTTGTACTTGTTTGCCATTTGTATATTTTCTTTTGAAATATCTATGAAGATGATTTTCCTTAGGTGAGCTTGCACTAAGTTGTTTGAGCTCCTTATGTAATCTTCCAGATAAGTAGTTGTCAAGTATTTTCTTCCATGCTGTAGATTTTTTTTTTTTTTGAGCTGTCTGGGTTATTTTGTTTGCTGTGTAGAAGCTGTCTGGATTTTTATTTTATTTTGTGAGTGTGTGTGTGTGTACACATGCACACTTGTGTGGATGTGCCAGGCTCTTCTGCTACTGTAAATGAATGCCAGATTCATGCACCACTTTGGATGTGGATTTATGTGGGTGCTAGGGAATTGAACCCAGCTGATAGGCTTTGCAAGCAGTACCCTTAAGCACCGTGCAATCTCCCCAGCCCCTAGAAGCTTTTTAATTTGATACAATGTCATTTGCTTTAATTTTTCTTAGAGCTTTTGGGGTTATATCCAAAAAAAAGTCTTTGTCTAGACCAATGTCCTAAAGTATTTCTGCTGGAGTTTTTGTTGTTTGGTTGTTTTTGTTAGTTTCATGGTTTGAGATCTTACCTGTGATCCACTTTTCGGTACTTACTACGTGTGGCGAGAGGTGGGGGTAGCTGCCTCCTCCTATGTGCGGACATCAGCTTTCCCTCCCAGTCACCAAAGAGAGGCTGTCCCTTTCCTGACGCATGCTCCTGTGTCCCTTTGCCTTTGTTGGTTCGTTTACTGGCACTGATAGTATTTTAGTGGTGTCTTCGGTTTTGTTTATATAAAAGATTGTAATATTGAAAGAAGCAGTAGTTTGACCTCTGTCCGTACAATTTGTCTTTCCTTTTTAATTACTGTGGGGTAAGACTTACAGTACCATGCTGAATATGACTGGTAAGAGAGGGCATTCTTGTGTCAGCTTTCTGAGGCAATACTTTCAACTTATGCCAATTGAGTATGACACTGTGAGTTTGTCAAACATGGCTTTATTTGTATTAAAGTATATTCTTTCTGTGCTTAATTTTTTGAGAGTTCTTGTCAAAGAAATGTTGAATTTGGAGGCTGGAAAGATGGCTCAAGGCTTAAAAGCTGTTGCTTGCAAAGACTGACAGCCTGGATTCGAGTCTCCAGTACTCACATGTGGTAGTTTGAATAAATGGCCCCCAATATAGTTAGTGTTTTATTAGCTTGTAGTTTTGCATCTGAAGCCATCTGGCTGGAGGCAGTGTCACTGGGCAGATCTTAAGGTGTACCAGTGAGTTTAAGATTTCAATCTAAAGATATGCAAAGTGTGCCTAGCTAGAGTTCCTGAAGTATGCTGTACTATGTGTCCTTTGGCTTTTTCTCTCTTTGCCTGGTCCTTT
The DNA here is from genome assembly GCA_036346955.1 of Dipus sagitta. NCBI lineage: Eukaryota > Metazoa > Chordata > Mammalia > Rodentia > Dipodidae > Dipus > Dipus sagitta. Next base: position 12,179,498 of record CM070775.1, on the reverse strand, counting down.
AAGAGGGGGACAACTTCTTCTGCCATTATGGAACTTCCCCTGGATCTGTAACCTTAACAAATCCCTTCCTCCATAACTGTGCCTGGTCTGGAAGTTCATCTCAGCAAACCTGAAGCTGTCTGCTATACTGTGTGTGGTGGTTTGATTCAGGTGTCCCCCATAAACTTAGGTGTTCTGAATGCTAGGTTCCCAGCTTATGGAAATTTGGGAATTAACGCCTCCTGGAGGAGTGTATTGTTGGGGGTGGGTTGATGGGTGTTATAGCCAGTGTCCCCATGCCAGTGCTGGGCACACTCCTGCTGCTGTGGTCCACCTTATGTTGGCCAGGGGGTTGATATCCACCCTCTGCTCGTGTTATCGTTTTCCATAAAACAGAAAAAAGAGTTCCAAGACCATGGAGTATAAAATTGCTGAACATGGCTAATATTAAGGCCCCCTCGCCTACTCCTTCAGCGCCAGCTTCTCTAGAGAGGACAGGTCCTCTTGGGCCTCAGAAAACCGCTTCCTCCATGCCCTCTCCACAGACAGCGCATAGCATACACTGCTCAGTGTGCACACGATGCACTGTACCTGGGCCAGGTCTCTGCCACGTGCCACGGTGGGAGGTTAGTAATAAATGCCAGGCTCGAAGCCATCGAGACACTGGTCCTCAAACCGGATGCTGTGATTTGTCTTGATGGTGGCAGTGGCAGCATTGACGTCTTTGAGAATCACATCACCACAGTGCAGCAGGCAGCAGGTGGCATCCATGTATTTACCATTGCAAAGGCCACAACTCCCATCTGGTCGGCTGGCTCGACGCAGGCATTGGTGATCTCTGCTACCGAAGCTGCCGTGGTTGGCTTTGTCAGTGGACGTAATAGGGATATATGTGGCCAGAGATAAGTGGATGTGGGAGTAGGGCACCAGGTTGGTCTGAAATTCTGTCAGATCAAACTTCATGGCTCCATCCACTCTGAGGAAACGGGGACAGAAGACAATCTGGCTGATGAGCTGGGAGGTTAGTTCAGGCTGGGTGTTCAGTACTGAGAACCCAGTGACACCTGTCACAGTAGCCTCACTGTCTACCATGAAGGCTCCTGGGTGGTGGGGGGAGTGAAGATGGAGTCGTAGGGCTCAACTGAAAGGGTGGAAATCTGAGGGGCTGGGTAAATGGTGGACTCTAGCCCGGACTTCTTGCCGTAATCAATAGAGAGCTTGGTCTGTCGACAGAGAGGTGAACCCCAGCCACTTCCCACACAAAAGCTTTGGGAAACAGTCCCTGAAAACCTGTGCACTGGTCAGCCAGCTTGTAAGTTCTGTCTGAGGTCAGGTCAGCAACCCCCTGCCAATGCTGCAGTGTCCTCACCACAGACTGGTTATTGGCAGCACCTTCCTTACCTGTGAGGAGCTGCTCTGGGTGGAAGAGCTGGCCGCAGGTACCAGTGTGACCTCCACCCGTGACTGTGGTTCTGGTGTACAGACACTGCCCTGGGCAGGTCACATGCTTGCCAGCAGCTGGGCCCCTGAAGGTGTAGAAAGAGCCATCTCCTCCTCTATCGGCCTCATCACTTGGCATTTGGCCGTCATTAGGCTGGATGCCACGTTCCAAATAGTAGAGCTCCCAGAAGGCACTGCCAATTTGGACACCAGTCTGGCTAATATGAATGGAAAATGCACTCACACATGTCGGGGAAAGCCAGAACTCTGGTGATGTGATGTTGACAAAGGTCTTCCATTGACACACTACCAAGGAATCTTGGGCAGAAATGTGTGCAAAATATTTCTTAAATCTTATTTTCTCTGGGAACTGTTACTGAGGAGTTAACTGGGGAATTAGTGTGGGGGGGTTACTTCTTGTGCAGCACATTGATACCTACAGCTAATGCACTAGTTGCTTTTTCTGATTTTTATGGAGGTTTTTTGTCTTTTTTTTCTCCCCGTGGAGGATGCTGGGTGGTGGGTGGGTATGGTCTGTTAGCTCTAATTCTGGATGGACAAAGTGGTGGTGTTTCTGTCGGGCTTTTTCAGCTGTGACCTTTGTCAGCAACATCTGTGGTTGTGTCAGTGGACCGGCTTGGGCATGTTTGCGACTACGGTGGTTTACGGTTTTCTGGGGGACGAGGCTGCATCTGGCTAGCTCTGGAGCTGTCGGTTACTCAGAGGTCCTGTGTCCTGGCACCTGGGGAGTGGGTTCTCTGGGAGAGGGGTCAGACCCGGCTGGCAGTAAAGCTAGGCTGGCATGTGTGTGTTTGGGGTTGCTGCCTGTGTGTGGACTTTGTGTCTGTTACTCCACCTGTTCCCCAGGGGCTAGGGCATTGTGAGGGGTTGGGGAAACCACGGTCTTGGCTTTTCTGCTTGGTCTACGGTTTATGCAACACGGACTGTAAGCCACTTGAGCGGATGAGGTAGAATGAGAGAAGAGTGTCGAGAATAGAGGCACACTAAGGATTCATAAATTTAGTTATCTAGAATTATAGAGATGGATAAAATTGAAGAAAAGGGATATTGTATTCTGTCTTCATATTGTAGCTTGCAGTTTGAATATACAGACACACACACATACACACACACACATATTTGAAGTAAATTGAAGGTTTATGTTAGCAAACTTTTTGACATTTTTCCAGCAAGTCAAATTATTGTTTATTTTTTTAGCAGTAAACTATTTTTTAGTTAAGAGTTGTACTTTTTGTGGCTGTTGCTGTTTTTATGGAGCTGGGCACAGAAACCTTTCAGGGCTGAAGGATATGGTCCATTGTCTCCTGTAAGGGTGTCCATGTTTCTGAGAGGTACAGTTTGCTCCTAAGAGGGGCCACAGAACTGCCTTCTGCCCAGTGGTGGCAGACAAGGGTCTGGAACCCCCCAGTAGAGATGGGCTAGAGTCCTCATATCACAGGAGTTTGCTTACCCTAGAAGACACAATTTTATGAGGTTAAAAATGCAGACAAATAAGAGTAACACGATTATGCCAACCAATGCCTCACCCCTAGCCAAAGGGCAAGATCCTGAAAAGCTATGACCATACCCACCCCAGGGGTCCATCCGTGTGCAGCTGCTCCCAGAGGTAAGATGCTTAGTTAATTTCTTAATTCTGTTTTGAATTTGTCTGAGTTGACCCCAGGCAGCTTGCAGCAGGCTGGTTTCCCTGGCTGCTGGGACGTCAGGAGCCTCAGTCTCCTACTGTAGCCGTCTTCACTTTAACTTGAGTTTGGGAGTGGCTCCCTCTGGCTGTAAGAATATGCTGATGGTTATATATTGAGAATATAGCAGAATACCAAGAACAATTTCAAGAAAGAATCCAGTGATGGGATAGATGAAAAGGAAAATAGTGTGAGGCTTAATCATTGAGTATATTTCATACCACCAATGACAGAAAACAGTAATGAAGAAACCTACAACGTTAGGAAGGTTACAGCTACTGAAAGACTTATGAATAAGACTTATCTTGACGTTTGAGCAGTTAGGACATCCTCGTCTCTTGCTTGAAGAGCATTGTGAGGTCTTCACAATTGGCAGACAGGTGAGTGGCATGTCTTCAAGATGCTTTTGAAGCTGTGAAGATGGAGAAGGGAGCCTTCATTTCAGGGGATAACGTAAATTCTTTTAGTGTTGAAAGAGTGGAATAGGCCTCTATCTATCTTGAGGGGCAGGCCTCTCCCTACCCTGACAAGGTGTCAGTAGTCATAGTGACAGCAATGTCTGACAGAGAAGCATTGGAATAACATGCATTTGTTCATCTTCCTCAGACTGTGTTTATCCTTTGTCCTAGGTTAGGAGAGGAGGTAGCTTGTTCGCCTCTTGGGTGATTATGGAGACAGAGCAGACAGGCCTTGATGACTTCGGATTGTGGACTTTGGCACCTTTTCCCCAATGGTACAAATGTCTAGAGCAGTTCCTATCTCTTTCCCAGGTACCATGAGTCATTAAGTCCCTTAATAATTTTTTTTTTTAAATCTGCTTAGAGCAACTGAGTCTTATATTCCACTGAGTTCACCAGCAGGTTTAGCCAGTCTGTGTCTTCACTGGGTGGTCCATCCATTTCTGTTTCTTAATAGAATGGGCTTGCATTTCATTCTAGGACAGTGATAGAACAGTGCTCGCAGCTCCAGAACACTGTTGTTCTGTGTGAAGCATCCTGGGCTGCGTGGGCCTCCCTGCCTGCCTTTCCAGCTTGTTCTCCTTTCTGGAGCAGATTGGCTGATGAAACAAGTACCTAGCAATATCTGAACTTAGGATTTCTAAGTAACCTTCAATTATTCTTAAAACTGCCACCTAAAGTATTTTTTTCATCTTAAAGTATTTGCTTTTTTAAAACTTTCTTGACCAAAAATGTGTTTTATATTGTGATGGTTAAGATGTAAAATGTCTCCTGTAGCCTCAAGTGTGTGTGATTAGGCTTCCTACTTGGTCTCCAGCTGGTGGAGCCTTTGGGGAGCAGAGCCTTGCTGGAGGAGGTGTGTCACTGAGGGCTGGCTTTAAGGTTTATTAGTCCAGCCACTGGGTGTTCAGAGCTAGCTGCGCTCTCTCTGTCCCTCTCTCTATCTCTCCTGTTGATGTGTGACGATGTGAGCTGGTTGGCAGGCTTCCCCTCCATGAGGCAACTTCCCCTAGAAACTGCCGGCCTGAAATCAACCCTTTCCTCCCATAAGCTGCTTCTGGTCTTGTGTTTGGTTCCAGCATTGAGAAGGTACCTTTTACATACAGTTGTGACTTCCGCATCATTCTTTTCCTTCATGGTTCCCTGTTGTTTTCTTGGTCTTTATGAAATATGTCATTTGGGCTGGGAGGTGGCTCAGTGGATAAAGAATTTGCTGTGCAAGCATGACACCTGAGTTTGGACCCCCCAGAACCCACATAAAAGCCGGACGCCGCAGCATGCATCTGTAACCCAGTATGCCTGTGGTTGGAAGGGAGCCAGAGACAGAATCCCCTGGAAGCTTGCAGGCCAGCTGACCTGGAAACACAGCATTGAGAAAGAGATCCTGCCTCAGGCAAGATGCAAGGTTCAGACTTTCCCATGTGCTGCGGCATAAGTGTGTATGTGTGCCTACACTCTCACACATGAATATGCAAAAGAAAACAGAATTCCATTGTTTTGTGTTTCTACAGTAAGTTATCTTTGTATTTTATATCTATTTTAAGAAAAGAGAGAGAGAGAGAATGAATGAATGAGAATGGACATTCCAGGACCTCTTGCCACTGTAAACAAACTCCAGACACATGTGCCACTTTGTGCATCTGGCTTTACATGGGGAATTGAACCCAGGCTGTCAGGTTTTGCAAACAAGTGCCTTTAACTGTTGAGCCATCTTTCCAACCCCAGAAGTTCATTCTTAATAAAGTAACCATATTCTAATGAGAACACAGGAAGCTGTGTCTGAAACAAAGAAAAGATATTTCACAGTCCTGGAGACATTTTCATTTTTTCTTTAACCGAAACAAGGATGAAAGGTTTGCATCTCTGCCTTCATTTTGTCTGTCTCCTTTCCTTTGGGTATCCACTTACCCTTATTGCCTATCCATGTTAAAGCACAAGAGATAAGTCATTGTCAGGGCCTCATATATCCCAGGCTGGCCTGGAACTCACCATGTAGCTGAGGACGACCTTGAGCTTTTGACGCTCCTGCCTCCACTTCCTGAGTGTTGGCATTACAGGTTTGTATAATGCTGAGGATAGAACCCAGGGCTCTGTGCATGCCAGGGAAGAGCTCTAACAGCCGACCCGACCCAGATCCCCAGCCCGGGCTGGCTGAGCAGGTAGCAACATCTTGATTTTAAAATGACTGCTTTTTTCTTTCATCCCAAGTTGGCCAAACTAAGGGCCCTGGAAATCCACTCTCTAGCAGAGGAGAGCACAGGGAGACGGGCAGTAATCGCCCCTGGCGCACAAGTGCCGCCCTTAAAGGTAGTAGGAAGGAGAGGAAGAGGAGGGAGGAGGAAGAGGAGGAGGTGGCCACAGGGGAGACTCCTGAGGAGCTGTGCCATCTCTAATTCTGTTACACTGTCAGACAACCTTGGTAAACTAAACCTAGCCTACCACTGATTTGAGCTCCAACTCTTCTGGACTTACCCTGGCTGGGGTTTGAACCAACTCCTAGTGTCACCTCTCTAGGGACCGTGTCCTTTGTTAACGTTGACAGGACTGGGGTGGAAATCCAAGCTGTTTAGCCATCTATGGGGTTATCCACCACAGGAAAACAAGGTCTCTCCTTGAGGCTTTAAGAAGGCCCAGGAGCCACTTGGGAAAAGAGGCTTGACTGCATGAATGGCTTGCCTTTTTTTTTTTTTTTTTTTTTTTTTTTTTTTTGATCACCATCCAGATTAAAATCTTGCCAGATGTGGTGCTGCTTGGTTTTAACCCCAGCACTCGGAATGTAGAGGTAGGAGGATCGCAGTGAGCTGAGGGCACCCTGATACTACAGAGTGAATTCCAGGTCAGCCTGGGCTAGAACGAGACTCTACCTCAAAACAAAGAAAACAAAATGCAAACCCCAGTGCCGTGTGTGAGCCGCCAGGGCGCGGGACGAGCACAGCTTCAGCGCCCTGGGGTCTGCTTGTCACTTGTTAACTCGTCAGTACAGTTAGAGTTAGAGTTACTTGTGCCTATTATTTTTGTTGTTCTTTTTCAAGGTAGGGTCTCACTCTAGCCCAGGCTGACCTGGAGTTCACTATGGTACTCTCAGGGTGGCCTCAAACTGACAGTGATCCTCCTATCTCTACCTTCTGAGTGCTGGGATTAAAGGTGTGCGCCACCACACCCAGCTGGAGTTCTATTTTTGACTAAAAGCTATGCAGTATAAATCACTTCTAGAAGCTAGGATTTGCCCTTTAGAGTGCAAGGAATGTATGGTTCTGCGTGGAGTGGAATTTATACTGTCATTGTATTTAGTCAGCAATTACTCCAAAGTCATGCACAAACATCTTACTTGTGTGTGTTGTGGTGAGCATGTGTGTGCATGTAGATGTGTATACAGGTGCATGCGGGTAGAGGCCAGAGGTGGACACTGCATGTCTTCCTTTATCATTCTCCACCTTACTTCTTGAGACAGAATTTCTCACTAAACCTGGAGCTTACCGATTCAGCTAGCCTAGTTAGCCAGTGAGCCGCAGGGATCCTCGTCTCTGCCTCGCCTATGCTGGGCCCACAGGTCCGCTCCCCCATGCGCAGCATCTAATGTGAGTGCTCAGATCTGAACTCAGGTGTTCATGCTTGTATAGCAAGCACTTTACTGCTGAGACATCTCCCCAGCTCCCAGGTAAATGTCGTAGATTCAAGAGATGTTCTCTCTAAATATATAGGAAAGTTTTTGTTGTTGTGGTCCTAGTTCTTGAGTTTTCAAGGTAGGGTCTCATTCTAGCTCAGATTGACTGGGACTTAACTATGAGGTCTGAGGCTGCCCTTGAACTCACAGCAATCCGCTTACCTCTGTCTCCCAAGTGCTGGGATTAAAGGGGTATGCCACCACACCCCACTGTCCTAGGTCTTTGTTCCTCCCTTCTTACCTTCGTTTTGTTTTTGTGAGACAAAACACACTGTCGCCTGGGCTAGCCTCCAACTCTGAATTCTCAGTCTCTACTTCTCTACTGCTTAGATTATAGGCATGTGCCACCATTTCCAGCTCTGTCTAAGCCCTTTATTAACGTATCTCTGACTACCTCTGATTTGAGACATTTGATGAAAACTTTTCTTTTTATCAATCTATGAAATGGTGCTTTTGCCAAACACATTGTGTGCCAATTGAGTTTTACTTTGATGGGAAAGTCTTCACGAGCTTCAACATTAGCAGTTGATAATTAATAGTTGAAAAGTATTTCAATCTGGTCAGCTGCTTAACTGGTCTTGACATTTCAGGGTGTGCTGATGGTGGGACCCCCAGGCACTGGTAAGACAATGCTAGCCAAGGCTGTTGCCACTGAATGCGGTACAACGTTCTTCAACGTCTCCTCTTCCACGCTGACATCTAAATACCGAGGTGAATCTGAGAAGTTAGTCCGTCTGTTGTTTGAAATGGTGAGTGATGACGTTTCCAGATTTACAACCAAGTATTGCTTGTGTGGGCGTGCAGTGCCCTGCCTGTCATGCGGTGCGTTCACTAAGGAATCTCTTCTGGAACAGCATCATGGTTGTCCTTTAGTGGTAGGGGACACACTAGTGACAGTGCATTTTGTGGGGTAGTTGGTGTGTCTTTTCTTGGAGATGCAGGAACACCCTTTGGTGTCCTGTCCAGCGGGAGCAGAGGGGACTTGGGCTGTGTGTATGACTGACATTTCTGGATGTGTAGAGCACTGGTACAGCAGAAGAGTATTTTGATACATAGTTTTAAAACCAGCTAAAAACTGTCCTATAATTAAAGTGTGTTCCTTTTTCATAAAGGATTTGCAGTGTTTAGTTAAGAAAGCATGCTTGGAGCTGGAAAGATGGCACACCTGTTAAGGCGCTTGCCTGCAAAGCCTAACGACCCTGGTCCGATTTCCCAGTACCCACGTAAAACCAGATGCACAAGGTGGCGCATGTGTCTGAAGTGTGTTTGCAGTGGCTGCCCTGGTGCATCCATCCTCTCTGTGTCTCTCTTCTCTCTCTCTCTGCTTGCAAATAAATAAATATTTTTTTAAAAAAAGAAGAAAAATGCATGCTTGAGTATAGAGGTTCCTTTTCCATAAAGGATTTGCAGTATTTAGTTAAGAATGCGTGCTTGAGGTGTAGAGATGGCTTGGCAGTCAAGGCACTTGCCTATAAGCTAAAGGACCCAGATTCGATTCCCTAGGACCCACATAAGCCAGATGCACAAGGTAGCACATGTGTCTAGAGTTCATTTGCAGTGGCTAAGGGCCCTGGTGCTCCCATTCTCTCTTTCTCTGCCTGTCTCTCTGTCTCTGTAAATAAATAAAATAAATTTAAAACAAGAATACATGCTTGAGCAGAGGATGATTTCTCATTTAAATTTTTTCAATAAATTATTTTTCATGATGGAAATTTCCAACCATGAAAGTAGAAAGAATAGTACAGTGACTACCCATGTATCTGTCACCCAAACTCCACCAACCATATAACTCTTATTTTTAGAATTTATCTTATTCTTATATGAGTAATTGATTTAACCTATGTCAATAACCATATGGTTGTGGCACTTTAGTAGGGAGAAATTTCAGCTTTTATTTTCCATTTGTCATTATTTTAAAAACAAGAAGATGTTACTTAAAACATTTAGATTGCTTTATGAGATCATTGAATATTTTTCTAAAATATTTTCACCAAGGCTAGGTTTTATGCTCCCACCACAATCTTCATTGATGAAATCGACTCTATCTGCAGCCGGAGAGGAACGTCGGATGAGCACGAAGCAAGTCGCAGAGTGAAGGCTGAGCTCCTCATCCAGATGGATGGTAACTGATGTGTAACGATTGTCTCAAATCTGTCTTCCTTTCTGAACTTGGAAAGGCCTTGATGAATGGTGGTGTAGTTACCTTCTCATTGCTGGGACAAAGCACTCAACCAAAAGTAGCTGATGGGAGAAAATGATTCTGGTTTACAGTCTCGGGAAGTTTCATGATGACAGGGGAAAGCATGGCATGAGCAGAGGGTGGACAGCAGCAGCAGGAGAGTGAGAGGGGTAATGACGAGGGGACCCTCAACAGCACACCTCCTCCAGCAAGGCCTCACCTCCCATATTGCCACCAGCTGAGGACCAAGTACACAAAACACATGAGTTTATAGGGGACAGCTGATCCAAAATACCACAAATGGACTGGAAGATAGCTGTGACTTTTATTTTTAATCTACCCTCTTATTCGTGCATTCAGAAAACCTTTATTGATTACTTGCAATCATGTGCCATTCCAGATTCTAGATTATTGAGAAATGGATTTCCATGGCCTTAAGGGAGTTACTATTAGAGCTAAGGCTCTAAAAATGTGGCCTAGGGTCCCAGGAGTCTTGGGACCTTTTTTTTTTCTTTTGAGGCAGGGTGTCTCACTCTAGTCCAGGCTGATCTGGAACTCACTCTATAGTCCCAGGCTGGCCAGGTTTTGAGACACTTAAAGGGTCTACAAGGTCTAAACTATTTGAAAAGTGACATCAAGACACAACTTTCCTTCTCTCACAAGTACAAAGGAGTTTTCCTGAGGCTGTAAGACCTGGGAGTGTCAAGGAAGATGGCAAGTAGAAGCAGATGGCAGAATTCAACTTACCTACACGTTAAAATATTGGTTGAAGTCTTGTTACTAACTTCTTTGTTTTGAAAAATGTGCTTGTTTCTCATAAAACATGCTTATCTTCATGAATCAGAGCTCAGCACTGCTACACCATAGCCCCTTTGTTTTAATGTCTAGTGATGAATATTGATAGGTATATTCCACACACATACCAAAAAAAAAAAAAAAATCACTCTTTGGAGCTCCTAGTAATTTGTAAGGGTGAAAAAGGGTCCAGAAACCAAAATGTTTCGAGACCCACAAACGTACAGTATATGGTGGTACTTTCTGTGTGAGAAGTGAGGTCTGGGTGCAGTGAAAACACAGCAGGAATCATGTTTGTCAGAGGCAGGAGGCATGGAAGGGGATAGCTGGGCTGCTTTGAAACACTGGTTGGAGCTGTCCAAAGAAAAGGTATTTGGGGAGCCAGAAAAGGAAGAGGGTTAGGATTCCGAGCTGCTGTCTATAGATACCTTACTTGGTAGTTGTGTTACAGATGACAGGCAATTTAAGCACATCATGAGAAGGGATAAAAATCTGTTACTATCCAGAGAGTGTTGTTTCAAACCGTTCACCAGCCATGGGTACTCGCAGTGAATACTGACAGTACAGGTTATGTACAGTGCCGGGCAGTGCAAGACAAGTAACTGCTCTGTGTACTGAGCCTCCCTGCCCTCAGTGAGTTTACTGTTTTTAGTTATGTATAAAGGAATAAATGTTTTTACTTGGGGGGAGGATGTAAAGGAGACATTAGGTGCTTAAAATTGGAAATAAAAAAATGACTAAATACAAATTTAGCTAACAGAATCTCATTGAAGAGTGTTCACGACCATTGCTTATTAGCTTGAGAAGTTTATTCTTTGTGATAGTGACTGAAGAGGAGTTTAATATTAATTTATAAGAAGGTGCATATTGAGCTTAGTTGTTCTAAATTCACTTTGTTAGAAAGTCATGTCAATAAAGCCTGGGAGTTTTACATGTATATAACTATACACATATATAATAATTATCTCACTGTACATTGTCCAGAGTAAATTTCATGTGATCTGATATTTTTATTCTTAAGATTTTAATCACTGCCAAGTGTGGTGGTGCACATCTTTAATCCAAGCATGGAGGAGGCAGAGAGGTAGGAGGATCACTGTGAGTTCAAGGCCGGTCTGAGACTACAGAGTGAATTAAATCACGAACTAGTAGGCCCTGTGTGCTTGTCTGTGGTGTGAACACTGTCCAGTGCTCGGGCAGTGCTGGCAATTGGATTAATTCCTGAAATCCTTCCCTTTACTGTTGTAATTTATTTGAAAGTTTGAAGATAATTACAGTATATCTTGGCTTTTACAGTATGAAGCAAGTGTAAATTTGCAGCTCTTCTTGTTTCTTGAGAAGATCAACTAAATTAAACTCAAAACTTGAAAAAAAAAAAAGGTTTTGAGGCAATTTATGATTAAAAAAAAAAAACCCTAAAGGAATGAAGCAGAACCTAATCTTTAATGCCTTTTCATTTCAGAAGAAATCTGCATTATTTTCTTATAGAAAATTTGGTTTGTCTTGAATTAGAACTGGATAATATGATACCTTTTGCTTGTTTTGTAGTTATGGGTTGATGTGTCTGGTTTTACCACCAACACATAAGGTCAAAGAGACCAAGTCTTCCTCATGGATCCTGCACCATCCATACATTTACACGTGTTGAGTGAAAGAATAAAGGGTTATCATGATGTTTTCCCTACTTCCTGTGTCTAGGGGTTGGAGGAGCCTTGGAAAATGACGACCCCTCAAAAATGGTTATGGTATTGGCTGCTACTAATTTCCCGTGGGACATTGATGAAGCTTTGCGAAGGAGATTAGAGAAAAGGATATACATCCCTCTCCCAACAGGTAGGGTACCTTCCTCCTGTGTGGCCTGCCTGCCACTTCTGCTTCCTTTCCTGTTCCTTCACCTCGTCGTATTATTATGAAACCAATTTCTAGTGGACAGAAACTGAGACAACAGTATGCTGTTAAAGTACTTTGCATTTTAGAGAAACTTGCATTCAAAGCAGCTTTTTTTGTTAATAAGATTTGTAGCACTTGAGTTTTTACTTTGAAATTTGACAAGTTTTTTTTTTTTTTTTTTTTTTCCTTTTTGGTTTTTCGAGGTAGGGCCTCACTTTAGCCCAGGCTGATCTGGAATTCACTATGTAGTCTCAGGGTGGTCTTGAACTCATGACAATCTTCCTACCTCCACCTCCCAAGTGTTAGGATTTAAAGGCATGCACCACCACATCCAACTTAAAAGAATGTTTCATTTTTTATTCACAAGCAGAAAGAGATGCAAGAGAGACAGACACACAGAGAGAAAATGGGCATGCCAGGGCCTCTAGCCACTGCAGACGAACTCCGGGCACATGCGCCACTTTGTGTGTTTGGCTTTATATAGGTGCTGGGGAATCAAACCTGGGTCATTAGGATTTGTAGGCAAGCATCTTAAGTGCTGAGTCATCTCTCCAGCCCTAAATTTGACAAGTTTTAATTAAACTTTTAAGTGTTAAAAATAAAGTTCTCTTGCAGTCTTTCAAAATAGTCTTCTTTGAAAAGTATGATGATTTCATTTTGATGAATGTTGAAAATTTTATCTTTTTGAGAAAAATTTAATACACAGTAAAAGTGTATCTTAAGTGTGCAATTTAATGAGTTTTGAATAATGTGCTATTTTAACCAGTTTCCTAATTAGGATGTAGGGCATTTCTGTCACCCAAAAGGTTTCTGTATGTCTCACCAGTTAATTCAAACCCTATTGAACACTAACTTTACCTGATTTCTTTTCATCTCCCCAGACTAGTTTTGCCAAACTTCATGTAAATGGAGTCTCTGTATCTGGCTGTACATGAATCACTAGTTGATTCTTCATGTGATTATGCCACACAATGTTTTATTTATGTTGTATTTGTGTTTGTTATCAAATATATGACTTGTGATTTCTTCTTTCATTTTGTAGTTTGACTTTGAATTTTCTTTATTGGTGTCTGTTGATAACCAGAAAATTTTAATTTTGGAAAAATCTTTTTGTTAATCTTTTCTTTCATGAATGGTGGTTTTTATATATTTTTAAAGATTTATTTATTTGCAAACAAACTGGGGAATTGAACCTGTGTCCTTTGGCTTTGCAGGCAAGCTTCTTAACCACTAAGCCATCTCTCCAGCCCATGGTTTTTAAATCTTAAAAGATCTTTGCTTACTTTAAAAGGCTGCAAAGCTTTTCTCCTCTGTTTACTTTTGGAAAGTATTAAGGTCTTGAATCCCTTCAATTAATTATATATTAGGGGAGGAAACAGAGGTTGAATTAGTTGCATATGTGTTGGGGGACACAGGTTGAATTAGTTGTGTATGGGGGAGGGAGAAGACAGAGGTTGGATTAGTTGGGTGTGGTGGGGAGACAGAGGCTGGATTAGTTGGGTGTGGTGGGGAGACAGAGGTTGGATTATTTGAGTGTGGTGAGAAGACAGAGGCTGGATTAGTTGGGTGTGGTGGGGAGACAGAGGCTGGATTAGTTGGGTGTGGTGGGGAGACAGAGGCTGGATTAGTTGGGTGTGGTGAGAAGACAGAGGCTGGATTAGTTGGGTGTGGTGGGGAGACAGAGGTTGGATTAGTTGGGTGTGGTGGGAAGACAGAGGCTGAATTAGTTGGGCAGGTTGCTGGCGGACAGAGGTTGAGCTTTATTTTTCCCATCTGTGTATCCAGTTGTTCTATTACCACTTTTTATCACCACAAATGTTTCTCAATAAATTTTAAAAAATGCTCAAAATTTAAAAGTTAGCATCTAGCAGAGTATAATACTGTCAGTAATGGAATTAAATTAGAAGCCAACACTCAGATCACTCATATACCTAGAATATCCCCAGTCTTCTGCCATTAAAAAAGTTAATTCTAGATAACCAAGGACAAGAGGAAAAATAGATAATTATATTAACTTAGAAGTAGAAACAAACATGAAGTATCAAAATTTGTGAGAGGAAGCCCACTCATTGCTCCAAGGGAAATTTATAGCTGTTGATGTTTCCATTTAAAAGAAGAAGAAAGGTTTAGAATCGGTATTCTGCTTCCAGCTTCAGAAAATAAAAAATAAAAAAAGAGAGAAATTAAGCTCAATGTGTAAAGGAAAAATACAAATAAGAAGAAATAAATGAAATGATATATAATAAACATAACAAAATTTGGGTTCTTTGAAGAAACTAATATTGATAAGTCTCTGGAAGAATGATCAACAGCAAGAGGTAAAATAAATTGCCAATATTAGGAATGAAAATTGAGTCATCACCACAGATCTTACAGGCAATAAAAAAAAAATGAGGCATGTGAATCAGCATTATGTTATTAAGCAAAGTTGGAATTTCATTTTTCAGAAGTTTCTTCATTGTGCTTGGGTAAGTGTGGACCATATAAGCCATTAAAATTCACAGCTGTAAGTTTTTACATTATAAAAGAAAAGGCTTAAAATCAGTACTCCATTTCTAACTTCAGAAAAATGAGAAAATTAAACTCAAAATATAAAGGAAAAGTGAAAATGAAACAAGAAATCAATGAAATAGAAAATTAACAAAGCAAACATTTTCCTGACATTTAGCTGTTATCTGTGTTCTTGTAAAGCTCTGAGGTTCCTCAAAATAATTATTTTGAACTCTTGTCAAGTAATTCTTAAGTTTTGTTGTTGTAGAGGTCCTTGGTAGCACGTTCCCCTTCAGTTGGGTCATGGTTCTCTACGTGCCCTTGTATTCTTCACGGTGATTTCTGTGTTGAAAGAACAAGGTCCTCTTCCTGTTGTAATGAACTGGCTTTGTGCACAGGAGGAGCTAGAGTCTGGGCCTCACAAACTTTGCGGGAACACTTCCTCTCTGGGTTTTTGTATATAATTTCCCAAATATTTCTCGGTATTTTTTCCAGGAAGGGTTTCACTCTAGCCCAGGCTAATCTGGGACTCACTATGTAGTCTCCGGCTAGCCTCAGTCTCACGGCGATCCTCTCACTTCTGCCTCCTGAGTGCTGGGATTCACCACCATGGTGCAACTCATTGTCCACTTTTTTTTTTCTTTTTAGGCAAGCGCAGCAGACTGTCTTTTTTAAATATGAAAGTGGAGAGAGTGTGAGAAAGAGAATGGGTGTGCCAGGGCCTCCAGCCACTGTAATCAAACTGCAGTTGTGTGCACCCCCTTGCGTCACTTTGTGCATCTGGCTTCCGTGGGCCTGGAGAGTTGAGCATGAGTCCTTAGGCTTTGCAGGCAAGCACCTTAACGCTAAGCCATCTCTCCAGCACCAATTTCCAATTTTTAAAGGGCTGCTGCTCTCTTTTCAGGAGCCGTGTTCTGTTACTCCCTCTGGCGTTTGTCTGCAGCACTGTTAGTTCTCTAGCCTTGAACAAGCTAAGCCGCTCATGGTCTCCGTGGCCCTTAGGCTCCAGGACACACCAGTTCTGTCAGTGCCCCAAGTCAAGGTGACACAGGTAGTCTCTTGGGCACTTCTGGAACACCAGGATGTTAGACATGGGTTCCATTCTTCTCCTTTCCTCTCAGGGCAGTTTCTCCCAGTCCTGTGGAGCTGCTGTGTTCTCTTGTGTCTTCAGTGGCCCCCAGGCATCCATGGTGTGCTTATTTCTCCTCACTGGTTTTGGTCTGAGCTCTAAAGCAGTCTTTGAGGTAAAGTTCCATGGAAAGCTATGTGGCGTGCCTCACTCTTCTCTTTCCCTTCCAAGGAGAAGCTTCCAGTTGGCTGTTCCTCCTCTTCTCCTGAGTTGTGTTAGCCTGGGAAGATTGAGTCAGCTGAAGTGAATGAAACAGCTTTCCTTACCTGCCAAGGGCAGTCCCAGATTTTAAGCTTGCCGGGGGCTGTGGTCTGTTGACTGGTTTCCAGGGTTCTCATAATAACATTCTGAACCATAAGCTGGTGTTATCATTGTCTTCCCATTGTCAGCAGGGAACAACATCAGGGGTTTCTTATGTCAAAGTGTTGTCACTGTCACTCTAGGCCTTTTAAATAAAATTTTATCTTTTAACAATATTCTATTGACAATTTTCATATATGTATACAACATATTTTGATCATAATCTCCTCCAGTTGTGTTTTTTTGATGCCCCTCCACATCCCCACTCACTGATCCCCTTCCCAACCAGTCCCTCTTCTACTCTGATGTCCTTTTCTCCGTGTGTGAACATGCGTGTGTGACCCCCTGAGTTTAGTTAGGCTGCCTGCGTGAGCGTGGGTGGGGGATCATTTACAGAGCATGTGGTCCACACCACTGCACAAAATGCCTTCCACTCCCTCACCACCATTCTCTGCCAGTAACTTCTCAGGGAGGAATGAGGGCCTTATCGTATGCATCCTCCATCATCCACGATAGAATCATTCATATGAGTATTACTTTTTATCTTGTCTTTTCCCCTTTGGTTACTTGTTTTTAAATTAGCTTTATTGAATAATTTACACAATAAACGTCATTCATTTGAAGTTCAGAGTTTTAGCAGTTGTGTGCCACTCTGAAACCACCACAGTCAATGCACACGTACCCTTCATAGAGAGAGGATTTCTAGTGCCCTTCCTTCCTTCCTTCTCCCACACCTCCCGCCACAATAACCACTGATCTGAATTTTTGTGTTGTTTGGTTTCAAGGTAGGGTTTTTCTCTGGAGCCCAGGCTGACCTGGAACTCACTAAGTAGTCTCAGTGTGGCCTTAAACTTACAGAGATCCTCCTACCTCTGCCTCCCAAGTGCTGGGATTAAAGGCGTGCGCCACCATGCCTGGCTGGATCTCAACTTCTGTCTCTGTAAGTTCTTTTGAATTTCATATGTAAAGTTCATACCAGTATTATTGTGTGACTTGTTTCTCGCAGCATAACAATTTAGAGTTTCATCCACATTGCTTGTTGTTTTTATTGGTGAGTAGTGGTCCATTATGCGGGCATGTCACAGATTGTTTATCCATCCCCCTTTGGGACTACCATGAATAAAGCTGTCATGCGTATTAATAGCAATCTGTGTGGGCATGTGCTTTCATTTTTCTTGCATAGATATTTAGAAGGGAAATGATGGCATTTGGTGTAGTATATGTTTAGAGACATTGGGTTGGAATTTCTTCCAGTCACTGTCTTCTCTGGTTGTTGTTTTTTTTTTTTAAATTTTTATTTATTTGAAAGCGACAGACACAGAGAGAGAGAGAGAGAGGCAGATAGAGACAGGGAAAATGGGCACACCAGGGCCTCCCGCCACTGCAAACAAACTCCAGACGTGTGCATCCCCTTGTGCATCTGGCTAACGTGGGTCCTGGAGAATCAAGCCTCAAACCCGGGTCCTTAGGCTTCACAGGCAAGCACTTAACCGCTAAGCCATCTCTCCAGCTGTTCTCTGGTTGTTTTTTTAAGATAATTTGTTTATCATCGTGTTTCTTCAGGTTGTCTCTGATGTCTCTCTCTCTCTGTGATGTATTTTCCTCTTTTTTGTCCTGCATACATTTTGGACATTGGATATTTTTTTCGTATCTTTTTTTTCTGAGGTAGGATAATGCATATTCATCTCTCTGTGTTCATTGATCTTTGCTTAGTTATCTGTTTTTGCTTACTTACCTGTATTCTGCCTTGTTAATTTTTCTAGATAATATTGAAAAATCTGTCATTTGTGCTGTTTGTTTTTCCTCTCCCTCTGTCTCTTTAATTCTTTGACTTTCTTTCTTTCAAGATGTGTGACTCACCACTCTCCCTCAAACATAGGTTGGGTGGTCTTCTCCTAAGGAATAGTTTTAGAAACTTTTCTTTTAAAGCAAGTCTCACTCTAGGCCAGTGTGGTAGTTTGAATGTATGCCCCCCAGTAGACTCAGATGCTTTATTAAAGCTTGCCTCCAGCTGCCTAGCTGGAGGAGGTGTCACTGGGGCGTAGGTCCTGGGGCCTAGCTCTAAGGCATTACTGGGGGCAGATCTGATTTCCAGGCCAAAGATATGCAGAGAAATCTGAGCTCTGCCTGGATACCTGCTGTTTTACTGTCCTTTTGTGCTTGCTTGTGGTGCTAGCTGGTGGTAATGTCTCTGCTTGGATCTATGAATGGGAGGCAGCTTCTTCTGCCATTGATGGAACTTCCTCGTGGATCTGTGAAATAAACCCTTTGTGGTGGTTTGATTCAGGTGTCCTCCATAAACTTAGGTGTTCTGAATGCTAGGCTCCCAGCTGATGGAGATTTGGGAATTAATGCCTCTTGGAGGCATTGTATTGTTGGGGATGGGCTTATGTGTATTATAGCCAGTTTCCCTATGCCAGTGTTTGGCACACTCTCCTGTTCCTGTTGTTTACCTGATATTGGCCAGGAGGTGATGTCCAACCTTTGCTCATGCCATCATTTTCCCCCTGCCATCATGGAGCTTTTCCTTGAGTGTTTAAGCCAAAAGAAACCTTCCCCCACACACACACCACAAGCTTCTCTTGGTCAGGTGATTTCTACCAGCAATGCGAACCTGACTACAACACCCTTCCTCCTATAAACTATGCCTTGTTTAGAAATTCATCCCAGTAGTGTGGAGCTGACTACAACAGAAATTGGTACCAAAAAGTGGGGTGGAGTTGCTAAGACACATCTGACCGTGTGGATTTGGGTCTTTTGGAACTTCTATGCTGGAGGAGTGGAACAGAACTTGGTACTTGCGACTGAAGATGGCTCCCAGGGCGGTAAGCCAAGGTTTAGGGGCTAGTTGGTGAGGATTTAGAAATGCTAAATGAAGAGAGAATTATGTTTGGAGGCTCTGCGTATGAACTCTAAAAGGGGAAGGAAAGACCACAGAGAACTTTGTTGGAATCTGGCTACTGGCATAATGGCTGGCTACGTTTTGCTGCCCAAGCCCTAAGAGTTTGATCAAGGTTGAATTTGAAAATAATTTGATGTTCTTGATGAACGATATAGAACTGAAAGATTTAAGTTTTCCCTAGTTGCTCAGCCCAGCTAGAGGGGCAGAATTGGAAATTCTGAATTTGGAGACTGTCAGTCACTAGTTATGGATATCAAACTTGAACTGCATATGTTTGATGCTTGACTAATGATTATTAATTTTAGAATCAGTCTAGTCTCTCTTTGTTATGCCTTATAGTAATGGAAAATTTTACTCTGTGCCATTATATGTTGAAATTTGTTTGATTTTACAGGACTCACAGTTATGAGATAGTCTTAATTCTCAAATGAGACTTCGGACTTTGTAACTATATTAAATTGGTAAAACCTATGGGGACCTTTAATACAGTTTGCAAAGTGAGATGGTCATGAGTGTACTGGGGGCCATGGCAGAATATGGTAGTTTGAATGTATTTTTTGTAAAGCTTGCCTCCAGCTGCTTGGGCGGAGGAGGTGTCACTGGGGCCAGATCCTGGAGTCCAGCCCTAAGGTGTCATGGGGGCGGGGGGAGGGGGTGGGTCTGAATTCCAGTCCAAAGATCTGAAGACAGGTGTGAGCACTGTAGGGTCCTGCTTGCTCTGGGTTTGTGCTATCTGTTTTTTGGCATCTGCTGCCTGGTGGTGGTTTCTCTCTGCTTGAATTTATGAATGGGAGCCAGCTTCTTCCACCATTGATGGTACTTCCTCGTGGATCTGTAAGCTGAAATAAATCCTGTTCCTCCCCTAAACTGTGCCTAGTTTGGTGTTCATCCCAGCAACATGGAGCTGACTACAGCACAATACAAGCCTGGCCTGGAACTCACTTTATAGCTCAGAGTGGCCTCTAACTCATGGTGATCCTCCTACCTCCTACCTCCTACCTCAGTATCTCAAGTACTGGGATTATAGCCATGTGCCACCATACCAGGTCTGCTTCTAAGGAATGGCATATGGCAGAAGTGATGCCAAAAGACTTTGGAGGCTGTCTCATAGTGGTTCCTGCCGAGCCCTCCCTCCCTGGTTTTTATCATGAGGATAAAAGAAGCCCAAATAGGAAGGTGCTGAAGTTTCCTACTTTACCCAGGCTACCTTGCCAGTCATTCAGATGAGCTACCCCTGTACAGCTTGTTTTGCCCACATCTTGACTTCAGCCTCATGAGACTTCTGTTACAGTTGTACAAAGAAAGGGCACAGAGAAAGGAATTTCAGGACATTGGCTGGTTGCAGAGTTTGCAAGTCCACAGTCTTCCAGGTGAGTTGGCATAGTGGAGACCTAGGAGGAACAGATCCTGCAGTTCAAGTCTGAAGACCGCCTGATGCCAAGTTCCTTCTTCCTTAGAGAAGCCAGTTTTATACTTGTACAGACCTTGAACTGATTGCTGAGGTCATCCCTGCCCCCCACTAGGTGGGGTGATCTGCCTGACTGAAACCCACCAGTTTAAATGTTATTTACTCTCCAGAATAAAGTTTGACCAGTATCTGAGTACTGTGCTCCAGCCAAACTGAGCCTACAAAATGAACCACCCCACACCCCTGAACTGGAATTGTCTGGCTAAGCTGTTTCAACATTCTTCATTCACAAGAACTATAAGGCTAATAAATTGTTTTAAACATCAAGTTTTAATATAATTTGTACTCAGAATAGGTAATATGCCGCTTTCTACCTTTGACTTGTTAATCTTAACATTTAGCTACTGTGTCTCAATTGGCATTTTTTTCGTTCTCTTGGTTTATGGGTTCCATCTTTTCTGTTTCTAATGTGTCCAGTCATTTTCTGTTGGAGGGAGCTGGGGCCATGCTACTTTCCTTGAAAGGGCATGTAGTCACTCAGACTACAGGTAGAACTAAGGAAAAACTCATCTTACACTTCTTTGCTACCTGTTGGCTGATGCTTGAGAACAGTTGCCTTGTGTTTTTGTTGCATTTTATGGTTTTGAGCTATAGGAGGACAAATCTGAAACCATTCTCTTCCTCGGGACTAGACAGGGAAGCCTGCCCTATGACCTTTGAAATTTAATTTTCATAACATGCTCCTTGATTGTGTTTATGACTAGACCTCCAGGCTGTACAGTTAACATAATTAATGGGTAGAATTTTAGCCCGCAGGTCTGTCTTATGTTGCCTGTTCTAGCTGTTACTCTTCACTCTGTTAAATTTGATGATCCTACTGCTTAATAACTTTCTTAAAATAGTGCTTAATTTGCTGATTGAGCTCATAAAATAATAAGCTTGCTTAATGCAGTAGTGGAAGTCATTTGACTTAGAAACGAAGCCACCTGGACTGTCACACTTTTAGAAGCAGCTCCCCTGTCTGGTCCTGTCACATTAGACAGATGACAATGTGACATTTAGGTGAATTTGCTCTTATTTCTGATTTTTTTGTTTTGTTTTGTTTTTCAAGGTAGGGTCTCACTCTTTCCCAGGCTGACCTGGAATTCACTCTGTATTCTCAGGGTGGCCTTGAACTCACGGCGATCCTCCTACCTCTGCCTCCGGAGTACTAGGATTAAAGGTGTGCGCCGCCACACCCGGCTTTATTTCTGAATTTAAAATTTCTTCTTGTCCCCAGTTTCCTTGCTTTCTCAGCATATATGTGATATCTGGTCTATGTGGGATGAGTTTCAGTTTTACTACTGTGTTGTTGTGACTGTAAGTCAGGTGTAGGCAGTGGAGGGAGAGCGCAGGTTTGACTACCGGAACTGTGCGTCGTTCCATCAGCATACAGAAGCGGGCTGGACTTTTAATTCATTGAGGGTCCCTAAAGACCAAAATCAGTCTCTCTGGTGGTGGGGGTGGGGGTGAGGGGAGCCTCAGGTTATTCTCATCCACCCTGGGGCTTTTTCAATCTTTCCCCCTTAGAAGTCTGACTTAGTGTTCTCTGTAGCCTCTGGATCTGCTTTGATGAGGTTTGAGTGACCACAGTGTTTGTCGTCATCTCCTTGGAACTGGTTGTCAGGCTAGCAATAAGAGCTGTACTCATGTTGCCGTTTCCTGTGCAGTGACTCCTGGGCCCTGGCAGATGTGGTGGAGATGACCCATCTCATGGTAGGCAGTGATGTATCCTGAATCTCTCCAGTATTCTCCACTACCTGTAATATAAAACAGATTCTCCAACAGAGCAGCTTGGATTAAAAGGGATAAGCATAGCTATTAGAGAGACTTATTGATCGATATGCCCACTCTTCTTCACTAAAGAGCAGTGGAGGTTCTCTCTAGAATCTATTGATTTTCTGCCCTTGGGAATCTGGTTTGCTTCCTAGTACTAGAAATCAGTTCTCCCCCACTGAGCAGTGGGTCTCATGTTCAATCCAAGAACCATTGTTACCTGCATCAGCTGTGTGCCCCTACTGCGCAGGTGGGAGCTTCTTGCCCGGCTGGTAGATATATCTTGCAGGATCTCCTGCTTATTCACTGTGTTAACAACTGTTATTCCCCAACAGCTCCCACAGTACTACCCAGCACTAGGAGGACTAGCCAGGAGAACTGGTTTTCCTCTTGGTTCAGACATGTTCTCTCCATGTCCTGCGACTGTGGGCTGTGGTATCTTCAGCAATAGGGTCTTACCTTGTAGCTATGGCAGGTAACCAAGTTGCTTTCACAATGGCCTACATTATTTTGGGGGCCTAATGTGTCTCCTTGACCAACAGCTCACTGTGGGGGGCAACCCAATTCTGGCACTGGGGTTTACCAGCCAATGCCCATGGTTTCCCCATCTTCTATAGGACTCTTCTGTTTGGGTCCCCCTTCGCCTCTTATTGAAGTTTATATCTTGTAGAATGCTACCCATGAGGAAGGTTTCTATATAATTGATTCATGTTGCCATTAGTTTTGTATAATTCTCCTCCACCCTCCCTTCCTCCTGCCCCCCCCACCAAGACCTTTCCACCCCCTGCATTCATTCTTTCTTGGGGTGTGTATTTTTAACCTTGCTTATTTGAACTTAAAATGTGTGTTGATATTGTTATATAGCATTGGAAGTTCATTATACTATTATTAACACAATCCCTTGTTAAATCTTTTGACAAGGATATTAATATCATTAATTCCTTTTTACAGAGCTAATAAATCTCACTTAAAAATCTTAACAAATTACAGATATGGCTGCTATTAAAAGTTAATTGCTCCCAAAGTCCTAGTTCCTATGGGCTGCCTACCATGTTCCAGAGCCAGAAGGTCTTCTCTTAGGGGCAGGTCCTTGGAAACCAGCTGCCTGGGACTTGATTTCTCTAGGAGAATATATTACATCCTATTGAGACAGGGCATGGTCTCAGCCACAGTGAGACACCCGTATAGACAGTGGTGTTCCGACACTGGGCTGAAAAATTACGTGCTGGTACTTCAGCACATACACTGGCTTTTTCAGGAGCCTGGTTACCCTTGGGTATGGCAGCCTGTGCAGTGGCAGGTGTCCCCAGAAAACCCATAATGGCACAGAATAAGCACTCACACTGCAAAAGATGGCATTGGGCATAGCAAAGAAATACTCAGGCAATACAAGATTTAAACAAGGCAAGCACCAAACTCTGTAGATGCAAGTCCAACAACTCTAGTCAGTGACAAGTCTCCAATTTTGCCTCTCCAGCTAGGCTACTCACAATCCTGGAAAACTTCATGCAGGGCTGGTAGCTCTCCTTGGCAGCCATCTCATGGTCCCAGCATCTCCACTGGGGGTCTCCATTGCAAGCCATGGTCCATCCTCATGGCTCCATCAGGTCTCCATGGAGACATCCAGCAAACCTGCTTCACACTGCCCATGGTCATTTCCAAATACAAGACCTTGTTTCAAATTCAATGACCCTCTCTTTCCTGCATTTCTTATATTGCATAATACCAGGTGGGATGCCAGTTTGTTAAATCAGGGGGGAATAAAGCAGACTTTGAAGAATAGGACATTCTTTGAGCATCTAGGCCCCTTCAAAAGTGTCTACATTCTTCCTGTTGTCCCAATGCGGGTCAGCTGGCCCAATCTCAATGATTGTAATCTCTCATACAATTGCAGCTGAATGGGCAGCAGTTTCAGCCCAAAGATTTCATTTCTGTGCCCTATCATACCTCTGCTCACACCAGTCCATTTCTACACAAAGCAACCCTGAACAACTTCTCAGGACATGGACATTACAACAAGCCTCTCACACCAACTGCTTCTAGACCAGTCCAGGCAAAGCTCTTTCTCACCCTCACAAGCCAAACTTCGCAGTCCATAGTTCTTACTGCATTCAGGTCTTTCAACTCTGACCAGAATAGTCCATCAAGCTATACTTACAGCACTGCAAGGCATCTCTTAGGCCAAGGCTTCAAATCCTTCCGCATTCCTCTTGAAAATCAGCTCCAAAAGACCAAAGCTACACAGTCAGGTGTCTAGCAGCAAATGACACCACTCCTCGGTACCGTTCCCTCTTGCTTCCCAGTCCCCTGACCATCTACTGGAGAGAGGGTGCTTTAGTCTGACCACGTACTTGACTTCTGTGGACTGCACCATGGACCTGTCAGCTTAGGGCCAGCCTAGGGGCCTCCCATGATTAAGGCGCTTAGGAGATGAAGATTTTTCTGGTCATTCCCTTCCTTTCATTTTTCTCTGGACAGCTTCAGAGATGCCAGCTTCTCCTTCCACCCAGTCTGCTCATTTTCCAGCAGGGCTGCACTTTGCCTTGCCTTGCCTTGCTTTGGCTTCCTAGGTGTGCATGTGTGGAAACAAAACTCAAGTACAGAAACATACATCAAAATGTTCAGCTTACCCAATAACTGGCAAACCAAACAGCCGTGTAACTACTTGTAGGAAAGTATGGCACGTCCTGAGGAGCAGCTGCTCAGCTCCCCAGTGTGCTTCCTCCAAGTACCTCCCTTCCTGACCCCCAGGAACTGCTGTGGGCCCTCTTACAGAGCTAATTTATGGCTTTTCTTTGTACCACTATCGCTTAATAATGCATTCAGAAAGTTTTACCTCCTTTGAAATTTTGCATAAACAAAATCACACAGATTGTGTTTATTTGTATTTTTGCTTGTTATATTTTAGAGACTCATCTGTTATCACATATAGATGTGGTTAATTTTTGTTGCTAGGTGGTATTCCATTAACTTGTTTTCTAGGGCTGCCATCATGAATGCCAAATGCTGGTTGAAATAGACAATAGAAATTAACATGCTCATAGCTCTGGAGGCTTAACTACTACTGAGCTCAGGTCTGGAAGCTCATCCCACGGAAAGCCAGTCTCTGGGAAATGAGTACTGGGGACAAAGAAAAGCTTTATTTAATGCCCAAAACATGGAGAAGAGGGGTCTTTGTTCACAGTGAGTTTTTTCAGCTCCAGGGAACTGGGTGACAGGTACAGGGTAAGAATGAACACTGGCAGGTAGTACCAGGGAGGAAAGAGCCTTTCAAGGAACTCAGGTGCCATCTCATCACTCCTGTCAAGGTCTGGGGTTTCTGGTCAGGTGGCCGGTAGGCGACTGTGACTTTGACATGGGGAGATAGACTAGGCAGTTCTAGATCATGTTAGCCCTGAATTATAGTTCTGGTCAAAACATTTCTTAGGTGATCAACATGTCTACATAAAACCAAGTAGAATCTGACCCAAAGAGTAAGGTAATAGAGGTCACCATTGAACATCTTCAGGCCCAAATAAAGAGTCAATGTTTTCTGCAAAACTAGCCTTCAAGTTCCCGAAAAGTAGCCTGTGCCACCATTACCATGCCCCACTGCCGAGGTCCTCTCTACCAGAAGCATGTCCGTTACCATGCCCCACGGCCGAGGTCCTCTCTACCAGAAGCATGTCCGTTACCATGCCCCACGGCCGAGGTCCTCTCTACCAGAAGCATGTCCGTTACCATGCCCCACGGCCGAGGTCCTCTCTACCAGAAGCATGTCCGTTACCATGCCCCACGGCCGAGGTCCTCTCTACCAGAAGCATGTCCGTTACCATGCCCCACGGCCGAGGTCCTCTCTACCAGAAGCATGTCCATTACCATGCCCCACTGCCGAGGTCCTCTCTACCAGAAGCATGTCCATTACCATGCCCCACGGCCGAGGTCCTCTCTACCAGAAGCATGTCCGCCCTGCGGCCCTCCCGCTGTGTCAGCTGCAGTCCCCTGAGGATCAACATGGATGCAGCCCAACACAGAACTGTAAACTTACTTAAACAGGAGATGTTTGTTTGTTTTGAGATAGGGTCTCGCTGTAGCCCAGAACTCACTCTGTAGTCTCAGGCAAGTCTTAAACTCACTGTGATCCTCCTACCTCAGTCTCCTGAGTGCTGGGATTAAGGGCGTGCACCACCATGCCTGGTGATTTTTTTTTTTTTTGCAATTATTTTAAAATATTTTCTTTATTTATTTGCAAGCAGAGAGAGAATGAAAGAGAGAGAGAGAGAGAGAGAGAGAGAGAATGGGTGTGCCAGGGCCTGTAGCCACTGCAGACACACTCCAGACACATGTACTACTTTGTGCATCTGGTTTTACCTGGGTACTGGGAATTGAACCCAGGTCACCAGGCTTTGCAGACATCTTTTGAGCCGGCAATTATTTTTTGTAATCTAATTGTAATGTTTTCTTGTATAAACTTTGTAGATGATAACATTGTTGTCTAATGTCAAAAGGTTACACACGCTTACAATGGCAGAACTGCTGGGGGGCTCATAATATATTGTTGCGTGTCCTCGAAGTCCCCTGAGCAAGTTATTTGGGTTTGCCCTTGGCATCAAAGGTGTGTGGTGGAACGTCTTGTCTCTCCTTGTCTGGTAGATGGCTGTCTTCCTCTGATTTCTTCATGTGTCTTTCCCCTAACCTCTTCCATAAGAACATCAGTCTTGGGCTGTAGAGATGGCTTAGTGGTTAAGGCGCTTGCCTGCAAAGCTAAGGACCCAGGTTTGATTCTCTAGGACCCACGTAAGCCAGCTACACAAAGTGGCACATGCGTCTGGAGTTTGTTTGCAGTGGCTGGAGGCCCTGGCACACCCATTCTCTCCCTATATGCCTCTATCTCTCTCAAATAAATAAAAACTTTAAAATATAATACCCGTCTTATTGGGTTAGGGCACACCCATCTGACCTAAATTTACCTTAATCTCCTTTGTGAAAGCCTGTCTCCAAATACAGTCACTTTCCAAAGCTTGAGATTCATAAGGATTTTGGTGGACTGCTAAGCCATCTCTCCAGCCCTAGTGTGCTTTTTTTAAATATTTTGCTTATTTATTAGAGAGAGAGAATAGGCACGCCAGGGCCTCTAGCCACTGTAAACCAATTCCAGATGCATGCACCCCCTTGTGCATCTGGCTTACGTGGGTCCTGGAGAATCAAACTGGGATCCTTTGGCTTTGCAGGCAAACACCTTAACTGCTAAGCCATCTCTCCAGTCCCCTAGTGTGCTGTGTTAAGCAGAGCTGCCGCTAAAAGCAGTCAGGTGTGGACTGGTTATTTATAGACCTTACGTAGGGTTGGGGATATTGCAGCTCAGTGGTAGAGCAACTTCTAAACCCAGCACCAGGGAAGAATCATAGTGGAACAGTGAGTATCTCTGGGCTGTCTCTCCAAATTAAAATATATATATATGGGGCTGGAGGGGTGGCTTAGTGGCTAAGGCATTTGCCTGCAAAGCCAAAAGATCCAGGTTCAATTCCCCAGGACCCACATTAGCCAGATGCACAAGGGGGCGCATGTGTCTGGAGTTCGTTTGCAGTGGCTGAAGGCCCTGACACACCCATTCTCTCTCTCTCTCTCTCCCTCCCTCCCTCCCTCCCTCTTTCTCTGTCAAATAAATAAACAAATGAATATATTTTTAAAAATACATATATATTAATGAGCCATTTGTGCCAGTTGTTGAGATTTAGGAATTGTGTGAAATGCTGATGAGAGTTCTGTAAATCTCCTTTGCCATACTAAAATTGGAACAGAGCTATTCATAGGAATTACACTGTGCAGTCTAACTTTATAAAACTAAGCCAAATAGTTTTGACTGAAAGCGGTTCTGGTGCCAGAACACACTAGTATTTGTGCTTGTGTTTGTGTAAAGGTTCTCAGACCCTTGTTTGTAGAGCAGGTTCCTTGCCCGTCTATAAAGAAAATGAAGTGGTTTCCATGTTTTTGTGATTGCAAGCCAAACAGAAGTTGAACGATTCCCTGAGTCATGGGATGAGTTGATAATGTTGGGGGACTTGCAGTTATTGACTCTGTTTTGCATTGCCCTTTTCTGGATGTCAGTGGGTGATTTTCAGCAAAATGATTTGCAAAATAAAACGTAACAACAACCTCTTCCAACAGCCAAGGGGAGAGCTGAGCTTCTGAAGATCAGTCTCCGCGAGGTGGAATTGGACCCTGACATCCAGCTGGAAGACATAGCGGAGAAGATTGAGGGCTACTCTGGTGCCGACATAACCAACGTCTGCAGGTATGCTGGGGTGACCAGCAGACTGAGGCGCTCACTGTGGATTTTACAGGACTCCTGACCTGAAAGCAACTACTAGTTTCCCTGAAAGGTTTTCCAACTTGTAAACTGTTTTCTTTAACATACAGCTTCATTGGTCTTCGTTAGATAAATAAGTATAAAAATACAATCACTTTGTTTTCTTTTAGTTCTTGAGCTAGAGGTGCAAACTGTCCTTGGGTCCGTGTGCCTCCTGCCTTTGCCTCACTCTGAAGGGCTGTTTCTCCCATATTGGGAATTAAAATACTAGGCACATGGCTCATGCCGAGCAAGTGCTCTTCCACTGAGCTAAAGCCCCATTTTCACTTAGGTTTTGAGCTTTGGTTTTTAAGGAACTGTTGTGCTCAACTTGGTGATAGTAGCAGAACAACCTATATAGTTACTTAGCTCTGTGTTGGACCCTAGCTGCATCAACATAAGCAATATTATTTAGTTAATTGGGCCTTTATTTTTTTTGACCATCTGCACATGAACAAAATTTGAGCTATGGAAGAAACACACTTTGAAAAAGTTTTCTTTCAACTTAGTGACATCATAATTTTTAGGCAATTCACATCACTCAATAAAGAGGATTTCTTCTGTCAGTCCTCCTTCTGCAACTACACTTACACTGGCTTTGGCAGCCTCCCTTTGAAGACTTTCTCTCTCTCTCTTTCTCTCAGTCTCTTTCTTAGGTGCATCCAAGTTTAGCAGCCCACAATCAGTTCACAATTGTTTTTGCACATCACGGCAGTAAACCATTTACAACTTTAAGGTTTTGTTGGCCTGTCCTTTGAGTGTGACTCATCCATTTCTTGCACACCTTCGTATTGATTGCCAGTTGGCCAAACAGAACTGGCAAATGAGGTCATGAGAGGCCCAAGTTATACCTCTAGTTGCCCAAAAATATTCCCTGTCTACTATAGATGGGTATGTTCATGCTCAAGAGAGAGGGGTTCCTCCCTGTATTTTGGTGATAGGCAGACTAATATACAGCTTGAATTATCTCAACATTAGCCATACATTCATTTCCAATAATTTATTTCTGTATTTCGAAATTTGGTTTTGGCTTTCTAAATTTCCTGGCTATTTTTGAGTCACAGGTAGGAAAAGCAAATTGAGTATTGTCTGCTCAGCCCAGACTTTAGTGTTTAGTAAACATTCATGCTTTGGGTCCTTTGCATCTCTGTACCCTTTCTTGAGCCCTTAGGATGTCTGTGAAGGGGACCTAAGTGGCATCACAAACATGTAAAAGGCTCTTGAGCATGTCTTCTCCTAACTTTGCGCGTGGGAAGCGTTGCGGGACTTGCCACTGACTGGCTGTGCTGTTTGTAGGGACGCTTCCCTGATGGCCATGCGGCGGCGCATCAACGGCCTAAGCCCCGAAGAGATCCGCGCCCTTTCCAAGGAGGAGCTCCAGATGCCCGTCACCAGGGGCGACTTCGAGTCAGCTCTCAAGAAAATCGCCAAGTCCGTCTCTGCCTGCGGACTTGGAGAAGTATGAGAAGTGGATGGTTGAATTTGGATCTGCTTGAGGTTTTGTCAGCTCTTTGACTTCTGGTACTTTGGTTTATAAAATGTGAAGAAATTTCTGCCATTTTTTTTTAAGTAAAAAGAGGTTTGGAATCTTTCGTTGGAGAGATTTGCACTGGGAGGCCAAAGGGGGGGTGGGTGAATCTGGAACTACAAAGATAACTTAATTTAGTAGAGAAATAAGAAAAGCTCATATAGGAAGTCTACTGGTACCACCCCAGTCCCTGGCCTTGTGCTGATACGCTGCATACCTATGCATTAATATTAAACCCAAACCAGTACATCAGGCTGCCCACAAAAGCAGCAGTGTACTGTGGGAGGAACTGGCTTACAAAAAGTGCAGGAATTTCTTTTTTCTCACTTGCATCCATTGCTGTTTAATTTGTTTCAATTCTTTGCTCTGTGAACATGAAGTATATATATATAATATATTAATATATGTTACATATAATAACATAATATATGTTAAAACATTATATATGTGTTTTTAACAAAAAAACTGGGTTTGTGTCAAATTAATTGTCATTTATGAAAAGAGTGATAGTAAATTCTGCAAGAAAAAATGAATTTGTTACTGAAACCTATAGAATTTAATTCCTATTGTTAGACTCAACATATAGCTAATTTTTTTCTTTTCATTTTTATTAAGAACACATTTTGTATGGATACATCATGTGTTGGTACCATCTTTCCCTCCTCCCTGCCCCCATTCCACAGGGTGCTCTCCTCAGTGGGGTTGCTGGTATTCCCCATGGGGTTGTGGGTTATGCATTGTGGAGCAGCAGTCAGTTACTGGGGGGAGGCAATGCCTCTGGACATGATATCCCAACCTGTGGCTCTCACAATCTTTCCACCCCTCTCCTGAGAACTTCCCTGAGCCGTGGTGGGTGAGTTTTAAGTCTATTTCAGTGATGAGCTGTCAGGAACTTCTGGAACTCTGCTTTGGAAAGTGTTGAGTGTCCTCAGTGTCTGTCTCCTTCTCCCTGACGCTGATTGTCAGGCTCACCATGAAAGCAGCCCTCTTGCGGGTCTCCCCACTTTCTCTGTGGTTTCACCTGGGACTTGGCTGAAATGCAAGGGGTGGCTTATCTCCTCAGGTCTCGCTACCTTCTGGAAAAGAAAAACAGATTCTCACACTGAGAGTGAAGTCAGCATAGGCTAAAGTGGATAAACATTATTAATTTAGGGGGAATTTGATGGATGTAGCCCCCCTTTTAGACAAAGACTGGGGGGAGCTTGATATTGGACAGCATAATCTTTGTCTGCATAGCGGATCTCTTAGCCAATCAGAAAGCCATTGGTTACCCACCAAGGCTGTGTGTCACCATTGCACTGGTGTGTACTTCTTGTCAGGTTGCTTCTGAGTAGCTTAGACCTCTGCTTGCTCACACCGTCTTTGACCTCTTTCCCCCAGTAGCTCATATAGTGCTTTCCAGCACTAGCTGGGCTAACTGTCTGGGGACCGCTGGCTCTCTTCTGGATTCCACCCAGGTCTCTGTGCTCTGTGTCAGCAGCATACGGTATCTTCAGTAATGGGGTCTTACATTTTACCTCAGGCAGGTAATCAATTTCAATTTTTTTCTGCTCCTTCCTCTAACAGATCTACTGCTAGCTGTTGTATTATTTCTTGAGCTGTACCAAGGAATATCCCACAATATGTGGTTTTTGAATAATTTTGCCAGGTTGTTTCTCTGGTTTGTAGTATTTTTTTTTCCAGTGTTTCTTGTACCTCATATTGGAAAGATAGGAAAACTATGATTGCATTAGAAGCATTTTTATTCATTCTAGATGTCTATTTGTTTTCACTCTTTTTAGTATGTTCAAATGGATAAAGCCATTGCTTTTCTTAGTGCCAACATTGATTTTTGCTTGACTTTAGAACATAAATATGAGTCTAGTTTCTCTAGCTAATGCAAAACAAACTGTAATTTTCCAGACTGCTTGTTTAACATAACAACAACATGCGTCATGAATGGTGTTCCTTTGATGACATCTCAAGTCTTCCTAATAAGTCAAGAACTGTGCACAGAGAAGGGTTAGGATAGAAATCTGGCATGCGTACTCAGCTCAGTGGGATTGGACAGCTCAGGGGAGCCAGGGAAGGCAAACGGCATGGACCTAGTCGTAGCAGAGTCCTTCATAGTCAGTTACACTGCCCCACTTGGATTATTAGACAGGTCATCTGTAACAATCAACTTTACACCTTGATGATATCCTGAATTCTCACTTGTGGATAGCATCTATGGGCACTTTAAAAACTCTTAGTACATTGATTAAGAGAAATGTTTTGTGCTTTTTTCAGATGACATAAGTTGGCTTTATTTAAACCTCAGTGTTCATGTGATTGCTCTTTCTTCTTCTGAGACACAGATTATCATAAAGTTTCAAATCATAAGGCATTGTGATTTTCTTTCACTGGTGAGTGTGCATGCATATGGATGTCCATGTTTGTATAGGTACCTGTGTCCCATGATGTTACTGTAATTCATCTTGAAAAATTGACATGTAGGACTTTCCTTTATTTCACACACTTTTTTTGTTGTTGTTTACTTGAGACAGGGTCTTGCTATGTTGCTCGTGCTAGTCTTGAACTCCTGGACTCAGGAGCTCATCTGCCTCAGCTTCCTGAGTAGCTAGGACTGTAGCCACAGGTCATTGCATCCAGCTTAATTGTGAACTTTTTTTTTTTTTTTTTAATTGTGAACTTATAAAATAAATAATCTGGAGGCTGAGGCAGGGGAATGATGAGTTTGAGGCCAGCCTGGGCAAAGTAGCAAGACTTTGTCTTCAAAAGAGAGAGCGATGAGGCTGAGGGTTGCTCAGTGAGTAAAGTACTCCCCACTCAAGTCTGAGCACCTGAGTTCAGTCCTCTCAAGCCCCACATTAAAAGCAGAAGACACGGAGGGCTGTAATCCCAGCATACTGAGCAGGATGGATGGCAGTGGCAGGAGAATTTCCCAGAAGCTCTCAGTGAGCAGCAAAGGAAACAGCAGAGTGAGATCCAGAGCCAGAACCCCACCTCAAATGAGGTGGAGAGGCAGGGGACCAACCCGGAAGTTGTCCTCTGACCTCCGTGTGTGCGCCATGGCAGTGTGCACCTCTCTCTCTCTCTCTCTCTCTCTCACACACACACACACACACACACACACACACACACACCTGTGCCCACATGAAGAAATGGCAAAGAGTAATCCCACTAAAATCACCTTGTAAACCATTGCCATCCAGTAGTGCTATGCCTGTTAACACTTTGCTATAACTGGTTAACAGACATTTTCTGGATTTTGTATTTATCTTATCTTGCCATAAACTTAATTTTTTTCCTGAATGCTTCATAGATAATGGCCTGGTAATTTGATTCTTTATCACCAGTTCTGCAGTATTTTGAGACTGACACTTCCCGGAAGCTCGTCTTGACCTGTGCGTCAGATGAGCTTCCTATTTCCCTCCTTTTCCGTGTTGCTCCATTGGTGGATGGTGAAAGCTTCGCACGTCTTAAAGGATCCTGAAGAGATTTCCTCACATGTTCTGTCTGACACTATGGGCACTGTGTTGCCTTGCTCAGAATGAGATAACATTATTCTGTTTGCCGTTCCGTGTTGTGATAGCAGGTGCATTGTCCATGCAGAAATACTTGGGTCCTCTGCTGCTTCTGAACACATGAGAGCTAGGTGCTGTAACACAGCAGCTGTGGGACTAACTTGTGTACAGTCGTGTTTTACAGGTAGCTGACTGGACAGTCCCTTCACGGGCAGCTGGCGTTGGTTGCTTTCTGTCTATAAGACGGTGGGTGGGAGCTCGGTGGCTTGCAGAGCTGGGCCAGGCAGTGACGATCAGACTTGACGCTTCCTTCTCTGTGGAACTTCTGGCTTCTCTGTGGAACTTCTGGCTTCTCTGTTGAAACAAGAGTTTAGATCATAGATAGGCATGGGAATCTGTGTGTGTTTTGGGACAGAACATGTAAAAGATTTTTCCCTTTCCTTTTGCTCTTGAATAGTCTTTAAAATTGGGACGTGATATCCATTTATTTAAGCTGTATAAAGTCTATGATAGATCTATTTTAACACAGCAATTTTTAACATTCTCCATTTCCTTTGTACCATTACAGTACAAATGTACATATGCAGTGTACTTACTAGAAACATTTTGCTTCCATTACTTTTGTTTAAGGAAGTTAGACCTGTGGAAATGTAGCAGACAAAAGAGGGCTGCAGTTAACTTTTAGTTTTAACTTAACTTTAGATAACTGTTAGTTATCTGGTGGGAAACAGGGGGATGCATCCCAGCCCTTACCTCTGTTCACTGCAGCCAAGCATTTCAGTGACCTAAGCTCACTTCAGACTGACTCCTTTCTCAAAAACACCCAGAACACCGTACAAGGAGGACCATGCTGTGGTCTGGCCATATAAGTAGTGCTTCATTGAGCTCCTGAGATAGCAGATGCCATGATGCGATTATTTGACCATTATATATCTCAAGGAATAGGTTGAAATCACTACTCAGAAATGAGCAAGGAGGTATCTAGCAAATGCAGTAGGAACAGCCCTACTTGGGCCAGGTACGTATGCAGGCCATGCTTTCACTGTTCACGGCCACTGTTTGTTCTGCATGTGTCCTGACCCTGGAGGACTTGGAAGTCTTGGTGTCTTTAGGTTTTAGGTAAACTGAGTTCTTGGAAGTAAGCTGCTGCGCATTAGCTGAGCTGGGGAGCAGAGTCAAGAGACAGTAGCCAGCTGACAGAGTTGCACACGTCTCCCCCCCTCCCCCATTCCCCAGCTCAAGACGTGGAGGCTGCCGGGCTTGTGTGATGTGCACGCCCTGCTGCCTTCTCACCTTATCTGAGTACTAATACGGTTCTCCTGAGGATCTAGCCTTACGCTTTAGGAATAATACGTTAAGGATTTATTTTGGCCTTTTCCTAGAAAAGGTCACTTATGAGGGAAAAAAATCATGATCATTCTAACTTTTTGTAATTGAGTTTTGTTCCTTCACTCTTTTGATAATGTAATGTTTTTAATTTGTGAGGAACATAAATATTTATGTAAACCTAAGAGTGTCACAACAACAAAAACAGTGGGAACAAGTTGGAGGACCTGTTGGGGGATAAAATTATTTAAACTTCAAACATTTAACTATCATCTTCACTAATTATTTTTGTATTTATTTTTACTCTGTTGTAATTACTACAAGTTTACTTATTTATACTTTTAATTTAGGCCTTTCATATTTATTTAATTATTTTTGGTCATTTGTTTTTAATATTGTTTCTTAATGTGGAAGCTGGGTATTTAAAAATCTAATTTCTATGATAATGTATTTTTACACATTCATCTTATTAACAGTAATTTTTATTTGGTTTTGGCTTTGGAAAGCTCTAGTTTTGATGATATTTTCTAAATTTCAAGTGTCTTGTTAACAAAAACAGAAATATTAAGGTAACATCATGAAATTATTTTTGCTTTACTTTTCTCATTTCTTGAGAAAAAAATAAAACCTGAATATTGGTTTATCACTGTCAGTGTATGAAATTGGTACGTTTGGCACCACAAGTAGGGGGTTCCTATAGAAAAGCTTCCTGCCTGTGAGAGCTTTCGTGGGATTTTCACATTCAGTACTGTGCACTGCACTTTGACTTGTACCTCGTGGAACTGACTGCAGCCACCCGTTAGAAACCCCCAGTCCTCCCAGCATGTGCTGCCCGAGTCCCCCCCAGTCACAGTCACACATGCTTGGAGGGTTTCTTTAAGAACGTCCTACCCTTCCACTCTTACTTCCCCCTGGTAACTTTTTAATTTATACTGGATTTTGTTTTGTTTTGTTTTGTTTTGTTTTGTTTTGTTTTGTTTTGTTTTGTTTTGTTTTGTTTTGTTTGAGGCAGGGTCTCACTCTAGTCCAAGCTTACCTGGAACTCACTCTGTAGCCTCAGGGTGGCCTTGAACTCATGGCAGTCCTCCTACCTCAGCCTTGTGAGTGCTGGGACTAAAAGTGTGCGGCACCCCGCCCAGCTTAAACTTGGATTCTTTAAAAACAGGTATTTTGCTGTTCTTCCTCTGGCAAAGCCAGGCACTGCTTTGAGGACCTGGGAAGTGGTGCCCGGGTCACTTTCCCTCAGTGTGGGCAGTCAGCTCTTGTGTTTGGGTGAACTTCATTCTGAAGAGTAAGTGCAAACACAGCACACGTCCTGTGGTTTTCTCACCGCTTTGTAAAGACCAAGCAGTGCTTGGAGCCTAACCATTGCCGTGTCCATTCTTTGAGGACTTGAGTACTTGGTGAAAATACGCACGCGTGGATAAACGCATGTTCTGTGGTGGCGTGGGCGCTGGGCATTGGCTCTGCAGACACTGCTGCGGAGAGTGTCCAGTGGGGTCACTACAGCCACGATGGCTTGTCAGTTTGTTAAGATTTTGGTTTCTGATTTGTCACCCAGTATTTGAACCTAATTTAAAGGAAACATTTCAAAATTGTATTTATTAAATATGCTTTTCCTCATATCTGTGCTATGTTTGCTAGTTTTGAGGCTAATTATGTTTGTGTATAAGCTGTAATTTGATAATAAATTTCTATAGGATTGATTGTCGTGTTTCCTTTGTGGTTTGTTTTTGGTATAGTCACTGGCATACTTCTTGCTGCCACTGGCAACTGTGAACCCCTCACTAATCGGAAATGACTTTCCCCAGAATCTTGGCTCTGATTCTCATAAAATCATATGGGGGAAACTTGACTACATTGCTTCCTGTGCAGCATATTAATAATTTTAAGGCTGGTACAAGATAAGAAGTTTGGTTTTTTTTTTTCAATTAATTGCTTTAATCAAAATGTGTGTAGTTGGGCTGAGGAGATGGCTTAGTGGTTAAGCGCTTGCCTGTGAAGCCTAAGGACCCCGGTTCGAGGCTCAATTCCCCAGGACCCACGTTAGCCAGATGCACAAGGGGGCGCACGCGTCTGGAGTCCGTTTACAGAGGCTGGAAGCACTGGTGCGCCCATTCTCTCTCTCTCTCTCTCTGCCTCCTTCTCTCTGTGGCTCTCAAATAAATAAATAAACAAAAAAATATTTTTAAAAAAATGTGTGTAGCACTGTTGTAAAGATGGATGTTCTGTATGGTGAATTTTCCAGACCATTGAGTTTATTTCATGATCCCCCAGTGCTGGTTTGAATCAGTAGATTAGAGCAGAAAGTACCAAGGTCCTATATGTATGTGTGTGTGTATACATATATATATATATACACACACACATATATATAGGACCTTGGTACATACATATATAGACACTCCCTGCCAGTTCTCCCAGATCCCCCTCATTATGTTGCATTGGTGTGGTACATTTGTTCCTTTTAGGAACTGATACCAACTCATTATGTTCAACTTTTTGTTAATTTTCATACGTGAACATAACGTAATTAGATCATAATGCCCTGACGTTACCTTCTCTTGTCTCGCTCCCCATTCCCTTCCACTGAACCCTTCTTTCTTTCCAGCTAGTCCCTCTTCTGTGTTGGTATGTTTCATTGTGCTTGCCGGTCCCCCATCATCCATGCGGGAATGTTGAGGAGCTCACCGTTGTATGGGTCTTGTGGAGGTAACAAGAGCCCTTGTGAGATCAGGAAGTAGCCGCCACCTCATGTCCAGAGCCGATTCGTTCCTGTTGCTGACGCCTAGCGTTCCCATCAGGCTTCGGTGTGTGATGCACAGCACTACCAATTTTGACACAAGCATCATGCCGTGCTCTCCCATAATGTCCCACACAGAATCTTTCCACCGCTCCGTCTCTCCATTTCTCCCCAGCCTCTAGCTTTGCCTTTCCCAGAACGGAGTGTCATTGGAATCACAGAACTGGTCCCCTTCAGACGCTGTGCTTTATTCAGGCAGACGCACACAAGTCTCCACGTCTTTTCACTTGACGGCTGATTGCTTGTTAGCACCAAACAAAGTTCCGTTGCATGACGCTGCCACGTTCAGCTTGAGCCTAATTCACTCGAGCTTCCACTTACTCAAGATGTCTTAACGCTGCCAAGCCTCAGTTAGAAGTGAAGCCACTATGAACACTCGTGCCCAGGTGTGCACACACACCTGCGCTCTCAGCTCATTTGAGCAATACCTACAGGTGTGATCCCTGGAACATGGTGCTTTAATTTTTTTATACAATATTTTATTTTTATTTATTTATTTGAGAGAGAATGGGTGCACCAGGGCTTCCAGCCACTGCAAACGAACTCCAGATGTGTGCGCCCCCTTGTGCATCTGGTTTACGTGGGTCCTGGAGAATCAAACTGAGGTCCTTTGGCTTTGCAGGCATGTGCCTTAACTGCTTAGCCATCTCTCCAGCCCAACTTTAATTGTGTGTGTGTGTGTGTGTGTGTGTGTGTGTGTGTATACAGGCTCTGAAGGGCTTCTTGCCTCTGCAAATGAACACCCGACACTTGCACCACCGTTTGAGTCTGCCTTACATGTTTGGCTTGGGAATTGAACCTGGGCTTGGCAGGCTTTGCAAATGAGCGCCTTTAACCACTGAGCCATCTTCCCGGTCCCTTTCATGTGATTTTTTTTTCCCCCCCTTGAAGCCTGGTTTCTCTCTTGCCACTCTAGCTAACCTGGAACTCACTCTGTAGCCCTAGGCTGGCCTCCGACTCACAGCAATCCTCTTTCCTCAGCCTCCCTAGTGGTGGGATTAAAGGCATGCCACCATGTATGTTTACTTTTTTTTTTCTTTTTGGTTTTTCGAGGTAGGGTCTCACTCTAGCCCAGGCTGACCTGGAATTCACTATGGAGTCTGAGAGTGGCCTCGAACTCATGGCAATCCTCCTACCTCTGCCTCCTAAGTGCTGGGATTAAAGGTGTGCACTAATATGCCCGGCTTGTATATTTACTTTTCTTTCTTTTTTTTGGGGGGGGGGTTTGGTTTTTTCAAGGTAGGGTCTCACTCTAGCCCAGGCTGCCCTGGAATTCACTATGGAGTCTCAGGGTGGCCTCGAACTCATGGCGATCCTCCTACCTCTGCCTCCTGAGTGCTGGGTATATTTACTTTTCTAAGAAACTGCCAAACTGTGTTTGAAAGCGGCTGCCCTATTTTGCATTCGCACAGGCGAGCAACAAGAGCTCTGTTGTTCAGTCCTCATCAGCGTCTGGTGCCGGTGCTGGCCGCCATTCTGATAGGTGTGTAGTTGGTTTAACTTGCACAGCCCCAATAACAAATGATGTCCAACCTCTTCCTGAGCTTAGTTTGTGGTTAGATGAGGTGAAAGGACATCACACTTGTACCCTGGGCTCCTAAATTTAAAAACTTGAACGTTTTTCTTTTTGCGGTTCGGCATTGTTGTGGGAACCAAGCACTTGATCGCCATTTGTTTTCTTCCACACGTGAGCATCGGGCTGACAGCCTGTCTTCCTTCTCCAGTCCTCAGTGACCCAGTGAAACCATCACTAGACTGACCGGTGAGCCGCGAGAAGTGACTGCCAGTTCCATCAGCTGCACTCTGGAAACTGGTACTGATGTGCTTCCCACCACAACCTGTTGCGCCTGGCCAGGGTTCTGCCGGGCACCCCTGGGCCTTCTTTGTCACCATGGCTCCTGCAGAACATTGAGGAGACTCAGGTGGCCGTAATTGCTTTCTGTTGTTCCCCTGATGATTAGAAGAGCTCTTCGCTTTCCCGACGTTGTCTTCAGACCATCCATGCAAGTCTTGAGAGTCTCGCCGTCACCCAGACCTGAAATGGGGAGCAAATGACAATTCTGTCCTCCCATCTTCGGGGTAAAGAGATGATCCCGTGGAGATCTGAGGACATACGTGTAGCTCTGATAGAGAAGCTTGCTGCTGACAAGGCTTCCAGCAAGTCAGCACAGCAGACAGCAAGACATCTGCTGAGGGCTTTTAAGACTGTTGGGCATGAGAAGCATTTAAGATTTTAAACTTTTTTTTGGATTTTGGAATGTGTGTGTGTGTGTGTGTGTGTGTGTATACATACTTATGTTGGAATGAGACCCAAGCCTAAACCCAAATTTCACATATACTTCATACACAAAGGCACAAAGTGCTCTTAATATATTTTAAACTTTTTATTGACAGCCTCGTAATTACAGACAATAAACCTGATAATTCCCTCCCCTACCTCCATTCTCCACCCTCGAATCCACTGTCCATCAGATCCCCTCCCCATCTCAATCAGTCTCTCTTTTATTTTGATGTCATGATCTTTTCCTCCTATTATGATGGTGTTGTGTAGGTAGTGTCGGGTACTGTGAAGTCATGGATATCTAGGCCATTTTGTGTCTGGAAGAGTACATTGTAAGCAGCCCTACCCTTCCTTTAGCTCTTACATTCTTTCCACCACCTCTTCCACAATGGACCCTTAGCCTTGGATGGTGTGATAGAGATATTGCAGTACTAAACACTCCTCTGTCACTTCTCAGCACTGTGATGGCTTTTGAGTCACCCCAGTTAATG
This sequence comes from Dipus sagitta, assembly GCA_036346955.1. Lineage (NCBI taxonomy): Eukaryota > Metazoa > Chordata > Mammalia > Rodentia > Dipodidae > Dipus > Dipus sagitta. Next base: position 12,139,083 of record CM070775.1, on the reverse strand, counting down.
CACCTGTATTTTGAACTGTGACCTGTGATGAAGTCAGCTGTGGCATTTCCCACTCGTGGCATCTTGTCAGGAATTCAGAATTTGGACCGTTTTGGATTAGAGATGCTCAACCTATTCATGCATTGGTGATAATTAAGAAACTGGTTCCCAAGACCTGGAATTAACGTTGATAATGTTCAGCACATGCCGGATACTTATTGCCTTATTAAGGTCCTGCATTACCTTCTGAAAAAAAAAAAAAGAAGAAGGCAGCAAGCAGGCTGACGAGTGACCTGACCTGCTGTCAGTGTAAACCCAAGGAACAGGAAGAGGATTAGAACCCAGCTCGCTGTCAGTCCAGGAGCCTTGCTTCTGCTGTATTCCAAGCTTACTCTCTGCAAAGCTAAGCCCTGCACATGGAGCACCAGTTCTTCAGATAACTTGCGTGCACCTTGTTTTCTGAAGTTCTGAACTGTTATGTCTCTGCTGACCTTTTGGTCTCTTGACTATTATGGTAGGAAGACTACCATAATAGGCCCCAGTTGCTTTTTATATATTTTATATATAATAATATGTTTTCAATATCATAATGTCATATATGATATTATAAAATACAACATAACATATTTATGTATTATATTTTACATATACGTGTGTCATGGGATTTAAATGAACTTGATGCTGTTGCCGTCACTTGCCGCATCAGAATGCACACGCGTGACTGTGGTTTCTTAAGACAATGCTTTTAGCAAGTGAACTAAATCATTCTAGGAGCATCCATGAATTACATCCAGGCCACCAACTAAAGGGGCATGGAGATGCAATGCTATTTCTATTACTTCCCTACTGACCAGCTGACAGCTCCAGGGCCCTCAGCTAGATGTATGGCTGTCATCAGTTTCCAGGCACTCCTGGAAGCTCTGCTCTAGAGCTGAGTCTAGTGCCCGATGTTCAACATGTCATTTAATTAGCACATCTTAAATAATGTCTTAAACAAATAACTCACCACAGCCCAGCTACTGTATTCCATAACATAAATCTTAAACTATAGTGTGCGTACTTAGTATGCAATTAGGGATGGATGAGTTGTGTCCATTTGGGGTTTGTCAAACACCTCGAGCTATTCTTCTAGCGTTTTGAAATACATTTTGTAACACTTTTCTAGCATACTTTACAAACACATTTCCTCTAATTTTTAAATCATTTGAAGGGAAGTTTAAACCATGTGTTTCTGATCCATTTGCACTTAATTCATCAAAGTTATTGTTTAAGAACAGTTTGGTTTCCAAGAAGTTCTAGGAACCCTTCTCATGAATTCTGTTAGCCTTTAAGAGCATTTCTCCTGATCAGAACTTTCCCCCAGTGATAAATAAGTGTGGATGGATTGTTTTAGTTCAGTTTATGATACAGAGCCCATTATTTCAAAATCTGAGCTAGCCTTGAATTTAGGCTAATAAATTACTCTGCTTTTACTGCTGTGAGAACTTGCTCTTCTTCTTTTTTTTTTTTTTTAAGTGAGTATCAACAAAGGGCTTTATAATAACCAAGTGCTCTTGAAGACACAGAGCATTTATGCTGAACGTCTCCCAGATTCAGCAAAGGTGAGCAGCTCAGGTTGACCAGACTAGTTACCTATTATATATGCTGAATTTATATAAACATTCACATATACCTGAAAAAATGTTCATTTAAATTCCAGGTGGTTAACTTTTTAGGCTTTACCTGGATAGGTTTAGTATCCCTTATCCAAAATGCTTAGGACTAAGAATTTCAGATTTTGGAATTCTTTGGATTTTAGATCGTTTGCATAGATTTGTATAAGTTGAACATCCACAATCCAAAAGTCTGACATCCAAAATGCCCAAAAATCTTGGAAAAATTTGAGCATCACGTCAGTGTTTTAAAAGTTGGGATTTTCAGATTAGGGATCCTCAACCCATAATTGCAAATTTTAACAAGACACTATCCTCGGTTGGATTAATAATTTATTGTGGAGTTACTATAATTGTTCTTATTTATTTGAGGAGTAATTTTTCACCTGAGATTTTGTTCACCGTGTTTCTGTTGCCTAGCAGTCGGGTTTTGAGAACAGCTTTTTGTGTGGCTCTAATTGAACAAGTTAATGGTATGGAATCTTCTTAGAAAAGTAAGGTCATTGCAGTGAAGGTAGAAGGAGACATGCTGACAACTAATTGTACAAAATGTCAGAAGCCGCCGTGTCTCTGGAAAAGATCTGCAGAAACATAGCAACAAAAGCAGTTTGCTTAAGGCCGCCAGACACTGCACTCAAATATGCTTCCAGAAAGACACCATTTCCAACAGTTCTTGGTAGGAAACTGTGTGAAATGCACTTTTACTAGTCCCGAGAAATAACCTTCAGTCCTTACTTTTAATAGAAACTTTAATGTTTTTCCTCTGAATTCCTTACTGAGCAGAAACATCTTTTCATAGTAAGATAGTTTCTTATATATTTCATTACTTTGTGCTACAAAAGGACTCTTAATATTTTAGGAAAAACTTTAATGGTAGATTAATTTTTTAAGGACACTTAAATTTTTTGAGGGCGGGGAGATGGCTCAGTGGTTAAAGGTGCTTGCTTGCAAAGTCTGCCAGTCTGGGCTCAATTCCCCAATACTCAAGCAAAGCCTGACAAACATCCTTTGCAGCAAATAAAGACCTTGGTACACACATCCACATGCAACCCACACACAAATTAATTAAAATCTTGTTGTTGTTGTTGTTTCTCGAGGTAGGGTCTCATTCTAGCTCAAGCTGACCTGGAATTCACTATGGAGTCTCAGGGTGGCCTCAAACTCACAGCAATCCTCCTACCTCTGCCTCCCGAGTGCTGGGATTAAAGGTGTGCATCATCACGCCCGGCTCTAAAATCTTTCTCTTTATTTAAACCAAGATGCAAAATCTCCTACATTAGGAGAGATGATTTTACCTCTTTATCCCTTTTTCATGTGATAATTTCTTTATATAAGAAATATAATTGTAAAATGATTGAGGTTTTAGAAGTAATATTTATAGAAATCAAGTCAGTGACTTTCTTACTCCTTCTCAAAAGCTGTTGTGCTTTCAGCACCTTTCCACTTGACCCTTGGGGCCAGATTGGGCCAGTCCTGTTCACTAGCCTAGGAAGGTCTTCCCCAAGCTCTGACCACACTGTGCCATCAATAACATGTGAGCTGCAGCCGGGGATAGCAGCGCACACTGGCAGTCAAGCACTGGGGAGTGGGGAGGCCAGCTTGGGCTACATAGTATGTAGGAGTTCCGGAAAGATTGAACGACATAGCAAGACTTTGTCTCAAAACTGCAGGAGCTGGGGATATAGTTCAGTGGTAGAGCACCTGCCTGGATTTTCGCTAGCAAGAAAAAAACAAAACAAACAAACGAAAAAAAACAATACCCCATTACTCGGTTGATAGCTCACAAAAAGTTTGTAATTGACAGCATTTGTGTTTGATGAAAATGCAGCATAAAACATTTAAAGGCTAGACTTGAAAACATTGTAAAGGCAAATTTTTAGTACAGAATCCTTGGGGAAAATGTGAATGCTATATGTATTGATAGTCATAAGGTAAATGTATCTCAATAATTTTTTTTTTTTTTTTTTTTTGCGGAGGGAACGATTTAAGGACAATAGATTCTCTTGTTTCCGTTGTCACTTGGGTGATGAGCTGACAAAACCACATTGTGAAAGTGCATATAGGTCCAGACGGAAGGAAATCGTGTGCAACTCTTAAGTGGCGAGCTTCATGTAGGAAGCTTTTCTTTGTGCTGGGCACAGTCGGCATCCTCTCTAGTAGACGCCGTGAAATGCTCACTTGCAGTTCCCATGCTGAGCTGCAGGACGTCCGAAGGCTTCCATTCCTCTCATCTGGCTTCACCCTTGAACCCCTTAGCCAACTTTTCTGCAGCCTCCCCTCCCCCACACCTCCCCTGCGCTCTGCCAAACTCTTATTTTGTTCTCTGCTTCTATGAGATCAGCTCCTTATTGAGCTTCATTTTTAATTATGCAGAAGTTTTTGTTTAACTTTGGCCGTGCAATTTGCATTTTCCGTGATGTCACTGCATTCTTCCACATTAATTGGAAGGTTGCATTTTATATTACCGGTTCAGACTCCACTGAACCTCTTCCTCTGGAAGATTTTTGAAACAAATAGGAAAAGTTGTTTCAAGTTTAAGTTTTTTAATAAGAGACTCAATGTTTTTGGCAACAAAATCGTAACAATGGAAACATTTCTCAACATCAGTTGTCTTCATAGAACAGATTTCTTTTAAGCAGTAGTTATTTCCTCATACATTTTTAAGAGAATGACGTCGTAGATGATTGAGAGTGAACACATCATTTTACATAAATATGCATATGTACATAACAGAACAATGAATGAAGGTGGGGTTTGTTGCCCATATGTGTAAGGCACTGCAATATTCTCCCATGAAATTCATTCCTCCACAGTCTTAAAATCCTGACTTGAATATATCATCAAGGTTTCTTCACTTTTCACAAAGAGGCCATGAGTCGGTGATCTCTGGGCCACTGTCCATGCCTCCCCATCTTACGTAAAGAGCGTCCTCAGGGGAGGAGCCAGGTCGCTGGGACTCTGAAGCCACTGTGGAACGTGTCCGCTCTGAGCTCCCTCGGCTGCTGGCTGGATCTCCTCGACCATGAGCTGCAGTAGTCTTCCATGGCATGGGCCCAGAATCATTCAAGAAAATAACCGGAGTAGAGCAGAGATTCAGAGTTGCTAATAGGAAAAAGTTAGGTGTCACAGATTGGAAAGAAAAATAAAAAAAAAAGGGGGGGGATGCTGAGTTTTCACAGAAAAGGAATCCCGATGTTGGCTGCTGTGACTGAGCAAGGAAGGTTGGTGGGAGATCATTCCTGCCCTTCCGCTAGATGCCTCTGAGCATCCATCAGATCAAGAAAGGCACCAGGGGCTGGAGAGGTGGCTTAGCGGTTAAGGTGCTTGCCTGCAAAGCCTAAGGACCCAGGTTCGATTCCCCAGGACCCATGTAAGCCAGATGCACAAGGTGACATATGCGTCTCGAGTTCGTTTGCCATCTTTCAAATAAATAAAATAAAAAGTTTTAAAAAAGGACAGGTATCTTGGTGGTGTGAGCACTTCAGCTGTGGAATCAGACCTGGATTTCAAATCCAGCCAAGTTGTGGGATTTGGGACACGTTATGTAACCTCTCTGCACCTGTGCTATTTCACTTTACAATGGAGAGCACAGCAAGGATTTTTTTTTGTTGTTGTTGTTGTTATTTTTATTTATTTACTTGAGAGCGGTAGAGAGAGAAAGAGGCAGATAGAGAAAACGGGCAAGCCAGGGCCTCCAGCCACTACAAACGAACTCCAGGCGCATGCGCCCCTTGTGCATCTGGCTAACGTGGGTCCTGGGGAATTGACCCTCGAACCGGGGTCCTTAGGCTTCACAGGCAAGCGCTTAACTGCTAAGCCAAGGGATGGTTGTTTTAGAATGGCTGTCTTGGAGAGATTACATGAGGTGCTGAAGATAAAGTGACCACCGCTGACGGGTGAGTGCTGGTATGGACCAAAAACTTCCAGAGCCAGCTGCAGGTTATTAAGGGATGTTCTCAGACTTTCAGCTGTTGATTAGCCATGATGAGAGTATTCAACACCATGGAAACTGGACAGATGGGAAAAGAAGTCCCGGTGTAACATTATGAAGAAACTTACTTACGGGAGACCTCGGGAGAATCTCCTCAATGGAACCTGAGCCCCGCTGCCGTCATGCCGCGTCTTTTCTCTCTTGTGGAAAGAAAATGGGATGGACATAGGCCACTCTGGTCATGCCCCACTGGAAGTCTGGGCTCTCTCTAGCCCAGCCCCTCTGGAGAGCTGGTTTACCAAACACTCCTCTGTGAGCGATGTTCCCAGTGCCTCACAGGCTCCGTAACTGTCACGCACCTGTCGCCGTGACGATGAACACTGCTCCTGACCTTGACCGGTCACGGTGCGTGGAGTCAGAACAGCAGCTGAGAGATTCGGGGCTCCACAAGACGAGATGGATGGCTGCTTTGGCACGTGCCAAAATGAAGGGCTAGTCTCTTTTATTGTAGTGAAAAAAATCAGACCAAAGTGTTCGCTCCCCTGTCACTCGCTGGCCCTCTAGGCTATGTCCACACTGCCTTCAGACTTTTGAGAAAAGTTCCAAATCCCCCAGTTGTCACAGCTTACCTAGTGTTCATGACAGACGCGTGCACCTGCAAGTGTTTTGGCATGATGCTGGTGAAATCAGCCTTTTCCTCTTCCAGCAAAGGTAGCCGAGGCAGGGGAAGAAAGGTTCCCCTCTCATCCAGTTTACTGTCTCCTGCAGTCACATTTCTCCCTATGTTCAATAGAAACTAAACAGCAAGCAGTTTCTCCATAAAGAGGCACGTGGGGGGGGGGGGTTGCTGGAGAGACGGCTTAGCGGTTAAGGCACATGCCTGCGAAGCCTAAGGACCCTGGTTTGATTTCTCAGGACCCACGGAAGCCAGATGCACAAAGTGGTGCGTGTGTCTGGAGTTCGTTTGCAGTGGCTAAGAGGCCCTGGCATGCCCATTCTCTCTCCCTCTGCCTTTGTCTCTCTGCCTTGTTCTCTCTCAAATAAATAATATTTTTTTTTAAAAAAATTGGGCTGGAGAGATGGCTTAGTAGTTAAGGTGCTTGCCTGTGAAGCCTAAGGACCTAGGTTCAATTCCCCAGGGCCCATGTCAGCCAGATGCACAAGATGGCGCATGCACCTAGAGTTCGTTTGCAGTGGCTGGTGCACCCATTCTCTCTCCTCTCTCTCTCTCTCTCTCTCTCTCTCTCTCTTCCTCTGCCTCTTTTTCTTTTAAATAGATAAATACATTTGATTCTTCTTTTTATTAAAAAAAAAGAAAAGAAAAAGTCAGGTTTTCTCTGTGGGTCTGCTCTGTAAACTTTCCTCTCACTGGCATGTATCTGGAAGGAAACTTCTAATGGTGCATGGTGGTGGCATCTCTGATAAATCCCTCTGCCAGCTCAAGAGGAGGGCAGTGGTTACCTGGCCACTGAGGTTCCCCACAGCCATGGCCACCGCCCTGCTGTGGCTGGTCTCGGTTTAATTTCTACGTGTTATGGATGGCGATTCTGCTCCACAGCCTCCTCATCTCTTCGGGGCTTTGAAATGCCCCTTCGCTTCTCCATGTCCCCATGCAGGCTGTTGGCCCATCTTGGAGTTGTCAGTAGTGGTTTTTTTTTTTTTTTTTTTTTACATTTGTGAAACTAGCCAACTTTGAAAATCAAAAGGCACTTCCCAATTTGCAGTTGTATATTAAATTCACACATTTCAGATAGAAATTCACACAATCTATTTTGCATTACTCACACTTAATAGTAATTTCTCTTGGCTATTGCCCTTAGGCAACATAGGAAAAGGGGGAGGGGGGAACTGGATTTGAGCTCTTTATTTTGATTTTGTTCGCAGATTGTAAATCTAATTAGTTCTTTCTCTTTTTTAATCTTAAAGTAATGTAGGCATTGCTCTCTGAACAAAGTCAGCTAAGTGAGGGCAGCTTTGCCTGTAACTGTGTTTTTCTTAAATTATCTTGTCAGTTCACTTAGAAAATTCTTCTGGCCCCCCCCCCCAACCCACCCTAATGTACTGCATCAAGTTGATGTGTGCCCTTAATAGATATGGTGCCGGCCTGTGAGGTGGCAGGGAAAGTCATGTCCAGATTAGGTAATGTTTTAAGGTTTGCATGGTGTCATAGTTTAGACTAAGGGCAGGAGAGATGGCTCAGCGGTTAAGGCACTTGCCTGCAAAACCTAACGACCCAGGTTTGATTCCCCAGTGCCCACATGAAGCCAGATGGGCAAAGTGGCGCATGCACCTGGAATTTATCTGCCGCGTCTAGAGGTCCTGGCATGCCTGTTCTCTCTGTCTCTCTTCTCTCTCGGCTTGTAAATAAAGAAATACATATTTTATTTGTTTTTTTTTTAAATTTTTTTGTTGTTTATTTATTTGAGAGCAACAGAGAGAAGGAGGCAGAGAGAGAGAGAGAATGGGCGCGCCAGAGCTTCCAGCCTCTGTAAACGAACTCCAGATGCGTGCGCCCCCTTGTGCATCTGGCTAACGTGGGTCCTGGGGAATTGAACCTCGAACCGGGGTCCTTAGGCTTCACAGGCAAGCGCTTAACCACTAAGCCATCTCTCCAGCCCCCAAGAAATACATATTTTAGACTAAGCTAGAGCCCATTTGTTCTATGAGAACAATTTGAAACGTTGCATTTTCATGTAGATGAACAACCACAAGCAAACAGAAACACTTGACCCATGGGAAGGAATTTGGATGGAAGCACAGGGGTTCTACGTGGTCACCTGCCGGCCTCCTAAGCCTGCCCACTTGGGAGTGACCTGAGGTCCAGAGTCCTTTTCACCAAGGGGACTCCACAGTGGTTATATCACACTGGCTACACAGCGGGAGCTGTATATTTATTTTTGTTTGCTTTTCGAGGTAGGGTCTCACTCTGGCCCAGGCTGACCTGGAATTCACTATGTAGTCTCAGGGTGGCCTCGAACTCACGGTGATCCTCCTACCACTGCCTCCCGAGCGCTGGGATTAAAGGCGTGCGCCACCACGCCCGGCGGGAGCTGCATATTTGAGTGGTTGTGTCTCTCTGGTGTCCACAGCACTGTAGGACTGAGATATGCCTGTTGGAGGGACAGCAGGGGCTCAGCTTTCTCAAGGGCACTAAGATACTGAAACAAGAGCCAGGTGTGGTGGCTCACGCCTTTAATCCCAGCACTGGGGAGGCAGAGGTAGGAGGATCACCATGAGTTCAAGGCCACCCTGAGACTACATAATGAATTCCAGGTCAGCCTGGACTAGAGTGAGACCCTACCTCGAAAAACCAAAATAAGAAAAAGATACTGAAACAACCCCAAAGGCCACAGGCTTGTGATGACAAAGGTGCATTTCTTTAAAAAAATATTTTTATTTATGTTATTTATTTATTTACACACAAAGACAGAGACGACAAACAGACAGACACACACGCGCGCACACACACACACACACACACACACACACAGAAAGAATGGACATGCCATGGTCTCCAGCCACTGCAAATGAACTCCAGATGCATGTACCACTTGGTGCATCTAGCTTTGCATGGGTCCTGGGGAATTGAACCAGTGTCGTTAGACTTTGCAGGCAAGCACATTAACCACTGAGCCATCTCTCCAGCCCAACAAAGGTGCATTTCTTGGTCACACGTAGACGTCTGTACATGTCTCCTGCCACTCTGCTTAGCCCAGGATTCTGCTCTGCCTTGTGTCACTTGGAGATCATGATGCCTTTAGGAAGCATGTGGCACAGGGAAGAGCTTCAGACAGGGTCTGTACAAAGCGTCGCATGGCAATGGGTGGACGTCTGCAGTGAGTCCAGGGAGGGAGGTTAAGTACCTGCGAATGGGAGCATTCTCTGCCACGGCTGTTACGCCCATTCTGTGCACCGGCAGATGGAACCATTCAGTGTGACTTTGTTCTTAACGTCCACGTTATTATTATTTTTATTATTATTTGGAAACGTAAAGACCGGAAAGTCAGGAGGCTCTGGGACTGAGTGGACACTGAAGATTTTATCTAGTGCTCTTGCGTTTCCAGTGAGCAACCAAGGTCACACGGCCAATGGGTACTTCCTTCACATCAGCTTGGGAAAATGTTAGCAGAGAATTGCCACTTTGCTCATTGTGAAAGAAAATGCTTTGTTGTCCCTGAAATCGCTCCCCTCTGGGAGACAGAAACATAAAACAGAACCTGAGTGGTCAGTTTGGGAGCGAGAACCAGCTTTGTTTTCTACCCATTCTCTTCCCCAGTTCCAGCGAACTCATTTAAATTGATTATGTGGCATCGACACAGCACCAGGAGCTGTTTCATACTTTGATAAGTCACAGTTCCTGCCAAGGCAAATTGCATTTCTATTTTACAAACAGTGCACCATGTGCTGGTTTGATTTAAAATGTAACCTGCATATAGCGTTGAGCGTGTTTCCTTTCAGCTTTTGCATAGAGGAGCAGTGGGTGGATGACTCTTCATACTGGGGACGTTAACCTGGGCAAGAGCTGCTCAGAGGGTAGTTTGTGGGCTGCTAATGTTTTCGTGCTGCTCATCTGATAAAAAATAATAACAGGGTCTGGAGAGATGGCTCAGCAGTTAAGGCACTTGGCTGCAAAGCCTAATGACTCAGGTTTGATTCCCCAGTACCCACATAAAGCCAGATGCACAAAGTGGTGCATATATCTGGAGTTAATTTGCAGTTGTAAGAGGCCCTGGTGGGCCCATTCTCTCCCTCTCCCTCTCAATCTCTCCCTCTCCCTCTCCCTGTCCCTCTCCTTCTCCCTCTCTCTCTCTCTCTCTCTCTCTGTGTGTGTGTGTGTGTGTGTGTGTCTTTCTCTCTGTTTCTCTCAAATAAATGTATTTTTTAAAAAATAGTAACAAGGGCCAGCATTGCCTGTGTGAATTGTGGGTAACCTTTATTCAGTCCCCGATTTTCCCAGCACCACACGTGTGCTTCACAGATTTCAAATTCTGAGGTCAGTGAGCACTGAAGAGGGCACAAGGTAGGTACCTGAGAAGCTTCCCGGTGGAGGACAGAGGCAGGGAGACAGTAGATACAGACCACGTGTGAGCTGTCACTGCTGAGGGAGGAGGTGGCCACAGGAGAAGCAAAAGTACTTACTGCATGAGAAGCTGCCAGGTTAGGAGGGAACTTGCGAGGAACCTTGGCTGCGTGTCCCAGCAAGCCTGGGTTACGTACTGCACTGGTCCGTTTGTCTGAGGGAAGTTCCTGAGCAAACACGCCTGGTGGGTGGCTGCATCTCGGCCATGGAACTTCACATTCTAAAGTCTGTTACTTCTGTGATCAACACAACTTAAATACGTGCTTCCTTTTCTCGGCATAGGCAGGGATGCATTTAAGAGAAATTCACTGAAAGAAAAAACAAAAAACCTGGCATGTGGACCCTGTAAGCAAAATTAGTCCGACCGAAATATACAAAAACGACTTTCTGCCCTTCTACTTCAAAAACATCTTCGTGAGAACGAAGCTGCCCTCTTCATTTAATCTTTCCAAAGCCTTGTGATATTAAGGATGGCTCAGCATCCTCAATCTCCTGTCAGAATCACCTTCCCCCACCCTACCTCACCTCACCTCACCTCACCTCACCCCACCTCACCTCACCTCACCCCACCTCACCTCACCCCACCTCACCTCACCTCACCTCACCTCACCCCACCTCACCTCACCTCACCTCACCCCACCTCACCTCACCTCACCTCACCCCACCCCACGTCACCTCACCTCACCCCACCTCACCTCATCTCACCTCACCTCACCCCACCTCACCTCACCTCACCTCACCTCACCCCACCTCACCTCACCCCACCCTCTCACCCTCACCTCACCTCACCTCACCCCATCCTCACCTCACCTCACCTCACCTCACTCACTCCACCTCACCTCACCTCACCCACCTCACCCCACCACCACCTCACCTCACCTCACCCATCTCACCTCACCTCACCCACCCACCTCACCTCACCACCTCACCTCATCACCTCACCCACCACCTCACCCACCCACCTCACCTCACCACCTCACCTCACCTCCTCACCTCACCTCACCTCACCTCACCCACCTCACCTCACCTCACCCACCTCACCTCACCTCACCACCTCACCCCACCTCACCTCACCTCACCCCACCTCACCTCACCTCACCTCACCCCACCTCACCTCACCCTCACCTCACCCCACCTCACCTCACCCCACCTCACCTCACCTCCCCTCACCTCACTCACCCCACCCACCTCCACCTCACCCCCACCTCACCTCACCCACCTCACCCTCACCCTCACCTCACACTCACCTCACCTCCACCTCACCTCACCTCACCTCACCTCACCACCCCACCTCACTCACCCTCACCTCACCTCACCCCACCTCCACCCACCACCTCACCTCACCACCTCACCTCACCCCACATCACCTCACCTCACCTCACCCCACCATCACCCCACCTCACCTCACCTCATCTCACCTCACCTCACCCCACCTCACCTCACCTCACCTCACCCACCTCATCGCACCTCACCCCACCTCACCACCTCACCTCACTCTCTCCACCCACCTCACCTCACCTCACCTCACCTCACCCCACCTCACCTCACCTCACCTCACCTCACCTCACCTCACCCCACTCTTCAACCTCACACTCACTCACCTCACCTCTCCTCACCCCACCTCATCTCACCTCACCTCCTCACCCCACCTCACCTCACCTCACCTCACCTCACCTCACCTCACCTCACCTCACCTCACCTCACCCCACCTCACCCACTCACCTCACCTCACCCCATCCTCACCTCACCTCACCTCACCTCACCCACCTCACCTCACCTCACCCCACCTCACCCCACCACCCCACCTCACTCACCTCACCCACATCACCTCACCTCACCTCACCTCACCTCACCCACCTCACCTCATCTCACCTCACCACCACCTCACCTCACCCTCACCACCTCACCTCACCTCACCTCACCCCCTCACCTCACCTCACCTCACCCCACCTCACCTCACCTCACCTCACCTCACCCTACCTCACCTCACCTCACCTCATCTCACCCCACCTCACCTCACCTCACCTCACCCCACCCCACCTCACCTCACCTCACCCCACCTCACTTCACCTCACCTCACCTCACCCCACCTCACCTCACCCCACCTCACTCACCTCATCTCACCTCACCCCACCTCATCTCACCTCACCTCATCTCACCTCACCCCACCTCACCTCACCTCATCTCACCTCACCCCACCTCATCTCACCTCACCTCACCTCACCTCACCTCACCCCACCTCACCCCACCTCACCTCACCTCACCTCACCCCACCTCACCTCACCTTACCTCACCCCACCTCACCTCACCTCACCTCACCTCACCCTACCTCACCTCACCTCACCTCACCCACCCCACCTCACCTCACCTCACCTCACCCCACCTCACTTCACCTCACCTCACCTCACCCCACCTCATCTCACCTCACCTCACCTCACCCCACCTCACCCCACCTCACCCCACCTCACCTCATCTCACCTCACCTCACCTCACCCCACCTCACCTCACCTCTTCTCACCTCACACCACCTCACCTCACCTCACCTCACCTCACCCCACCTCACCCCACCTCATCTCACCTCACCTCACCTCACCCCACCTCATCTCACCTCACCTCGCCTCACCCCACCTCACCCCACCTCACCCCACCTCACCTCATCTCACCTCACCTCACCTCACCCCACCTCACCTCACCTCTTCTCACCTCACACCACCTCACCTCACCTCACCTCACCTCACCCCACCTCACCCCACCTCATCTCACCTCACCTCACCTCACCTCACCCCACCTCACCTCACCTCTTCTCACCTCACACCACCTCATCTCACCTCACACCACCTCATTTCACCTCACCTCACCTCACCCCACCTCACCCCACCTCATCTCACCTCACCTCACCCCACCTCATCTCACCTCACCTCACCTCACCCCACCTCACCCCACCTCACCTCATCTCACCTCACCTCACCTCACCCCACCTCACCTCACCTCATCTCACCTCACCCCACCTCATCTCACCTCATCTCACCCCACCTCACCTCACCTCATCTCACCTCACCCCACCTCATCTCACCTCACCTCACCTCACCCCACCTCACCCCACCTCACTTCACCTCACCTCACCTCACCCCACCTCACCTCACCTCACCTCACCTCACCTCACCCTACCTCACCTCACCTCACCTCACCTCACCCCACCTCACCTCACCTCACCTCACCCCACCTCACCCCACCCCACCTCACCTCACCTCACCTCACCCCACCTCACTTCACCTCACCTCACCTCACCCTACCTCACCTCACCTCACATCAGAATTCCGCTGGCCTAGACAATAGATGTGTCTGGGCAGCATGGATTGACCTTGGTTGTACATAGTGAAATTCGGCACTTAGTAGCTACTGCCTCTTCAATCTGCTCTCCCTGGTCTTTCCTCTTTGGCTACAATTTCTATTCATCCCTGGAGACAGAATCTATGCATGTAATGATTATCTCTGCGTAGTTATCAAGACTACAGAAAGTTATTAAAAGTACCTTTCGCCTTTCATCCTAGCACTTGGGTGGCAGAGGCAGTAGGATTGCTATGAGTTTGAGGCCACCCTGAGACTCCACAGTATATTCCATGTCAGCCAGGGCTGGAGTGAGACCCTACCTCAAAAAAAAAACAAAACAAAAAAAAAAAGTACCTATCTCCAAGCCCCCTTCGAGACTCTTGATTTGGTAGGTTTCAGAGAACTGAACTTTGTTTGTTTGTTGGTTTGTTTTTGGAGGTAGGGTCTCCCTCCAGCCCAGGCTGACATTGGAATTCACCATGTAGTCTCAGGGTGGCCTCGAACTCACAGTGATCCTCCTCATTCTGCCTCCCAAGTGCTGGGATTAAAGGCATGCACCACCACACCCAGCCTCTGGCTCAAATTTTATGAAAGATTCCTAGGTGATTTGAGTAGACACCCTTGGCAAGAATTCCCAAGTGGGCTAAGGAGTTGTCTCAGTGGGTCAAGTGCTTATTTTGGGCACATGAGGACCTGAGTTCCGATCCCGTCTAAAACCCGTGTGTGGAGGTGTACCTGCAACCCCAGTATTGGGGATGTGGAGACAGGAGGATCCTTGGGGCTTACTATCTAGCTAGTCAACTAAATCCAGGAGCTCTAGCCTCAGAGAGAGAGAGAGATCCTGTTTCAATAAAATAAGGTGGAGAATGAGTAGCCAGCCAGTGGGAGCCTGTGGCCTCCACATACACACACAATGCACACATGCAGTCAGAGGAAAACAACTCTTATACACGTAGCCTACCCCTTCTTGCCTATTAAAATAGACGGAGGTTCTTACCTTGCACGTGAACTTCCAGAATTGGCTTCCCAGAGACCATTCTCTCCTCTCAGACAACTGGAAAAGTATTCTGCGACTCTTTTGTCTACTCAGGTTCCCAGCTGGCTAATTCAGCTGTACCTCCACAGACTGGGAATGCTGGGTCAAGGAAGGGTCTATTACAGTCCTTGGTAGGACTTCTCCTAATTGTAAATGGGAGTTGTTTCAGCAATGCCAATTGTGTGGAGCGTGTCATCCTTCCTATTTAATTAGCACTATCATGACTGTATGCGTCATTAAAATGTATTAGATTCACATCGTCCCAAGCTTTACTAACTGCTGAGACCAGACTATATGTATGTGTGGCACACATACCCGTGCCTGTCTGCTCACAAATTAGCAAGACAGAGAGGGACACTTGCCTGACAGCATTTCACTTGTATTTGACAGTTTGTCATCATGCCACAAGGTCTGAGGGTAAACCACAGGCCTGAGGGGTAGCACCATGGCCAGAGGCAGGTGGTAGATCAAGTCCTTTCACAGTTTGGATTTCAAAGCAAGTGGGAGCTGCCTGGCTATCAAGACATGAGCATGCGTGCGTGCGTGCGTGCGTGCATGCATGTGTGTAGGGGATTGTGGGGTGGAAGTATATCTTTTGTGTGTGTGTGTTTGTGCATGCATGTGTGTGCAAGTACACACACACACACACACACATATATATATATATGTATATATATATATATATATATATATATGTTATGGGGGAACAAATGATAACCTTGGATGTTATTCAGGTACCATTTACCTTTTAAAAAAATTTTTTTAAGAGAGAATTGGCGTCCCAGGGCCTCAGCCACTGAAATCAAACTCCAGACGCTTGTGCCACCTAGTGGGCATGTGCGACCTTGCACTTGCCTCACTGTGCGTCTGGCTTACATGGGATCTGGAGAGTCGAACATGGGTCCTTAGGCTCTGGAGGCAAGCGCCTTAACCACTGAGCCAGCCCTCATTCACCCTTTCTACGACAGGGTCTTCCACTGGTCTCACCAAGTTAGACTGGGTGGTCAGTGAGGCCTAGAGATCTTCTGCCTTTTCCTCCCTAGCACTGGGATATAAACTCACCACCGTGACTGGATTCTGGGAGTCAAAATCAGGTCCTTTTACTTGCAAAGCAAGCACATGACCATCCTAGCTGTCTACCCACCTCTTGGAAGTGGATTTTTGACGAAGCATTAGTAACATCCTGGTGATGTTCTTGTGGACAAGATAAAGAGACACCACCTGAGTGATAGCTCCACGGAGCCTTGATTGGCTAAATGACTATCAAAGGG
The DNA here is from genome assembly GCA_036346955.1 of Dipus sagitta. Lineage (NCBI taxonomy): Eukaryota > Metazoa > Chordata > Mammalia > Rodentia > Dipodidae > Dipus > Dipus sagitta. The sequence goes on along the minus strand of CM070775.1, from coordinate 12,122,804 downwards.
TGTTAACCAGTAGACCTAGTCTGCACTTGAGTACCATGCTGTAGAGCCAGCAGTACTTGACCCTGCTCTGCACATCTTTTAATTCAACATGAAGAGGAAGCTCTCAATTTTCCAAGAATAAGGACTTTAAAAAAAATTTTTTTTTTTTATTTGAGAGAGAGAGAATGGGTGTGCCAGGGCCTCCAGCTGCTGCAAATGAACTCCAGACGCACGTGCCACCTTGGGCATCTGGGTCCTGGGGAATCTAACCTGGGTCCTTTGGCTTTGTAGGCAAGCACCTTAACTGCTAAGCCGTCTCTCCAGCCCGAATAAGGACTTTTAAAACAACTTTTTACAAAGAGCTCAGTAGCACGTGAGGGAGCGCATGAACAAAATGAAGTGTCAAGAAATAAAATGAAGAGCTGGAGAGATGGCTTAGTGGTTAAGTGCTTGCCTGTGAAGTCTAAGGACCCCAGTTCAAGGTTCGATTCCCCAGGACCCACATTGGCCAGATGCACAAGGGGGCGCATGCGGTGGAGTTCGTTTGCAGTGGCTGGAAGCCCTGGCACACCCATTCTCTCTCTCTCTCTTTCTCTCTCTCTTTCTGCCTCTTTCCCTCTCTGTCACTCTCAAATAAATAAAAATGAACAAAAAAATTTTTAAAAAGAAATGAAATAAAGAATGTAAAGATATAAAGTCTACACTGAAAATTGCCTGATGTCCTAGATATGGGGACCTAGTCTTATAGCCATTACACAACAAAGGCCTCGTCCTATATGTCACCTAAGCTGGTCCTCCAGGAGTGCCAGGGGACGGCCAGGAGGGTCAATGCAGGACAGCAGGAGTCTCCCAGAGTTCTCATCATCTCAGAGGTGAGTGAGAGGCAGCAGGGGTCCTCACAGCGCCCCGGCAACCCACCAGTCACAGCATTTTGCACCTCTCCTGAGTCCAGCACTTTCCACTGTTCGTGACAGCCAGGCTATGTGTGCGTTGACCTTGGCTGTCTGGAGTCAGGACCACGTTTTTCCACTCACACTCCTGAGGCCATGGCGCTTGCAGACAGAGTAGGGAGTCCCCACAGGCAGGGGGTATCGTCTGCTTTGTTTACTCACAGCTGTGTCCACGGGCTGAGAACAATACTTGGCATAAGTAAGTCTCAGTGCATATTTGTTGAAAGAGCGGATGGCACATGGAGATGCTCCCTAAGCCTAAGCCAGTCACTCTCAATGCGATGTGGCATGTCATGTTAATAAGTCACTGCTGGGCTATTCTAAAGGCTGCAGGCGCCTCGTAGCCTTTTTCTTTCTCTCTCTCTGTTTCTCAGTTCGAAGTGTGTTTCCATCTCTCACAAGAGTGTGGACTGACCAAAAAAAAAAAAAAAAAAAAAATAGTTGGGTGAGCTCTCAGAAAGGTAGGCTCCAGATCAGGGTGCCCATCCATCTCACTTCAGCAGGGAGTGACATCCAAGGGGGAAAGGGAGCCCTGGTGGCTGTGGATTCAGATCCTGACTCAGGCAAAGGTTTATGACTCTGAGAAGAATCTCAGTTTCTTGAGGCCTTGGCTTTTGTCATTAGTGTGGCTAAAATACTCCAGAGAGTAGATACATATAACATGACAGTATAGTCTTAATAAATGTCACTTATTATTCCCCTAAGGCATTTGGCTCAAGTAAGAACCACAGTACCGAAGAGGGAGAAAAAAATGAATGCTGGGAAGAATCAAGGAAAAAGATGGGAAATTGCTGAAGGCTGGCCTTCAAGGCTCAATTCTTTTGCATGTCAAAGCACCTTCCTATTAGCCAAGGAAGCTCCTCAGAGGGGGAAGGCAGAGGCCCTGCACTGTTGAGGGAGTGCTGGTATCCATGGCAACAGCACATTCGCTTCCTAGGCAGGCACACCTGGCATTCTCAGGTTGCCCCACCATATGGCACCTCATATATTTCGTCAAGAGGAAAACCTCCTTTCCCGTGACCTCCCCGCTAGTGCGCGGGGACTCCCCGCGTGGCCCCGCCACGTCGAATCCACAGCCACCCAAGCGATGGAACCTCTTGTCACACCGAGCAGAGCAGCTCCCGAAGCCAGTCAGACAAAGGACCATGTACATTCTTGCTTCAAAGGGGTGTCCAGAAGAGGGGTTACCTGACAAATCCGTTCAATACGCACGCACCTCTCTGATGAGACTTGGCAGGAGTCTGGTGGTCCCCGGGCCTCTGGCTGGATTATGAAGCAACCCCATTCTCCAGCATGGCTCAGCCCATGATGCCATTTGTCAAGCGGCCTCTCGAATTCTCCCTACATGTAAGTGGCCATTAAACGCTCTGTTTTGAGCTATTTTTTTTAATTTTTTGTTTATTTTTTATTTATTTATTTGAGAGTGACAGAAAGAGCTAGAGAGAGAGAATGGGCGCACCAGGGCCTCCAGCCACTGCAAACGAACTCCAGACGCGTGCGCCCCCTTGTGCATCTGGCTAACGTGGGTCCTGGGGCGTCGAGCCTCGAACCGGGGTCCTTAGGCTTCACAGGCAAGTGCTTAACCACTAAACCATCTCTCCAGCCCTGTTTTGAGCTATTTTTAAGGATAAAGATTTTCTGGTGGGATTTCAAAGAAAGAAAAAAGAAAAGGGAGACAACCCATTTTCCATGTAATACCACCACGGAAGGGCTACGGCTGCTTAGAGAGTCCCTGCTCAGCCTCAGAAACAGATGTTTAGAGATTTTGCATTAAAAGAGATGTCAAGAAAAAAAAAATTGGAAACGAAAGTCAGTGTTCCTTTCAGCTTATCAGAACCTTTTCAATGGGCATCTTACTGATTTGGTTGCTTCGTATCGCTATACAGTTCCCAGAAAGCCCATTTGAGTTACCCACACATGCTGCTCCCGCATGGTTAAGTGCCACCAGAGTGCCTTATGCGTTATGCTCATAAAAAGCCTTTGAGGACATGGCTTTAAAAAGCCGCCGTTAAATATCAGAACCGAGGATCTGGAAGGGTTGGCTGATTTCAGACGCTCAGGGTTATTTTTTTTTTCTTAAGTACCTTAGGTAGCCTGCGGAGTAGTAAAAGACAAATATGTCTGCGCGACATGGGAGAGTGAGAAGTGTTCTATAAAACGTGCAGTTGATGCTTCGAAATGGGCTCGGTGGGCAAGGTTCCTGAATTGTTGCTTCGTTTTCATTTCTGGTGGAAAAGGAGTTGTGTCGAAAGCAATCATTTTTCCCCCCTCCCACGTCATAGCAGCCTTTTGGCAAGCTCATTGGCTCTCTCAGATCTTGGTCAGGAGAGAACTTATAACTCCAAAGGAGCTACAGGTCCCTGGAGGCATCTGACTTCCCTTACACGTGCCAGGTGGAATCAGACTTTAGGTTCTGGTGGAGGTGAAACAGCCCTATCCCTCACAGATGCTGCTGCTCATGAATAAGAGACCCAGGACAGGGCTGGAGATATGGCTCAGTGGTTAAGGTGCTTGCCTGCGAAGCCTAAGGACCACGTAAGCCAGATGCACAAGGTGACGCAAGCACATAAGGCTGCCCATGCCCACAAGATGCCACACGTGTCTGGAGTTCAATTGCAGTGGCTGGAGGCCCTGGCATGCCAATTCTCTCTCATAAAAATTAAAAAAAAAAAAAGACCCAGGGCACAGCAGAAAAAGCAAGCAGAAGATGCTGAAGGAGGAAAGGAGACAGTGGTCTTCCCAAGGTCCTCTGGCCTGGAGGAGTCACATTGTGGTGGCTTCCGGGTTTTATTATGTCCTGTATAGTCCAGACAGGGCTCTGGCTGAACTGCCAACAAAAGTCTCCTGGCAAATGGGGCTAGGAGATGGTTCAACAAGAAAAGAGTACTTGCAGCTCAAGCATAAGGACTCAAGGCTTCCCGAGTTCCATACGCAGCAATCACATAAAAACCTGAGCGTGTGCCACATGCCTGTAACTCCAGTTCTGTGGGACAGTGGGGGGTGGGGGGGGCGACTGGAGAATCACTGGGACTCGCTGGTCTGGCTGAGCCCCAGGTTTAGTGAGAGTTGTCTTAAGGACACAAGCGGAAAAGCAATAGAGGAGAGCACCTGACATTTCTCTCTGACCTCTGCGCACATGCACATCTGCACACATATGTGCATACACTACACACGTGCATACCACACCTTGCCATGCGCAAACAAAGCCTGCGAGTAAAGCATGTTCCCCAGTGCTAAAATACTAGAGGTGACCTAACTAGAGAAACTCTTCATGGCAAAACTCCTCCTCTCCCAGCTCAAGAACAATGAGGGGCTGGAGAGATGGCTCAGCGGTTAAGGCGCTTGCCTATGCACCCTAACAACGTGAGTTCAATTCCCTAGTGCCCAAATAAAGCCAGAGGCACAAAGTGGTGCATTCGTCTAGAGTACGTTTGCAGCGGCTTAAGGCCCCGGTGCACCCATTCTCTCTCTTTCTATTTGCAAATGAAATAAAATGAAAATAAATTTTTAAAAAACATTCCTCCCTTCCATTGTCCACAGAGAGTAATAGGAAGTAGATCTCCACATGCCCCTCCCTGCATCACAGGGGTACAGCTCTTCTCAGTGGGTTCAACAACAGCCTGCTCTTCCATCTCTGGTGTGGTTCGCTCAGGGCGCTCTCATTTTCCCGTGGAGCCCTGTATTTGGCCCCAGTGGGTAATGAGATCTTCCATCCTCCGCTCTCTGGAAGCAGGAGGCGCTCTGATTTTCCTACCAGGGTGATGTTCGTGAAGTCCAGAGGTGCATTACTTTCTTCTTGGTGTGGCAAAACACCTACTTAACAAGGGAGAGGCTCATCTAGGCTCGGGGTTGCAGAGGGTAGAGCCCACCGCGGAGGGAAAGGCGTAGTGGAGCGGCGCAGTTCACGGCAGAGGCAGCTGGTGGTGTGTCTTGCTCACACGTTGGCAAATCAGGAAGAGAATGGGACCGGAAGTGGGGCCAGGCTATAAACATGAAAGGCCCACCTACCGTGGCCCACCTCTGCCGTCCAACCTCCCCAAACAGTGCCAGCAGCTGGCAACTAGGTGTCCAAACACATGAGGCCATGGGAGACATGTCAGACTCCAACCACAGCACGGGGTTTGGCCAAGCTGCATACACACCTGGCACCAAAGGGTTAGAAGGACTTGGGAGATGGGCTTGTTGCCAACTCCAATTCCTCTTTCCCTGGTGTCAAAGTGGATGAGTCCACAGTGTGAGTCAGCCCTCCCCTCCACCCATCTTGGAGGTCAGTGGAGCCCAGGGGGAAGCTCAGCTCATCTTTATCCCCTTGAAATGGCACGGATTGATGTTTACATTTGCTGGGCAAGTCTTCATGAGGTTGAATCATAAGTCTGTAGATTGAGAAATCTTAGTGAAACTCAGAGGCGATAAAACCAAATGATGTTTAATTCATGCCACGATATATCACCATTAAACTTTTAAGGTCCAAGGCATAGGCAACTTTTTGTTGTTATGGTTGTCAAGAACTGTATAAAAAAGGGCTGGAGAGTTGGCTTAGCAGTTAAGGCATTTGCCTGAAAAGCCAAAGGATCCCTGTTCGACTCTCCAGGACCCACATAAGCCAGATGCACAAGGGGGCGCATGCATCTGGAGTTCATTTGCAGTGGCTGGAGGCCCTGGTGTGCCCATTCTCTCTCTCCTTCTCTCTGCCTCTCTCTCAAATAGATAAATAAAAATTTAAAAAAAACTATAAAAAAGAATTGTATGAACATAGTGCATATTGGTCATATTCCTATCGGGCTATCTTCTCCACCTCCATTCCTCTGAGGGCCTTCCTTATTGGCGTTTCTGGTATTCATTGTGGGGTCATGAATGTGCCAGTCAGTCTCTGTGGGGGAGGGAGGACAATACCTCAGAGTATACCTTTCTACCCTGTAGATCTTACATTCTTTCTGCCCCTTCTTCTACGATGTCCCCTCGGCCTTGGAGGGTATGTTATAAACCTCCTTTAGTGTTGATTTTCTGCTTTGGTGAGTTTTGAGTCTCCTCAGTATCTACTGCCATCTCTTTGGAGGAAGTTCTCAGGCCAGCAGTGAGAGCAGCCCTCATTTACATGCAAGTATTTTTTTAAGGTTTATTTTTATTTATTTGTTTATTAGAGACAGAGAGGGGAGAGAGAGTGTGTGAGAATGGGCATGCCAGGGCATTCTAGGGTGTTTTGTTCTCAGTAAACCTTTTAAGAATGGCAAAGGATGTTCTCTATAGATATACCATATAAAAAAAGATTTTAAAAAATCAAGAGGAGCAGGGCGTGGTGGCACACACCTTTAATCCCAGCACTCGGGAGGCAGAGTTAGGAGGGTGTAGCCACTGCAAACAAACTCCAGACACATGCGCCACCATGTGCACTTGGCTTACGTGGGACCTGGAGAATCGAACCTAGGTCCTTAGGCTTTGCAGGGAAGCGCCTTAACCACTGAGCAATCTCTCCAGGCCCAGCGGCACTCATTTAGAAGTTCCACTTCTGTCACGTCTCCTGGCTCCTGGCACATGTGATAGAGGTGGCTCGTCTCATGCTAGACAGTTGCTTTATTTTCTTGTCATTCTGATGGGTCTTGGGTCACCCTGGCATTTGGGCAACTTTCTTTTTTAAGGTGACTAGAAAGACTCATTACAGGGGAACACCAGTTCAAACAACAGTGACAGCTTGCATCTGAAATTGGAGGCTGGGAGGAACTGGCAAGCATTTTTCAAGTATCAAAAGAAAACAGCTGCCAACCACAAATTCTCTATCACCAGAAATACTTTTCAACAGTGAAGGGGAAATAAAGATACTATCAGACATGAAAAAAAAAAACAAGAAAATTTGTTCTCAGCAAACCTTTTAAGAGTGGCAAAGAAAAAAAAAAGAGTGGCAAAGGATGTTCTCTATAGATATACCATATAAAAAAAGATTTAAAAAAATCAAGAGAAGCGGGGCGTGGTGGCACACACCTTTAATCCCAGCACTCGGGAGGCAGAGGTAGGAGGATCAGCTTGAGTTCAAGGCCACCCTGAGACTCCATAGTGAATTCCAGGCCAGCCTGGGCTAGAACAAGACCCTACCTCCAAAAAGAAAAAAAAAAAAAAAAGAATTAAGGGATATGGGCCAGAATGGAGACCTTTAATCCTAGGAGTTGGGAGGCAGAGGTAGGAGGATTGCTGTGAGTTTGAGACCAACCTGGGACTGCAGAGTGAGTTCCAGGTCAGCCCTGGCTAAAGTGAGACCCTACCTCAAAAAAAAAAAAAAATTAAGAGAGGCTATATTAATATTTGATAAAGAGACTTTAGGACAAAGAAAATTACCACAAGACAAAGAGGTTGTCTCATGATGCTCTCTAGTTATAACTTCTGTCCTATTACAAATGGATTATCATCAGGCACCTTTCATCATGAATTTCAGTACATGTATAAAACTTTAAAAGTGGCTGTGCATGTACCCCCCCCATACACAGCCATAGCCTTTAAAAAAAAAAACCTAAAAATATCAGATAATATGAGTAATATTTTACAGAAAATCTCCTTTCACACTGGGCCATCACCTTTCAAAGGACCACTGACGTTCCTTTCCCTCAAACACCACATCGTCATGCCCAGGTTATAAAGGAGGCTGAGAACACTGAGCCGTGTCTGGTCCTGGGCCAGGGGCTCCCTCCCCGTAAACCCTCGCCAATGCTCCTTTAGAAAAGGATTTACATAAAAAAGACATCATTCAACCTCTTTCATGGGTAAAGAAATGGAGGCTAACAAGGCCTCAGTGACTGAACATTAGTCGATTAATCCGGGTGTGGTAGCAGTCACCTGTAATCCCAGCACTCAGGAAGCTGAGGCTGGAGGATTCATAGTTCAAAGCCAGCATGGGGCTACTCAATGAGACCCTGTCAAACAAAAAAAGAACACAAAGTCCTTTAACAGGCTAATAGTAAAATCTTAAATCACTGTTTCCATCCTAATCCATTAGTTCCGAAAGGTCATAGTGACTAGTAAAATGTCTGCCTGTTTAGTAGGCAAGTAACCTTGGCAAGCATTGATAGGCATATAGGGTGAATGTGAGCATGTGTGTGTACAAGTATCTATGTGTACACACATGCACACAGGGGTGTGTCCACGTGTTTTCAAAACCTGCTTTATTCAAAGTCTTAAATAGCTTATAGCAAGGAGCCCAGACTCCACTGTTGGGCCCATTCTTGATTCATCTCCCATGACCCTTTCTGTACCTCAATGTTGCTGTTTCCAGCAAAGAATGTCTTGTTATTAAGTGACATTAATGAGTTAAAGTCAGATTTACAAACATGTGAACTTCTTATTAGGCAAAGTGTTGTTTGGTTTTAATATTTTTTGGGAGGGGGGGGTAATCCAGTGTTTAACCATCCTAAAACCTAATTGTCTTTTTAAACCCAAATAAACTCTTTCCTCCTTAGATCCAAGAGCTTTCAAGCTTTGAAGATAAAAGGACAATTTCCCAGCTCCAAACTTTCCATGACATGTTGCTGAGACAGGAAGCAAATTTGTAAGCCTTGATGTGCCCTAAGAGGTTTGTTCTAGAAAGAGGTGTCCGATTCACCAGCAGTGATCGGCCTCCCTGAACTGTGATGTCCACCAGCTGCTGCATACACCCCAGAGCCAGGGGCAAGCACAGGACAGGAGTCCGCATTGTACCCCAACTCTACCCACTTGGTAAGGCCAAGCGGAGGCTGCCCCAGGATACCAGACGCCACCCAGCCTCGGTGACCTCTTCAAAGGCAAGGGCAGCGTCTGGTAGGAAAATGAAAAGTTCCTATTTGCCAATGAAGGCTCAAATAAAAAATTAAAGACCTCATGCAGGAAAACTTGATTAAATACAAAATTTAATATATGAATGTTTTATCTTCTCAATGAGAAGCCAGAAGTAACGATCCACACATTTGTCATGCTTAACGGAGCCTTAAGGGAGGTTAACACAGAGCACTACACATCATTTATTAAAGAATTACATTTCACAATCATGCGTAGAGGAAAAACATTTCCAAACAAAGAGCATGATCCCTCCTCCCTAGTTTATTTTCATGCACACACTATGCTATTAGCTCCAAGAGTGGGGAAAAAACAAAGCTAAAAGCTCTTAAAAGTTAAGATACAGGGGGACTGTTTTCTCTTGTGAAGCTGTTTTGAATCTTTGAGGTCAGGTCACAATGCTACCTTAAGTTTATGAAGAGCACTGGGTTCTAAAGCTACTTCTCAGTTGTAAGGTAAGAACTTCTAAAAACTTCACAACCCTGTATGACTACAGGGATGTGTTTAGACAATGTGTTTGAACTTTTTAAAAATATATATTTTATTTTTATTTATTTATTTGACAGAGAAAGAGGGAGAGAGAAAGAGAGAATGGGCATGCCAGGGCCCCCAGCCATTGCAAACGAACTCCAGATGCATGCGCCCCCTTGTGCATCTGGCTAACGTGGGTCCTGGGGAATCGAACCTGGGTCCTTTGGCTTTGCAGGCAAACCTCTAAGCCATCCCTCCCGCCACATATTTGAACTTTTGTGGTTACCGAAAAGCAAGCATTAGTCAATTTACAGTTGTGCCACTTTTAAAGATGATCACTTAAGCTTCCCCTCCACTTCCAGTTTGGTATTAAATGGGCCCATAGAGAAGCCCCCTATAGCAGGTCTCTGAAGAAATGACCGCCAGCATATGGAAGTCTGTTGAAATGACTCAGGAAGTGCCGGATAACCTGGTCTTGGTGATTTCGCAGTAGCCAAAGGACTTTTCAACTCAGTGAGCATGTACAAAGTACCCAGAGTGACCGGAGCCTGTTTCAAACAACTCCTTCCGTTTATAAGTGAGGGACATGGCACCTGTTACGTCAGCACCCCCGTGTGCGCTGACCCCCCATGCACGCTTGCCCAAGTGTGGACAGTGTGGTCACTGGAACCAAACTCCTCCATCTACTGTCCCAAGTTCTTGCCGCTTCCGGGCTATGGGACCACAAGGCTGTGGTTTGGATATGGTTGGAATATGGTCCCAAGGACTGATGCAGTAAAATTTCATCCCCGTTGTGGGTCTTTAGAAGGGCAGAGGGAATGCAGTCACATCAGTTACCTTCATGTCACTGTGACGGCAACACCTGAGGGGCAACCGGGAAGGAAAGATTCGTTTTCACTTACGATTCCAGAGGGTTTCGGTCTATCACAGTAAGGAAAGCTTGGCAGGCCGCTCGGTTCATGACGGTGGGAGTGTGTGGCACAAAGGGGTCACCCAAAGGGCGGGAAGCAGAGGTCAAGCCACAGCTTTCAAAGGCCCACCCCTCATAGCGGTGACCTTCTCCCTGCTGGGACAAAACGCCAAGCCAGAGGTCTCTTATGGAAGGAAAGGTTTTATTTCAGCTTACGGTTTCAAGGCCAAGTTTCATGATGGTGGGGAAACCCAGGCATCCTGTCTCCACATCAACAGGAAGGAAGTAGCAAGGGTGAGCTATGTGTGGCAACAGGGGCTTTAACACCCCAAGGCCAATCCCCAGCGACACGCCTCCTCCAACAAGGCTGCACCTCTCCAAGGCTCCTCCATCAAGGGATTAAGCCCGAGGCTTTAATCACAAACATGTGAGGTTATTGGGGACATTTACACTTAAACCACCACACAGCACCCCTGGATCCTATAGACTCATGGCCATCTCATGATGCAAAGTGCATTCAATTCAACTTTAAAAGTTCCCCACAGTCTTTACTAATCTCAACACTGTTCAAAAGTCCAACGTCTAGGGCTGGAGAGATGGCTTAGTGGTTAAGGCACTTGCCTGCGAAGCCTAAGGGCCCAGGTTCAATTCTCCAGGTCCCACGTCAGCCAGATGCACATGGTGGCGTGTGCATCTGGAGTTCATTTGCAGTGGCTAGAGGCCCTGGCGTGCCCATTCTCACCCCTGCCGACCCATCTCTCTAATAAATAAATAAAAATAAATCTTAAAAAAAAGTCCAAAGTCTAAGGTCTCATCTGAGACTCAAGACAGTGTGTTAACTGTGAGCCATGAGAAAGCAAAAACACAAGTTACACACTTCTAACATATAATGGCACAGAGCAAACATCCCCACTCAAAAAAAAAAAAAAAAGAATGGAGTCAGAGCAAGGAAACATTGGAGCAATACAAGAGAAAAAACCATAAGAGCCAACATCACCTCCTGCATCGCCATGTCCAGCACCTGCAAGTTGTGATAAAATCATCTGGCCTCCAAAGGGCTCAGGTGACTTGGCCCCTACAGCTGTGTTATTTGCTTCCCAGGCAGAATCCACCCCAAGCCAGCAGCTTTCCTCGGCAACCATCCCATAATCCTGGTGTGTCCAAAATCCTGGGGTCTCCACTGCGACCTACAGTTCATCTTCACGGCGTCACACAAAGGCCTCACAGAGCCTCCCTTCAGGGACTTTGACTGTGCCTCACACTGCCTAGCCCTATCAGCTCCCTGGAATCATTGTGAACCCTATGACCCTTAATTTTATACATTTTTTTTAATGCTTCCAAAACCAGTACCAGGTGGGCAAGGCTGCCAAACTTATGTATACAAAGGCAAGGAGCTTTATTTTGGGTTTAAGCTCGGACTCTTGACTTCACCAATGCAGTGGATCCATACAAGAGCCCCGAGTGGCAGGGGGCAGGTTTTTTTTTTTTTTATAGGAATTTGAACAAAGAAGCAGGGGAATGGTTACATGATTGGTAGATTTAAGTAGTAACTGCACTTGTATTTTTCTAATAGGCTTAGGATGCTTGGGGGGGGGCAAAGGTGGTGGGCAGGGGGCTAGGGGAATTTCAAGCAGATTAGGTAACCTTTATTGTGATTGGCTATGTGTGCATGAGGAACTTAAGCAACTTATCTTATGACTATAGAAATGTATGGCATAAGCAGTTTATGATCTTTTTTTCAGTAACTGTTAAATTCTTATTTAAACCTTGCCGGGAAACAGAAACTTAGGCTACTGGTGACTCTGAAGCCTGCCATGGTGTCCCTTTGGTTTCTGAGTCCTTCATGTGAAGTCTGAACTTGAGGAGCAGGAAACTCAGCATTCTTCCTTCAAGCCTCTTCCTTTAAAAAGAATTATCAGTCTTCCTATAGTCTCAGTGCAGCATAGCTGCCCATCCTCAATGGCAGTGATCTTGCCAACTGCAGCTGCAGTTTCTGGGTCTGGGATCCTAAACCCCGTTCACATTTCCTTCTTCACATTTCACATTCAAACTTCACATTTCTTCACCTCCTTCTAGCCTGCACTTTCCTCTGCCAAACACATTAGTCCATTACTTTTATTTTATTTATTTATTTATTTTCGAGGTGAACCCAACAGACTGACATTTTGTTTTTTTATGCAAGAGGGTGAGGGCAAGAGAGAATTGGCATGCCAGGGCCTCCAGCCACCGTACTCGAACTACAGATGCATGCACCACCTTGTGTGCATGTGTGACCTTGTGCACTTGTGTCACCTTGTGTGTCTGGCTTATGTGGGACCTGGAGAGTTGAACATGGGTCCCTAGGCTTTGCAGGCAAACGCCTTAAACACTGAGCCATCTCTCGAGAGGCCATTACTTTTAAATTAAACGATGCTCAAGTTCTCACTACATGGACAGAACACAGCCAGCCCTTCCTCCAGAACATCACACGAACCGCCTCTATCCCAGTTCCTGGCAAAATCCTTTCTTTCCTCTCTGAAACCTAACGAGCCAAGCCTCCGCAGACCATACTTCTGTCTGGATTTTGGCTTTTCAAACTGTCACCAGAATGGCCCATGGAGCTGTGTTTTTAGCATTGCAAAGCTTCTCAGTCTAAAGTTTCAAGTCCTTCAGCACTCCTCCGGCAAATCAATTCCCAAAGAGTAAAACAATCACATGGTTAGGTGCATCACAACAATGGCCCCACTGAGTGCCTGTACCAGTTTTCCGTGGCAGCAACCATCTCATTGCTGGGACAAGATACCCAACCAGAAAAGGGGCTTCCAGGGGATGTTCTGTTACGTTGGGAAAAGTTTCATCATGGCAGGGAAAGAATAGCAGGAGCAGACAGCTGGGCATCACATCTCCACAGCAGCATGGATGAAGCAGAGAGAGAGAGATTGCTCAAAGTAGCAAGTGGGGCTTGGCTATAACACTGTGTAACGTAGGCCCACTCCCAGACACACCTCTTTCAGGAAGGCTCTACCTCCTAAGGACTCCTCTAGATAGGGATTAAGCATGAGGTTTCATCACACATGCAAGATTATGAAAGGCATTCCACATTCACATTATAATACTCCTGGTGGCCTACTTCTCCACCAGGTAGGCCATGCCTCTTAAAGTTTCCACAGTCTCTCATGGGCGACAAGTATTGAGACATGAGCCTGTGAGGGACATTTCATATTCAAGCCAAAACACATTTATGGCTTAAAGGTGAGTCTTTGGAGGTGACTGGGATTAGACAAGGTCATCAGGATGGAACTGCTATGAATCCTGATGGATTAATAAAGAGAGAGAGATCAGAACATATACAGGTGCTCTCCCTGTCCTTTAACATGTGACATCCTGAGTCACCTTGGGACTCTGCAAGCAAGGTCATTTCCACATGTGGCCCTTTGACCTTGGGCCAGAAACATGAGTCAAAATCAACCTATTCTTTTTTGTTTGTTTGTTTTTGTTTTTTGAGGTAGGGTTTTGCTCTAGCCCAGGCTGACCTGAAATTCACTATGTAGACTCAGAGTGGCCTCGAACTCATGGTGATCCTCCTACCTCTGTCTCCCAAGTGCTGGGACTAAAGATGTGTGCCACCACGCCTGGCTTGTAACCTCTTTTTTTTTTTTTTTTTCCTGACAGTTTACCTAGTCTGTAAGTTTGCATCTGCCTTGGATGGCTTCTGTCTTGCCTTGGGCTAATTACTCCTGTCTTTTTCCATGTTTCTCCCTTTCAATATCCCTGCTGGAATTTGTATCCCATCTCTGTCCTCCCTGTAAACTGTCAGGAGATAACTTGTTTTGACTTCATAGCTCAGAACCAGGAGTTTGCTTTAAGTCGCAGATAAGACTTTGAATTTTTGAATTAATTCTGGGACTACCGAGGCTGGAATTATTGCATGTTTCTTTATGATAAGGACATAAACCCCAGGGGCATGAGTAGAATACTATGGTTCAAATATAGCCTTGCGTGTGTCTCTCAGGTGTTCATGTGCTAAAATTCAATTCCTACTGTAAGATGTTGGGAGGCTTGAAACAATCCGATTGTGGCATTTGGAGGTGGGGCCTTTGAGAGGTGATTAGAGTTAGGAGAAGTAAATCCCCTGTGGTTTGATTTGGGTGGATTTGTAAGGAGAGGGAGAGAGAGCACATGCGCATACACACACACACACACACACACACACACAGTCCTTGTGTTTTGCTATGTGATGCTACTATCACCCTGACTCTGCCAGCAAGGTCACCACCACATGTGGCCCCATACATATATATACATATATATACATATATAATATATACATAATGTCTCCAATAAGCATATACATACATACCATCCCAAATGAGCCTCGCCTGCTTCCCCCACTCTCTTTCCTGCTATTCCCCAACACACACCATTCACACCCGCCCCTAGCCATTCCTGTTTCTCCCACGGGAGGTTTGCCAAGTTCCCAAGTGACTCGAGTGCAGTCCCTGTGCTATGGGGAAGTGACAGGGGCCTTACTTTCCTGACTGGCATGAAGGCTTCCAAGAGGCGATGTTGCCCCTTTCTTTGTCCCCTTTACCTCTTTGATTCCCATTGGACACTTGAGCTTCTTAGGGACATGACTCTCAGCATGTCCAGCACCAATCCAGGGCCTGAGGCAAGGCTGCTGATGGCTTCGTGTGTTCCTGAGAGGTGATGAAGGGACTTAGCGGGGCCGGTTGGTGCTGGCTTTGGGTATTTTCCTCCGTGAGCAAGTACGAATGGACTGCGCCTCCTTTTCCTTATACTGAGAACGATTCATTTCACTGTTAATACTATACAAAGGGCGAGTCCTCATGGGGATTAGGGTGAGATGATGAAAATAGTTATACTGTAGCCGTGGCTCATCTCATCCTGGGGTGCTAACGCGTCTCTGATAAGAAAAGACCCCCTACAAGCCACTTGAATCACAGGAGCACCAGGACTGAGAAGACAGGCAGATAAATAGACATTTCCTCCCCAGAGCTGGAGCATTGTGGGCAAAGCCCAATAGTTCCGGCGGGGGGGGGGGGGGTTCCCTCAGGCCCTCAGGAAAGACTCAAGGTGAGAACTGTCTAGAGGGAGATCTGTCTAAATTAAGGTGGGACAGTGAGCAGGAATTAACCAAGCAGAAGCTCAGAGGCCATACCAGGCAGGAGAAAGAGGTGGTAGAAAGGGGAGAGTGGTGAGAAGAGAGTGTGGAATGTTCTTGAAGCTAGAAAGGATAGCTAAGTTCAGTGCCCTGTGCAAGGGCAGGGTGAGTACCACAGCCCAGCCATAGAGGGGTTTAGACTCTGAATTTTGCAGACAGCCGAATGGGTTGGAAAGCGCTACTTCCTCTTTGGTTTTGTTTGTTTGTTTGTTTCTTTGGAAGAGTTTCTGAAGGATTCAAGTTAATGCTTTAAACGTTTGGTAGAATTCACCAGTTAAGCCAACTAGTCATGGGCTTTTCTTTTGTGGGATGTTTTCCTTAATTGTTAATACAACATCTACTGGATTCTCGTTCTTCTTGAATCAGTTTCAGTAGTTTGTGCGCTTCCGCCAGCTTGTCCATTTCATCTCGTTTATCTAATTTGTCGACATGTAATTGCTTAGACTATTTCCTGGCAATCCTTTTTATTTCTGTGAGGTCAATATGAATGTCCCCTTTCATACCTGATTTTAATAATTGGAGTTTCCTGGTTTTTTTCTGGGTGGGTCCAGTGAAATGTTTTGCAATTGTTGATCTTTTGATTTTGTTTGTTTGCTTGTTTGTTTACTGATTTTTCTGTATTGTTTTCCTATGCTTGATTTCATTTTTTTCTTCCCCCTCTAATCTTCATCCCTTCCTTCTCCTTAATTTTGAGTTCTTCAAGTTTCTTAAGGTGGAATGCTAGGTTATTGATCCAAGATCTTTCTTTTATGTGTTTATAGTATCTTTACATTTTGCAACGTGCTTTTATTTTTCATCTATCTCAAAATTACTTAGTTTAGTTTTTTTGTACAACACTGGGCCTATTTTTCAAATGATTGAACGACATCTAGAGAAACCTAGCATCTTGCTCAAGGTCACATAGCTAAATGGGGTTAGAATTGGTTTTGGAATCTTTGTCTGACTTGAAAGCTCATGCTCACAGCCACCTCTATTTGTAGAAGCAGGCTTACTGTCTGCAGTGAAAGGCAAACTCTCCATTCATCGCACTTTCATTGATGACCAACTGTGTGCCAGTTACTGTTCTAGAGTCTAGGGATACAACATTAAACAAGACAGAAGAAAAAATGTTTGTGGCCTGCCTAGGCAGATGACTCAGCGGTTAAAGGTGCTTTCTTGTAAAGGCTGCCAGGCCTAGGGTTCAATTCCCAGTACCCACATAAATCCAGACACAGCTTGTGTCTCTGTTCCAAATGCACAAATCCTTTTAATAATGGAGATGAGCTTGACCTTGAGGAGTAACATGGCCCAGGGAGGGCAAGTAGGAAGCTTTGTAGTAACCAAGAAGAAAGCAAGTGCTGGCTTGTACCAAGGTAGTGACAGTGGAGGGTGACCAGTGGTGAGCTTGTGTGTGTGCGTGTGTGTGTGTGTGTATGTAATTTTTATTATTTATTTATTTATTTTCAAGCAGAATTAGAGAGAAAGAGAATGGGTACACCAGGCCTCTTGCCGCTGCAAACAAACTCCAGATGCATGTGCTACTTTGTGCATCTGGTTTTATGTGGGTGCTGAAGAATTGACGCCTGGGTGGTCAGGCTTTGCAAGCAAGCACCTTTAACCACTGAGCCATCTCCCCAGCCCCTTCTCTGTATATTTTGAAGGTGAGACCACAGGGTTTACTGGTAGCATGGAGGTAGGAGTGAGGGAAGAAAGTGAGTCAGGATGACTCCAAGATGTGGGGCTTGAACAAGGGGAGTGAGGGAGCTGCGCCTGTTGGGATGGGGTGGCTTGGGGAATAAAGGCAGGTGCTGAGTCTGGGAGTGTGCAGCTTAGATCCAACATCATTGCGAAGATTTATAGCAGACTAAAGATGAACAAGCCTGTTACCCAGGGAAGGCCTGGGCTTATGGGTGGCGTTGAATGCCCTGAGTTTGTATGAGCAAGAGTGGGTGGGGGGGAGGTTCAAGAAATGACCTTTTGTGGCTTTGTGGTGAAGGGGCAGGGAGAGAAGTCACAGACACAAACAGTGAAGGGGCACATCCCTTTGTCCCTCTTCAGGGCGTCTGCCTCTAAGGAGGCGTCCTCATCAGCAAGATCCACACTGACCTAGTTATAAACATCCAGTAAAGCAACCGGCAGGGGGCGCTGCTGAGCGCCCGTGGGGTGACAGCTCTCCACACTCATGAGCCATCTCACCCAAGGGAGGGCGCAGGAGTTATGACAGTAATTTTTAAAAGCTCTCTCCAAGGAATAAATGAATAAACTTCAAGTGACTGAATATTTGCAATTCAAATTATGTGTTTCAGGCTTTTTTGGTAAATTGAATTCATGTGGATTAGCCCAGGGATGTTTGGACACATGACACTTTGCTGTGTTCAATCAAAGTTCTGAAGAGTGAAGCAGTCAGCGTAGCGGGAGGGACAGGGGACAGGACTTGTTCAAACCCTCCTGAGCCAGGATCCTCAGGCTGACAATGGGCGAGTCCGCCAGAGGGCTCAACCTCCTCTTGCCTGGGAGCTGAGGAGACCACACCTCCTGCCAGCACTTCCGACGTGAGCCCGGGCTTCGCTCCTCTACCCTAGACAGGGGACCAACTTTGCCAACCCTCGCCCCTTAAGGTTGGCTCGAGCCACCCAAGCTTCCTCCGTGGCATCTCCTCGCTGCAGAATCCGTGGTTATGGAATTTTTTTTTAAAGACTTAATAGACGGATGTGTTTTTCTATTCCCAAGAAAGGAAATGAAGATTTCCACTTGGCGTCGGTTTCTGCCATTCTGTTTTTTGTTGTTGTTCTAGAAATGGAGCAGAAAATTGCTGTCGCTCCCTTATTGCCCAACTACCCGTGCCACTTCCAGCCCTCGGGAAGGAGAGCAATCGTTTTTGAAAACTTTTATTCAGACGTTTTGGGTTCTTATTTGTCAAAACCTTCCCTCCCCATTCCCTTCACACTCACCCATAGTTTTGTGATGGACAAACAAGCCACTATCCTCATATCAAGGAAAACCCAGCAGCTATTGTGCCCTTTCATTATAAAACAGAGCCTCACTTTGTCATGGAATATTAATGAAATAGATGAGTAATGCCCATGCAACTTTCAATTTCCTTGCTCTGCCCAAGTTTTACCTGTGTACCAAACACTGTGCTAACAGATCCCGTCACCGGCTATCTTCACAACAGCAGCACAAGGAGACGGTTTTCAACCTCATGTTATTGACCAGTAACTGAGGCCATGGAACTTCAATATATTACCTAAGGTTGCGCACTAGCCCGGTCTGAGAGCGCTCTTACAATAATACGATCAATTCCACCTTATTTTTGGAGTTTGTGCACCAATCATAATTTGTACTAAAATTCTCCACTCTTCATTTTTTTTAATTTATTTATTAGAGACAGAGAGGAGAGAGAGAGAGACAGAGAGAGAGAGAGAATGGGAGCATCAGGACCTCTAGCCACTCCAAACAAACTCCAGATACACGCACCACCATGTGCTCTGGTTTACGTGGGACCTGGAGAATCGAACCCGGGTCCTTAGGCTCCGCAGGCGAGTGCCTTAACCGCTAAGCCATCTCTCTAGCCCTTATTATTATTATTTCTTCTGAGCTTCCTTTGGGAACCTACCTGCATGCCTCATTGACAGACATGCCTTTAAATTTGATGACAGGGAAGCCTCCACTTTGAGCCACACTGTCTTGTTCTGTGTGGGTTCATACTCTGCCTCAACAGTTAGATTTCCCGCAGTTCTCAGTCACTGAGCACGTGAAGGTTTCCTGTCCGCTTCACTGCATGCCTCCCATATCAGTGACCTTATCGTCGCTGGACCAAAATACCCGGCCAGAATCAGCTTCTGGCAGGAGAGGGGTTTAATGTAGCTTACATTGCTCCAGAAGATGGAGACCCTCACAAGGGGAAAGCTTGGCAGGAGCAGAAAAGCCATCATAGCAGCAGGGAGGAAGGAGCGCGCGCGAGAGAGAGAGAGAGAGAGAGAGAGGGAGAGAGAGAGAGAGAGAGAGAAAGAGAGAGAAAGAGAGAGAACAGAAAGTGGGGTCAGACTGTGTAACGCCTTCAAGGCCTGTTCCCAGTGACACACTTCCTTCAGAGTGGCTCTACCTCCTAAAGGTTCCAGAACCACTTTGCTAGAGACCAAGTATCCAAATGCATGAGCCACGGGGGTGGGGGCTTTGGTGTCCTAATCACCACTTTCCATCCCTGACCCTCTTGGGCTCCATGGACATTTCATGATGCAAAACGCATTCAGTACAAGTTTAAAAACATTGATGATGTGTGTGTGTGTGTGCGTGCGTGTGCCACAGAGCATTATGGAAGCCAGAGGATGGCACGTTGGGGTTGTCCTTGCCTTGAACTTTGTTTTGGGGCGATGTTTCTTGCTGCGGCTTCTTTGCTGCACTTACCACAGGCTTCCTGGAAATTCTCCAGCCTTTGCCAGCCACCTCACAGTCAGCATCAGGGTGCTGGGATTACGTAAGAATACCGTGGCTTCCAGGGTTTACACAGGCTCCTGGAATCCAATTTGGGTACTGCAGCTTGAGTGGTGAGCACTTTATCACTGAGCTATCTTGCCCGCCCAGTCCAGCTTTAAGACGTCACATTGTCTTTAACAATCCCAACACTGTTCAAGAATCCAAAGTCAGAACTGGGCGTGGTGGCGCACACCTTTAATCCCAGCACTCGGGAGGCACAGGTAGGAGGATCACCGTGAGTTCGAGGCCACCCTGAGACTACACAGTGAATTCCAGGTCAGCCTGAGCTAGAGTGAAACACTACCTCAGGAAAAAAAAATCCAAAGTCAGAGCTGGAGAGATTGCTCAGTGGTTAAGGTACTTGCCTGGAAAGCCTAATGACTAGGGTTCAATTCCCCAGTACCTACGTAAAGCCAGATGTACAAAGTGCACATGTAGCTGGAGTTCATTTGTAGTGGCTAGAAGTCCTGGCTGGCCCATCCTTTATCTATCTATCTATCTACCTACCTACCTATCTATCTATCTCTTTCTATCTCTATATCTCTTTCTCTCTCTTTCTCTTTATCCTTGAAAATAAATAATTTTTTTACAATATAAAAATCCAAAGTCTCATCTAAGACTTAAGGCATCTCTTAACTGTGAGTCCTATAAAATCAAGGCTCAAGTTATATGCTTCCAACATTTATAGGCACAGCATAAACATTTCCATTTAAAAGAGAAGAATGGGGGCTGGAGAGTTGGCTTAGCAGTTAAGACAGATGCACAAGGGGGCAAGTGTGTCTAGAGTTTTCTTGCAATCACTAGAGGCCCTGATATGCCCATTCTCTCTGTCTGTCTCCTCTCTCTCTCTCTCTCTGCTTGAAAATAAATTAAATAAAAATAAAAAATAAAAGGGAGGTATGGGAACATAGCAAAGAAAGATTGGACAAGGGCTGGAGAGATGGCTTAGTGGTTAAGGTGCTTGCCTGCAAAACCAAAGGACCCAGATTTGATTCCCCAGGACCCATGTAAGTCAGATGCACAAGGGGGCGCATGCATCTGGAGTTCGTTTGCAGTGGCTAGAGGCCCTGGCAACCCATTTTTTCTCTCTCTCTCCCTACCTGCTTATTTCTACCTCTCTCAAATAAATAAAGAAAAATAAAATATTAAAAAAAGAAAGAAAGATTGGACAAAAGACAGACAAGATCCCAGTAGGGCAAGCACCAAATCATGTAGCTCTATATCCAGTATCTGGGACTTACAATGAAATCATTTAGGCTCCAAGAGGCTTGTGTAGCTCAGTCTTCCCAGTTGTACCGTCTGTAGCCTCTCCTATGAACCAGATCTTCCCTGAGCCCATAGTTTCCCTTGACAGATGTCCCATGAACTTCCTATCTCTAACATTCTGCGGCCTCACACAATGACCTCTCATGGTCTATGTAGGGAATCCAATCCTGTCCTCATTGACTAGCCTCAGAGCAGTTGGTTTATCTTTAATTGTGCTGATATTTTTAGCAAGTATAGTTGATGCAGCTGTAGTTTTTGTACCTGGGACTTTAAACTTGCTCTCATTTCTTTCCATCTGTCTGTTTTGCATACTTCACTGGGAATCTGAATCAGAAATGAGAGAACACATGCCACAAATTCATTGCTATTCTGTCTTGCAATTTCCTCCTTCGCCAGAATACATTATTCCATTACTTTTAAATTCAACTTCACTCAAGTTCTCAGGACACAGGCAGAAGAATGCCTGCTTCTTTGTCAGAATATCATATGAACTTCCCCTAGCCCAGTTCTCAATAAAGTTCCTTTTCCCCTCTGAAACCTCATGAGCCAAACCTCCCTTGCCAATATTTCTTCCAGTCTTCTGGTTTTCCAGACTCCACCAGAATGGCCCATTAGGTTCTTTTTACATCATTGTAAGGCTTCTCTAGTCCTAAGTTCCAAAAGCCTCTCACATTCCTCCTACAAACCAGTCCCAAAAGGCTCAGAATGGCATGGTCAGGTTTGCCACAGTGATGACCCCTCCCCTAGCGTCAATTTTTTTTTTTTCGTATCAATTACTTTATCTTAAGTCAGTTCCAGGGAGAAGAGTCCATCATGATGGGGAAAACATGGGAGGAGAAGAAAACTGGTATCACATTATCATATCAGCAGGGAAGAAATTAGATAGATAGATGATAGACAGACAGATGATAGATAGACAGATGACAAGTGGTATCAGGCTGTGACACCCTAAGGTCCACCTCCATTGACAGTTTCTCCAGCTTCTCATGTAGCATCACTTTGCTATAGATCAGATGTTCAAACCACCACACCATCCATCAGTGCTTCTAAGATACTCTTTCCATTCTTTTTCCTCTTTTTTTTTTTTTTTACTGGGGTAGGGTCTTACTCTAACTCAGGCTGACCTGGAATTCATTCTGTAGTCTCAGGGTGGCCTTGAACTCATGATGACCCTCCTACATCCGCCGCCCATGTGCTGGGGTTAAAAGTGTGAGCCACCACACCTGGCACTGTCCATTCTTTTCATGCTTAATTTTCATTGCCCCACTGATGTGGTTTGAATATATTGACCAAAAAAGCAAGTGTTTGGGACTTGGTCCCCAGTGCAAGGGGATTTAATGCAATAGGTGGGGGGTGGGGCTTAATGTAAGGTGTCTAGGTCATGAGGGCTCCACCCTCGTGCATGGATTAGGGAAGGACTCCAGACTACGGTTTGGTCTCTTGCTATTTCTCACCTGTCACCACACAAAGAAGCTACTTACCAGAGGTGGACCCTTCAATTTTATTTTATTTTTAATTCTTTATTTATTTACTTGACAGAGAAAGAGGGAGAGAGAAGGAGAGAGAGAGAGAGAGATAAAGAGAAGATGGACACACTAGGGCCTCCAGCCATTGCAAACAAACTCCAGACATGTGTGCCTCCTTGTGCATCTG
This sequence comes from Dipus sagitta, assembly GCA_036346955.1. Taxonomy (NCBI): domain Eukaryota; kingdom Metazoa; phylum Chordata; class Mammalia; order Rodentia; family Dipodidae; genus Dipus; species Dipus sagitta. The sequence goes on along the minus strand of CM070775.1, from coordinate 12,100,165 downwards.
GCTAAAGTGGGTCTTGGAGAATCAAACCTGGGACCTTTGGCTTTGCAGGCAAGCGCCTTAAAAACTAAGCCATCCCTTCAGCCCGGCCCTTCAACTTTAGACTGCCCAACCTCCTGAACCATAGGATGGTATGCGATGGTTAATGTTGATTGTCAAGTTGATGGGGTCTAAAATCACCTAGGAGACAAATCTCTGGGCATGTCTGTGAGGGAGTTTCTAAATTGGTATTTGAGGTGAGACAACACACCTTAAATGTGGGTGGCACCGTCTGGTGGGCTCGGGTGGTAGGTTGAATAAAAAGAAAGAGAGCTGAGCACCAGTGTCTGTCACTCTCTGCAGAAGTGACTTCCTGTCTGCAGACACAACGTGACCAGCTGCCTCACACTGCTGCCACAGCGCCTTCCCTGCCTCAACGGACGGCACCTCAAACTAAGCCAGAATAAATGCTTCCTTCTTTAAATTGCTTTTGCCAAGCAGGGTGTGGTGGCGCATGCCTTTAATCCCAGCACTCAGGAGGCAGAGGTAGGAAGATTGCCATGAGTTTGAGGCCACCCTGAGAATACAGAGTGAATTCCGGAAACACCAAAAAAAAAAAAAAAAAATTGCTTTTGCCAGATACTTAGTCACAGTAACCTTAAAGGTACTAATATACGGGTGGGAGGAATGGCTTAGCGGTTAAGGCGTTTGCCTGCAAAGCCAAAGAACCCAGGTTTGATTCCCCAGGACCCACGTTAGCCAGATGCACAAGGGGGCGCACGCATCTGGAGTTCGTTTGCAGTGGCTGGTGGCCCTGTCACGCCCATTCTTTCTCTCTCTCTCTCTCTGCCTCTTTCTCTGTCGCTCTCAAATAAATAAATAAATAAATAAATAAATAAATAAATAAAAATTTCTTAAAGGTAGTAATATACAATGCATTTCTTCCTCTTTTTGTAAAAGAGAGAGAGAGAGAAAGGGAGGTAGATAGAGAAAGATTGTGCACACCAGGGCCTCTAGCATTACAAACAAACCCCAGACGCATGCACCACCTTGTGCATCTGGCTTGTAGAGGGGTCCTGGGGAATGGAACCTGGGTTCTTTGGCTCTGCAGGCAAATGCCTTAACTGTGAAGCCATCTCTCCAGCCCTCACAATGCATTTCTGCTGCTTGTAAACTTCTCAGGCATTCTGTTCTAGTGTCATACAACAGACTAAGCAGCCACTTAGGCTGTGAGCCCCATGAGGGTGTGAGTGCTTGGAAAAATAGGAGCTTCCTTCTACATCACCTATGGTTCAACAAAATAAGATGTCATAAATTCAAGCTTCACAATTAAGCATAAACGTAGATAAGATTCTAATATGATAAAAAGGGGAGGGGCTGGAGAGATGGCTTAATAGTTACAGCATTTGCTTGGGAATCCCAAGGACCCAGGTTCAATTCCCCAGGACCCACATAAGCCAGATACACAAGGTGGTGCACGCATCTGGAGCTCGTTTGCAGTGGCTGGAGGCCCTGGTGCACCCATTCTCTCTCTCTCTCTTTCTCTCCCTCTCTTGCTCACTATGTCTCTCTCAAATAAGTAAATTAAATTTTTTTTTTAAAAGGACTTTCATATTATTGGTATTCCTAGATGCCTTTCTGTAGAGTTCTTGGAGAATAACATGTCTAAGTGGCATTCATTGGGTCTGTGCTGGAATTTCCAATGAATAACACAGGGCTATGAGTGAGGAGGAACCCTTTACTCCAGCCCAAGTGTCTTCAGGAAAGTTATCCTTAGGTATTGCCTGAATTGTCTTTAAAGAAGATCAAAGGATGGGCTGGAGAGATGGCTTAGCGGTTAAGCACTTGCGTGTGAAGCCTGAGGACCCCGGTTCAAGGCTCGGTTCCCCAGGACCCACATTAGCTAGATGCACAAGGGGGCACACGCGTCTGGAGTTCGTTTGCGGTGGCTGGAGGCCGTGGTGTGTCCATTCTCTCTCTCCCTGCCTCTTTCTTTCTCTGTCTGTCGCTCTCAAATAAGTAAATAAAAATTTAAAAAAACTTAAAAAAAATTTTTTTTAAATTAGAAAAAAAAAGAAGATCAAAGGCTGAGGCTGGAGGGACCTAGGAGAAGGTACCGTGTTGAGGTCAACCGACTCCCTTGTTCTGACCACAGAGAAGAGATTTTCGCAGTCACTGAGCAGTTGTTCTATGCCAGGCACTGCTTTAGATCTCCTCCTATGGGAACGCCTTTAACCCTTACTCCATCTGCATTTCACATGTCACTACTTAGAGAAACAATTTTTTTCTCTACTTCATCACAGATCTGGTAGATAGGAAGACAAGGATAGGATTTGAACCCAGGGCTGTTTGACTCTGGGAAATTAGGACTTTGTCTAGAACTCCACTGACATCGGTGATGCTAAGAAATGGCCCGTTTCCTTGCCTCTCTTGCCTCTGTCAAAAAGTGTCTTTTGAGGCTGGAGAGATGGTTTAGCAGCTAAAGTGCTTGCCTACAAAGCCAAAGGACCCATGTGAGCCAGATGCACAAGGTGGCACATGCGTCTGGAGTTTGTTTGCAGTGGCTAGAGGCCCTGATGCACCCATTCTCTCTTTCTCTCTCTCTCTCTCCCTCTTTCTCTCTCTTAAATAAATAAAATATTTTTTTAAAAAAATGTCTTTTTCAGGGCTAGAGAGATTGCACAGTGGTTAAGGCTCCTGCCCGTGAAGCCTAATGACCCAGGTTTGATTCCCCATACCCACATAAAGCCAGATGCACGAAGTGATGAATGTATCTGGAGTTCGTTTATGGTGGCTGGAGGCCCTAGCATGCCCATTCTCTCTCCGATATTTGCTTGAAAATAAATAAATATTTAGAAATCCAAACTTTAAGAAAAAAATCTTTTCCCATTCAACTGGTATAGCTCTCTTCTAGTTAAGGTGGCGGGCGCTGTAATGTAAGGTGGTCATCAGTGACCACGGCTGACTTCCCCTGGCACTGTAGGTAGAGCCTGAAACAGGCCTTTTGAGGATCACCAGGGTTTCTGTAAAGACCCATGTGTTAATGGTGTGGTCCTCTATATTCCTTGGCATTATTGAGAGGTGGGGAACATTTGAGAGGTGGGTCCTTGTAGGAAGTACCTAGATCACTATTAGGGGTGTGCTCTTGAACAGTATTATGGGAGCCCAGTTCTTTTCTCTTCCTCTCTTTTGCTTCCAGGTCACGAGGTAAGTGGTTTTGCTGTGTCACCCACTCATGCCTTGCATGAACTCAAAGCACCAGGGACAAGAGATCACCACCAGGAACGCCAAAACCATGAGCCACAACCAGCACACCGTTCTACTGATGAAAAGTTGACCAACACAAGGACCGTGGCTAAGTCCACAGTCAGAAGCGGACTCCTCAGATCATGTCTTGCAGGCAGCTTTCTTAGATTCAAAGTAGGCAAGCTGGAAAAAAGAGGGGTGCTGGAGAGATGGCTTAGTGTTAAGACACTTGCCTGTAAGGCCTAACCACCACGGTTCGATTCCCCAGTACCCACGTAGAGCCAGATGCACAAAATGATGCATGCATCTGGAGCTCATTTTCAGCAGCTGGAGGCTACTGTCTTTCTTCTATCTCTCTCTGCTTACAAATAAATAAATAAATAAATAAATAACAATTTAAGAAGCAGGCAAGTTGGGGTTTGTTAGTTTTGACAGCAGTGGGTGACTAATTATAGGCTATTCCACCCTATGCAGATGTTTTCTTGGGCTATGATGTCAGGACCACCAGTGCTTAATTAGAATGGAGGAGCAATGAGCTGGTTTTTTTTTTAAAAAAAATTATTTATTTATTTGAGAGTGACAGAGAAAGAGGGAGAGAGATAGAGAGAGAAAGAATGGGCGTGCCAGGGCCTCCAGCCACTGCAAACGAACTCCAGACGCGTGCGCCCCCTTGTGCATCTGGCTAACGTGGGTCCTGGGGAATCGAGCCTCAAACCGGGGTCCTTAGGCTTCATAGGCAAGTGCTTAACCACTAAGCCATTTCTCCAGCCCATGAGCTGTTTTTACAGTGGGTAGAATTGTTGTTTCTTTGTTTGCTTGAGACAGGTTCTCCCCGTGTGACCCAGGCTGATTTCAAGCTCATGGTCCTCCTGCCTCAGCTCCTGAGTGCTGCGATTATAGACGTGAATCGCCATACACAGGTTTTGGATAGAATATTTTAGGAAATCTGTTGAAGGTATTAGAGAGCTAATAAGGTGTGGTGGTTTGAAGGTATGTCACCCATACACTCGGGTGTATTATTAAAGCTTGTAACTTGGGCCTGATTGGAGGAGGCGTCGCTGGGGGCTGATCTTGAGATCCAGCACATAGGCGGGTTTGGGGGACAGCTCTGAATTCAGCCCAAAGGTGTGCAGAGAGGTTTGAGCTCCGGGGTCCTGCTTGCTATAGCTTTGTACTTGCTGCGTTTTGGTGTTTGCTGGCTGGTGGTGGTCTCTCTCTCTGCTTGTGTTTATGAATGGCAGCCAGCTTCTCCCACCGCTGATGGAACCTCTCTTGGATCTGTAAGCTGAAATCAATCCCTTCCTCCGTAAAATTATCTTTGGTTGGATGCTCATCCTAGCATTGTGGGACTGTCTACTACACGAGGCAACCAAGATTTAAGTCAAAATTGAAGGAGAAGGGGCTGGAGGGATGGCTTAGCGGTTAAGACGTTGGCCTGCAAAGCCAAAGGACCCAGGTTCGATTCCCCAGGACCCACGTTAGTCAGATGCACAATGGGGTGCACACATCTGGAATTTGTTTGCAGTGGCTGGAGGCCCTGGTGCACCCATTCTCTCTCTCTCCCTCCCTCCCTCTTTATCTGTCAAGTAAATAAATAAATAAAAATATTTTTTAAAAATTGAGGGAGAAGGGAATTACAGTGAGAGGGCCAATGCTTACTTCTATTCTTCCTGCTGTGGCCCATGTCAACATGCTGGCCCATAGGTGAAGAGGCTGGATGGAGCTTCCGGTAGCTCAGTGGTAGCACACTTGCTAATCATGTGTGAGGTCCTGGGTTTGATCCCCCACACTCTAAACAAGCCCCTTCAAATCAACCCCTATGATGTTAGTACTTGTCACCCAGAAGCAGCCGATAAATTCTTCTAGAACGTCTGATTGCACCTAGCATGTTGCACTCAACATGGCGAATATTGGAGCTAGTCAGATATGTGGGTCTAAAACCCAGGCTGTGAAATGGCCCCACTGCTGTCTGAGGTTTGCCACAGCTGCGCGTGGGAGAGCCCCCCGGGAGGCCGCTACCTCTAGGAAGCAGGTCCTCATGGGAGGGCTAGTGGAGGAGGGAACATCAGCTTCTCATTCCCGCCCCACAACAGCCCTGGGGTGTCTGTATTCCTGTTTTCTCCATTCCGCTGATGAGAACGTGGGGTGGGGATTGGGCTTATGTCCACCTGACTGCACAGCCTGCTTCCCCATGAGATGGTTTTATTCATGAAGGTTGTGCAGAATCCCATGGAGGTGATATTCAACATGTGGTTTGACACCAGGAGTAGAAGGAAAGCCCCAGTCCTCGGAGCCTGAGAGGAGGAGACAGTGCCCGTAAGCAGCACAGAGCCCAGGGCATCAGCAGTGACGACGCACCACAGTACGGTTGGCTCCCAAGGGTTAGCTCATAGGACGGTCTTTCTCAGCTTCCCGGGAGGCCTGAATAGAAGAGACACTATGGGGGCCATGGAAAGAGTCCTGCCATACCTCAGGCTTCTGCAGCAGATTTCTTAGGAACCTAACCTGAAGCCCAAGGAAGCTGCCCAGGAAAACCTCTCAGCCCCTGGTGAACGTCCCTTCCTAGGGCTTCCAATGGAGCTCCTGGGGCTGGGATGTTTTGGAGCTGAGGTGAAAATGGTTGGAGGAAAGTAGATAGCAACAGTCTCCTCCAGCAGACCTGCTCTACAGGCCAAACTTCAGGTAGATTCCACACCCTGAAAACAGAGGGCTGGAGAAATGGCTTAGCCGTTAAGGTGCTTGCTTGCAACGCCCAAGGACCCATGTTCGATTCCTCAGCATCCACATAAGCCCGATGCACATGGTGGCGCATGCATCTGGAGTTTGTTGGCAGTGGCTAGAGGCCCTGGCATGCCCATTCTCTATCTACCTCTTTCTCTCTCGCTCTCTCAAATAAATAAATAAAATATTTAAAACAGGGTGCCATATTTTTTAAAGAATTTATTTAGGCTTATGGTCTGTTTATTTGTTTTTATTTATTTATTTGAGAGCAACAGAGAGAGAGAGAGAGAGAGAGAGAAAGAGGCAGAGAGAAAAGAGAGAGAGAGAGATAATGGGCACATCAGGGCCTCCAGCTACTGCAAATGAACTCCAGACGCATATGCCACCTTGTGCATCTGGCTTACATGGGTACTGGGGAATTGAGCCTTGAACTGGGATCCATAGGCTTCACAGGAAAGCTCTTAACTGCTAAGCCATCTCTCCAGCCCCGAGGCCCATACTTTTAAAAAATGTTGAAAGACTGCCTTTCTAATGTAATGTTTTTGTTTTGCACATGAAAAGTCCCATGTCCAGTGACAGTAGCATGTGTCCAAGGCCACTGTGGTGGTTTGATTCAGGTGTCCCCCATAAACTTATGTCTTCTGAATGCTGGGTCCCCCGCTGGTGTGAGTTTGGGAATTAGAGCTTCCTGGAGGTGGTGTATTGTTGGGGGCGGGCTTATGGTTGTTAAAGCCAGCTTCCCCTTGCCAGTGTTTGGCACACTCTCCTGCTGCTATTGTACACCTGATGGTGGCCAGGAGGTGATGTCCAGCCTCTGCTCATGCCATCGTCTTCCTGTCTCATCATGGAGCTTCCCCTTGAGTCTGCAAGCCAAAATAAACCCTTTCCTCCCACAAGCTGCACTTGGTTGGGTGTTTTCCGCCAGCAATGAGAAGCTGACTACAACAGCCTCCCGCAGAGGCAATGACACAGACATGAACCTGTGTCCCTGACGTCTTCACCTGCACCATGTCAGGCCCTGTAAATATGACGCACCCGCCCCTCCCATCCACAGGCAATGTGTCCTGAGACTCCCACTGGACGCCGAGACTGTCGGTGGTACAGAACTGTAAGCTCGCGATGCTCGCTGTTCCTACCCTCACCTATGTAGAGTTCATCTATGAACTGGGCACTCTAAGAGATTAACAACCAATAACAAAATAAAACGATTATAACCACGTATTGTAATAAAAGTGATGAGTGTGGGGCTGGAGAGATGGCTTAGTGTTTAAGCGCTTGCCTGTGAAGCCTAAGGACCCCAGTTTGAGGCTCTATTCTCCAGGACCCACGTTAGCAAGATGCACAAGGGGGCGCATGCATCTGGAGTTCATTGGCAGTGGCTGGAGGCCACTCTTTCTCTTTCTGTCACTCTCAAATAAATAAATAAAAATTTAAAAAAAGTTATGAGTGTGATCTTTCTCAATTTTTAAATGTAATTGTGGAATGAAATTGATAAATGAAATTGTGGGAAACAAAACCTTGGGTAAGGGGGCTGGAGAGATGGCTCAGTGGTTAAGGCGCTGGCCTTCAAAGCTTGACCCCTTGAGTTCAATTCCCCAGTACCCACGTCAAGCCAGATGCACAAAGCGGTGCGTGCATTTGGAGTTCCCTGTGCAGTGGCTGGAGGCCTGGGCACACATCTGTTCTCTCACTCTGCCTGGTGTGGTGGTGCCCACCTTTGAGCCCAGCACTTGGGAGGCCAAGGAGGGAGCATCACTGGGAGTTCTAGGCCAGCCTGAGACTATGGGGAATTCCAGGTGGGCCCGGGCTACGGTGAGAACCTACCTCAAAAGAAAAAGAAAAAAAAAAAAACACCTTGGATAAGAGAGGACCCCCGGGCCATAAACTGGACCATGTATTGACGCTGAGTCCCTATGCCCGACAGAACCGAGCCGGGGACGAAGTACTGCAACACAAAGCTGACCAGGACCACCCAGCACGCTTTGGCCTTTGAGGTCTGACGCAAGCGGCCACTTCCTCCTGGTAGTCCTCTTTGCCCTCCCCACACCTGCACCTTCCCTGCCTGGGCAGGAGGCCACCATCAGAGCCTCTTCCAGTCAGTTCTCAGGGCACCTTCCAAAACCCCTTGGGTCCCAGCTATGACTCTCAGCACAATGATAACCTTGGGTTGATGAACTCCATCATGGTAGAGAAGATCTGGCTGTGACAGGGGAAGGGGAGCTTGTGGTTGGCACCTGCGAGCCAGTCTGGTGGTCTCAGAGAGGGGATATCACATGACCTTTTGGGAATACCCAGGGCATTGTCTCCCTGCCACCCTTTCCCTTTAATGACACTATTAACTCTCTGGTCCTTTAAGTCCCGATTGCGTCTCCTCTCCCCAGACATCACTCTGAGGGCAGCACCTCCAAACATCCACCCCTACACATTGGGGTCACTGCCCAGGATCCATCTTGGGCACGTCTGCTTTCTTCAAGTCCCTCTTCCATTCAGTCCCCACCTGAACTGTCTTTCCTGACCCCTCACTTTCTTCTCCCTGCCACAGCTCCAGCTCAGGTGGCCGTCACCTCTCACTGGCACGTTCTGCTCTCCAGGTTGGCTGGCTATGAGCCCACAGTGGGCCACCAGCTCTTGCCTGGGCCACATGGTGACCTCACACATCCGTTCTCATGTGTTTCATCCTCACAAAGACACTGAATGTCCCGTAGGGGTGGCCACCCTGCTGGTCCACAAACCATAGTGAAGGAAATAAGATGTTCTTCCACCTTTTTTAAAAAAAATTACTAATTACTTTTACTTATTTGAGAAAGAGGGAGAGGGAGAGAGAGAGAAGGAGAATGGGCACACCAGGGCCTCTAGCCACTGCAAACAAACTTCAGACACATGCACCAACTTGTGCATCTGGCTTATGTGGGTCCTGGGGAAATCAAGCCTGAGTCCTTTGACTTTGTACGCAAGTGCCTTAACCCCTAAGCCATCTCTCGAGCCCAAAATGTTCTTCCATCTTATTGATTCATTGGGGAACTGACAACATCTAGAGGAGCAAACACCCACCCCGCCCCCAACACCATTTCCCATCAAGTGTACCCAGTATGGTGGAGAAGGGCCTCCCGCCCTCCGGTAGCAGGTCCTTTAGTAGGAACGATTCAGTGCACGTCCAAGTGGTCCCAGGGCCAGAGAGGCAGCTTGTTCAAGGGCCCTGATGCACGAGAGTATCCGTTTGGTATGGAAAGCTCTGGTGAGGGGTACAAAGAAGACAGCAGGACCATGGGGCTGAACATGTCAACCTGGCATCGGGCTGCCTAGACCCAAGTCCAGGCTGCGCCCTCACTAGGAACCCTAATCTCTCTTGACCTCAGTTTCCTTGTTTGTACACAGGCAGGCTGTGTGGTAGTTACTGCCCCACGGGTGCAGCTGCCATGGGGGGCTGGGGGTGTCAAGTTTAGAGCAGCACCTGAGGAGTGGGTGAGCATAGCCTGCTGCTGGAGGGTGCTGAGCAGGCAGGGCACCGTGGTCCCCGGTTCACGGTCAAGGTGTAGCTGGCAGCTGTTGTGTGGAAAATCCATGGCACAGTGGAGACGGGCAGAAGCTGGTGCAGAGCCGGCCGTGGGGCACACCAGGATGGTGGTGGTGCCCGAGCAGGGAAGCGGGCAGCTAGAGAGGCGCTTGTGACAGAAACAACAGGGAGTGAGATGGGTGGGTGTGTAGCGAGGAAAGTTAATCCTCAGGTGCGGCTTTGTTGCTGAGCTGCCCTTTGGGGTCCTGAGCTGACAATGCCAAGTGCTGCTCATTTTCTGAGACCATGCATCTTCTGGTCAAAGGGACCTGGAGGCCTGGAGAGACGGCTTCGTGGTTAAGGCGCTGGCCTGCAAAGCCAAAGGACCCAGGTTCGATCCCCCAGTACCCACGTAAAGCCAGAGGCACAAGGTGGCGCATGCGTCTCAACTTTGTTCGCGGTGGCTAGAGGCCCTGGTGCACCCATTCTCTCCCTCCCCTCCCCCTCCCTCAAATAAAGAAATAAAAAGAAATAAAGTATATTTTAAAAAGGGACCTGGAAATGTCTTTGAGCTGCAGGGTCTCTGGAAGGAAAGACGAGTGGTTTAGGGGCCATGGAGCCGAGGAGTGATCTGGTGGCCCACTGTGGGCTCACAGCCAGCCAACGTGCAGAGCAGAACGTGCCGGTGAGAGGTGACGGCCACCTGAGCTGGAGCTGTGGCGGGGAGAGGAAAGTGAGGGGTCAGGAAAGACAGTTTGGGTGGGGACTGATTGGAAGAGGGACTTGAAGAATGCAGGCGTGCCCAAGATGGCTCCTGGGAAGTGACCCCCCCCCCCCCATGTGTAAACCTTCAGCTTTGGTTGACAGGCAGTCGGTTCCACGGCGTACGGAAACATACCACGTGCAAAGGCCCACCCAGCCTTCCGTGAAAGCCCTTCACACTCACATCTCTCTGTGACACACAGCCTGCTTGGTCCCCGGATCCCTGGTCGCTCTGTATAAGGCTAACTTTGTGGTCAGGCTCCACTAAGCCGTTGACTTTCTTTTTTTAAAATTTTGTCTATTTTTATTTATTTGAAAGTGACAGAGAGAGAGAGAGAAGAGAGGCAGGTAGAGAGAAAGAGAGAGAATGGGCGTGCCAGGGCCTCCAGCCACTGCAAACGAACTCCAGACACGTGCGCCCCCTTGTGCATCTGGCTATCGTGGGTCCTGGGGAATCGAGCCTCGAACCAGGGTCCTTAGGCTTCACAGGCAAGCGCTTAACCGCTAAGCCATCTCTCCAGTCCCTAGCCGTAGACTTTCTGAGTGGTAAGGGTGCGAGACAGCATTCTGGAACACACCACCCTGCCAATCTATCTTCAGCCCCATGGTGGGGTAGCCGTGGGCTCTGGGGCTCCATCCAAGTCACCCCATGGGGACCTGAGAAACATTCAAGTGGCCACACCCTGATCCAGCTTTCTGTGTACCAAGCTGAGTGTGTTCTATAGAGCGAGCTCAGCCAAGCGCATGTGACTGACCCATCTCCTTCATTACGGCTCCCTTTCATCGTGACGCACGGGCCCTCTGTCCCCTGGCTGGGTGCATTGTAGAGTATGTCCTCTTTCCAGGTTGTCATGACAATTCTCTCTGAGAAGCTGTTTCTGGAGAGGGAACTGGAAAAGTGAAGAAAACACTTATTAAAGCTAGGCCTGGTGAATGCGAGGGTTTCACTGGCATTATGCACCTCATAATTGGCCTCTCATGAAAAATCGCAGTCTCTGTTCCTCCACCAGCTAGTGGCAGGGAACTGCGCTGATACACAGCGGCGAAGCGTCAGGTCCAGAATCCATTACGTGAAACCTACCGCAGCAGTCATGTTAATAATACGAGTCTCAGAGCCAGCCAGCCCCTAGGCAGAGACCATTAAGGAGAATGAGTGACACAGCCGCCTAACAACTGGGGAGGGGGTCAGTATTACCATAATAACAACCTCACCTTCCCATCCTTGGGACTGGCCATCTGGCCTGGTACTGCCTTTCTGCCTTCATCTCCCCCATCTGCCAGGAACATCTTACGGATCCTTACCGAATACAGATGGTAAAGGTTGGGCATCCCCATTTCCCAGATTAATCATGGAGTCCCTGAACACTAGCGAGTGGACTTTCGGGGGAATGTGTTCTACATAAAAGCAGGACCCCAGGGCTCGGCTTGGGAAAATCTTACACTTGGTAAGGTTTCTCATCACTCAACAAAGGCATATTCGTTGTGGTAAATCCAAAAAAAAAAAAAAAAATCCCTGGTCTGGAGAGATGGCTTAATGGTTAAGGCACTTACCTGCAAAGCCAAAGGACCCCAGTTCAAATCCCCAGGACCCACATAAACCAGATGTAACAAGGTGACACATGCATCTGGAGTTCGTCTGTAGTGGCTGGAGGCCCGGGTGCACCCATTCTCTCTCTCTCTATGTCACTCTCTCAAATAAATAAATAAATGAAATGTTTTAAATATATATATATATATTTTAAAAATCCTAAAAGCAATAGTCATCCAATATCCTAGTGCCTGGATTTTGTCCCACACTGTGGAAGGAAGGATGTGACATATAAACGCAGTGTTCTTGTCCACCAGAGCTTGGCAGTTGATGTGAGGCAGGTCAGGATGGGGCCAGGCGCTGCCTGAGGGTTGGCATGGGCACAAGTGTGTCCTAAGAACCCCTGCTCGTGGGGTGCAGCAGCCAGCGTCACACCATGTACATCCTACCCCGTTGTGTTGCGTCGGACTGTATGCTGAACGACTGAGGTTCTGCTGCAGGGGTTTTGGCTCAGCCCACCCCAGGAACCAAGCAGCAAGTATATAGTTTGTTGCTAACGATCACCCGACCTTTCAGTTACCCGTCCAGCATTTGCAAGGCACTGTGAGGAGAGAGAGGTGTGAAGACGCCGGGTTTTCTTGAGGAGTTCACAGACTAGCCTGGGACACAGACGCTGGGAGTCAGCTTGTGAAATGATGCTTTTTGTGTCCCAGAGTCTGTCTGCATCTGTGTACGTAACTAGCTGTGGATCAAAACCTTCAAGGAGCCGGGCGTGGTGGCGCACGCCTTTAATCCCAGCACTCGGGAGGCAGAGGTAGGAGGATCGCCATGAGTTCAAGGCCACCCTGAGACTACATAGTGAATTCCAGGTCAGCCTGGGCTAGAGTGAGACCCTACCTTGAAAAAACCAAAAACAAACAAACATACGAACAAAAATTTAAGGAAAAATATAGTCCAGAAAATCCCATATAGAAAAACTCAAATTTGGGCTGGAGGGATGACTTAGTGGTTAAGGCACTTGCCTACAAAGCCAAAGGACCCAGGTTCAATTTCCCAGGGGCCGTGTTAGCCAGATGCACAAGGGGGCGATGCATCTGGAGTTTGTTTGCAGTGGCTGGAAGCCCTGGCGTGCCCATTCTCACTCTCGCGCTCTCTCTGACTCTAGTAAATAAATAAATATTAAAAAAAAAGAAAAAAAACTCAAATTTGCTGTGCTCTGAGCACCACGTAATCAGTGCTGCGTGGGCATACCTGCCATGGCCTCCTGCACACCACACAGCCTCGGGCTTTCCACTCTCAGGAAGCATTGTTGCCTCATTCACATCTCATTCATGTCTAATACAGTTTGGCCTACAACAGTTAGCTACACCTAAATATGTACAGAAAGACATAGTACAAGGATTTACATCGAGTTCATATTTTATCAGGCATTAGAAGTAATATAGATGTGCTTTTTTTTTTTTTTTTTTAAAGGAAGGTCTCACTCTAGCCCAGGCTGACCTGGAACTTGCTCTGTAGCCCAATCTGACCTTAAACTCATGGCGATCCTCCTACCTGAGCCTCCCAAGTGTCAGGATCAAAGGTACGCACCACCATGTCTGTGATTGAGTGTCTATCAGCGGTGGGCGTGGTCGTGCACACTTCCAGGTCCCCGACTCAGGAGGCGGAGGCAAGAGGATTGCAAGTTCGAGACCAGTCTGGACTGTGGAGCGAGTTTCACCGCAACTTTGGCCTGCATAGCCTTACCCCGTGTCAAAAACAGAAAGAGAATATGGGGCTGGAGAGATGGCTTAGTGGTTAAGTGCTTGCCCGTGATGCCTTAAGGACCCCGGTTCAAGGCTCGATGCCCCCGGACCCACGTTAGCCAGATGCACAAGGGGGCGCACGCGTCTGGAGTTCGTTTGCAGTGGCTGGAGGCGCTGGCGCGCCCATTCTCTCTCTCCCTCTTTCTCTCTCTGTCGCTCTCAAATAAATAAATATAAAAATGAACAAAATACTAAAAAAGGAAAGAGAATACGAAATGACGTGCCTGGGTCATCTGCAAATGCCATGTCATATGAGGGGCTTGAGTGTCCGTGGATTTTGGTATATGTTGAGGGGCAGGTCCTGGAACCAATCCCTTCAAGACACCCAGGGATGACCGGACTGTTTTTTGCACAGGTGAGCAGCTGGAGGTAAACACGTACCACGATTGCCAAGGTATGGATGGGCCAGGTCCCAATTTCAAGTTCAAGTATCAGGTAATAGACCACCATCAAGACGGCCGCCAGTGACGCGTATGTGCCCGTGTGGACACTGTGGTCTCTTCCCACACTGTATCAGTAGACAGTTGTGCTCATGGGTCACACGATCCAGGGGGATCCGTCAGCTCATCCTCTGGGCTCTCAGCTAGCCTTGTGGAGAGGCTCAGAGTTGACAGCCACATGGTCAAGCCACCACACCAGTGGAGTGGACCCTCCCGCTCCAGCAAGCCTCCAGGGGGGACCTCAGCCCTGCACGACGGGATGCCAATGACAGGCGCCGAGCCACGACCCGCCCCCCCCAAAACATTCCTGAGATTTCGGACCCACGGAAACGGTGACCCTCGTGGGACTGTTGTTTCCAAGCCACCTACTTTTAGAATGATTTGTTACTCCCGAGGCTCTTACGGGAAGAAAATTCCGCACTGGCTCCGCTTACAGCGCGCTGTCTTTGCACCTCGCGTCACGTTGAAGGATTTACTTCTGTAATCTGATGGAATCCTCCAGCAACCGGGCAGTGATGCCCACGAGGTGACTATCCTCTGTATTTTGACTCAAAAGATGAACGTGTGATAAGCCGGGCGTGGTGGCGCACGCCTTTAATCCCAGCACTCGGGAGGCAGAGGTAGGAGGATCGCCGTGAGTTCGAGGCCACCCTGAGACTCCATAGTGAATGCCAGGTCAGCCTGGGCTAGAGTGAGACCCTACCTCGAAAAACCAAAAAAAAAAAAAAAAAAAAAAAAAAAAAAAAAAAAAGAACGTGTGAGGCTGTGGAGACCGGAAGGGCTTGACCTGGGGTCAGGAAAATGACAGTGCCCGCATTTGGACTTCATTCGGCCTGACCCCAAAGCGCTTAACCACAGTGTTTATTATGGTTTCCTCGCGAATGCGCGCTCCTGGACAGATTTTATGGAGATCCTTATTGTGCGCCAAGCACGGCGCCCTGGCGAATAGGTCCTGCCCCATGCTGTATCGAGGGTGGGCTCCAATGCAGGATTCAGGCTCCTTCTATGGAGCCCACCTGCTTCAAATTTGCCCAAGAATCCACCCATCTCTGGCCCTCAAGAGAGAGCTGCTCTCCCCTTGGGTCACTCCCGCACTGGCAGCAGACAGCAACAGAGCCTACGTTGTAAGACATACCCATGAGCCCAGTTCATATGGAATGGATCTGTGGTGGTTTGATTCAGGTGTCCCCCATAAACTTCGGTGTTCTGAATGCTAGGTTCCCAGCTGATGGAGATTTGGGAATTAGCGCCTCCTGGAGGCAGTGTGTTGTTGGGGGCGGGCTTATGGGTGTTATAGCCAGCTTGCCCTTGTCAGTGATTGGCACACTCTCCTGTTCCTTATGTTGGCCAGGGGGTGATGTCCACCCTCTGCTCATGCCATCATTTTCCCCTGCCATCGTGGAGCTTCCCCTCGAGCCTATAAGCCAAAACAAACCTCTTTTCCCCAACAAGCTGCTCTTGGTTTTGTGATTTCTACCAGCAATGTGAACCTGACTGCAACAGGGGTCTTCTGGGTATGGGAAAATAATCAACAGTGGGGAACTCGCAAAGGTCCCCAATGAGAGATGGAGAAATGGCTTAGTGGTTACGGCACTTACCAGCAAAGCCAAAGGACCCAGATTTGATCCCTCAATACCCATGTAAAGCCATATGTACAAGGTGGCATATGTGTCTCAAGTTTGTTTGCAGTGGCTAGAGGCCCTGGCACACCCAATCTCTCTCCCCTCCCCTCCTCAAATAAATAGATAAAATACTTAAAAAATAAAAAGGTCTCAGCCGGGTGTGGTGGCGCACGCCTTTAATCCCAGAACTTGGGAGGCAGAGGTAGGAGGATCACCGTGAGTTCAAGGCTACCCTGAGACTACATAATGAATTCCAGGTCAGCCTGGGCTAGTGAGACCCTACCTCGAAAAACCAAAAATAAATAATAAATAAATAAATAAATGAAAAGGTCTCCAATGTCCATAATACCTCTGGTGTCCCAATCCTTTATGCAACAACCTGAGGTACAACCTTCCATGTGCCAGATGCTGTTGTGGGCACATCCGTTTAACAAAAAAAATAAATAAATAAATAAAGAAGGGCTAGAGAGATGGCTTAGTGGTTACGCGCTTGCCTGTGAAGTGGTTTGAGGCTCGATTCCCCAGGACCCACGTTAGCCAGATGCATAAGGTGGCGCACGTGTCTGGAGTTCGTTTGCAGTGGCTGGAGGCCCCGTCGCGCCTGTTCTCTCTCCCTCTCTCTATCTGCCTCTTTCTCTCTCTGTCACTCTCAAATAAATAAATAAAAATTAAAAAATAAACAAAGTATTTAAAAAAGAGAGAGAGAGACAGTCAAGGATGGATAAGGGCCACAGCTCCTTACTGAGCCCCGGGGAATTGATGACTATTGATTCTGGGCATTTTGTACCAATCTCGCCCTATCAGAGTGCGAGTCACTCACTGCTTCCCCGTCTTCTTGTCACCCCATTGCCAGGCAGGGAATTGCCACCGGTGACGAACGCTGGACAGCCTGGCTGACAGCCGGTCCCCTATGCACGAAGCCCTGGCAGCACCGAGTGCCAGGCTTTTGCTCTTGTGCGTTTAGGATGCGAGTTTGGAAGGCATCCACCACTTAACAGAGGGGAACAGCCGGAGTGACAAGCCGCCACCACACGCCAGGAGAGCCTCGTGGCCCAAAACGTATGGTGCGTGTCCAAGGGCTCTCAAGGTACCCGAGGCTGTGCCAATTTGCAATAATTAAGCAGTAAGTCCCAAGTGAATGGGTTTACTGTGGCTGCGTGACAGCCAGATGCCTGGGGTATGAACCAAGCCCGGCTCTTGTCCTCTGCTTCGCGAGGCAAACTGCCTCGAGGAAAATTCAACACGATCGTCAGCGATGCCGGGAGAAGGGCAGTGACGGTGAGCTGAGTCTGGTGTGGCAGCTCAGGCCAAGGGCTTCCACAGGTCGGTGTCTTTCCCTCGAAATCATCTCGGGAAGACAAGGGCTCAGACTGGCCAGCATTTAGACAATAGTTTGCCATGCCAATGCAGAGCCAGTGAGTCTGCCAAAGTACCCTGCATAGGGGACCCCCATCTTTGCCCTGTGCTTGGAGGGACATATGGGTGCTAGCCCTCTAGTGAGCACTTCCTGGACATCATCTGTACCATCTTTTAATAGATATAGGAAGTGGCCTGAGAGGTGGCTTAGTGGCTAAGGCACTTGCCTGCGAAGCCTAAGGACCCAGGTTCGATTCCCCGGGACCCACGTTAGCCAGATGCGCAAGGTGGCGCATGCGTCTGGAGTTCGTTTGCAGCAGCTGGAGGCCCTGGAGTGCCTCTTCTATGTCTCTCTCTCCTCTCTCTATATGTCTCTGTGCTTGCAAATAAATAAAGATACATTTTCAGGGCTGCTGTGACAAGCAGCACGCACCGAGGAGCCTAGACAACAAATGCTTGTTCTCTTGCAGTTCTGTACAGGTCCAGACCAAAGGATCCGCCAGCTTTTGAAGGCTGTAAGGAGAGTCCGTTTCCATGCCTCTCAGCCCCTTAGTGTTCCTTGCCCTTACCTCGAAAAGCCAAAAATTAAGAAAAGGGTATAGCAAGCTCAAACTTCCTATATCTATTTTTCAAAATATACCCATTTTAAAGGTGAGCAAACAGAGGCTGCATTTACGCGAGACAGCCAGTCAGAGCAGAGGAGGGAGCAGATTCAGGTCACCAGAACCCAGAGCCCATGCTCTCAACCACCTCGTTTTCATACCTCTCTCAGCCCCTCAGTGTTCCTTCTCTTGAAGCTGCACTGTCCCACCCTCCATTTTCAAGCGGTACTTTCTCTGGGCGAGCCTGTCTTCAGAAAGCCAGCTCTTGGGCTGGAGACATGGCTTAGAGGTTAAGGTGCTTGCCTGTGAAGCCTAAGAGCCCAGGTTTGATTCCCCAGTACCCACATAAAGCCAGATGCACAAGTTGGTTCATGCATCTAGAGTTCATTTGCAGTGGCTAGAGGCCCTGGCACATCTATTTTCTCTATCTGCCTCCTCCTCTCTCTCTACCTCCCCCCTCTCTTAATGTAAATAAATAATATAATATGAAAAAGCTCTTATAAGATATAGTCAGATTAGACTAAGGGCCTATCCCAGTCCTTTATGACCCTGTTTTAATTTAACCAACCACATTTGCAATGATCCTATTTCCAGATTCGGTTAACACATCTATTTGGAGAAATAACACAATTGACGCCAGGACTGATGTCAGAGTGGTTTTGGGGGTGTGAGTCTACACTGAACATAAAACAAGGTGGGGGTAACTTTGACCGGCTCACAGCCCTAATGCAAAGGCACTAGAGTGTGCGTTGCTGAGACAAAGCACGTGACCAAAAGCAGCTGACGGGAGGGAAGGTTTTGGTGTCCAGTCGTGGGGGGAAGCTTCATGATGGCAGGGGAAAGCATGGCAGGAGCAGAGGCTGGACGTCACCTCTAGACATTCACACCTCTCCCCAGCAGGTGGAAAACAGCAGCAGGAGAGCGAGCTAAACTCTGGCAAGGGGGAGCTGGCTTGTCACGCCCCTGATAGCACACCTCCTCCAGCAAGGCTCCACCTCCCAAATTGCCATCAGCTGGGGACCAAGCATTCAAAACACCTGTGTTTATGAGGGAGCTCTTGATTCAAATCACTGCAGTGGTCTAGTGATTACAGGTAGCTTTTTTTTTTTTTTTTGAGGCAGGCTCTCACTGTGGCTCAGGCTGACCTGGAATTCACTATTTAATCTCAGGCTGGCCTCAAACTCACAGTGATCCTCTTACTGCCTCCTGGGTGCTGGGATTAAAGGTGGGTGCCACCCCACCCAGCTAAAGGTAGGTATTCTAGTTATTTATTTATGAGACAGAGAGAAAAATTATCAGTGTGTCAGGACCTCCAGCCACTGCAGACAAACTTCAGATGCATGTACCATCATGTACATCTGGCTTATGTAGGTTCTGGGGATTGAACCTGGGTCCTTAGGGTCCTTAGGCTTCACAAGCAAGCATCCAACCACCAAGCTGTCTCTCCAGCCCAAGGTATAGGTATTTGTTTTCAAAATATATATATTTATTTATTTTTTTTCAAGGAGAGAGGAGGAGAGAGAGAGAGAGAGAGAGAGGGAGAATGGGCTCAATAGGGCCTCTAGCCACTGCAAACGAACTCCATATGCATGCACCACTTTGTGCATCTGCCTTTATGTGGTTATTGGGGAATCAAACCTGGGTTGTTAGGCTTTGCAGACAAGCTCCTTAACCTCTGAGCCCTCTTTCCAACCCTAAAGGTAAGTTCTTAGAAGTGTCAAGGCAGGACTGGAGAGATAGTTTAGTGGTTAAGGCACTTGCCTACAAAACTAAAGGACCCAGGTTTGATTCCCCAGGACCCACGTAAACCAGATGCACAAGGTGGTGCATGAGTCGAGTTCATTTGGAGCAGGCTGGAGGCTCTGGAGAGCCCATCTCTCTCTGTGTATCTCTCTCAAAATAACTAAATAAAAATAAAATATTAAGGGAAAAGAGCCAAATGTCCTGCCCAGGGCTGGGACCTGGACCAGGGCCACGCAGAAGGGCTATACTCTCTGGAATCTTCTTGGATTATATTTAGTGTATTTTTGCTCTCACTCTAATAGACTTCACTCCCACTATCAAAACAACAGCAACGGTAGTAACCACAAAAAAAAAAAAAAAACCTCAACAGTGACCAAAACAAAACAAAACAAAACCTGAACTGCAAACCACCTTACGATATTACAAGAGTAAGTGTCTGAAGGGGGAACGGGGAGGAAGCCAGAGGCCTGTCAGGAGTGGAAGGCTGGCAGAGGCAGCATGACTTACCGTTGGTGACGCGAATTCATCTGATCAAGGAGTAATGAACGGGTTTGCTTGGCCATTCATCGCCCAGGCCTCGTCCCCGGGGCTCGAAGAAACAGTCACCGCCGGGCTGGAAAGAGCTGCGGCAGGGATGCCCACAGAGGGTCCTGGTGGAGCCAGGCGCCCCCGATTACCTGGGAGGGGGGCAAAAATCACTGTGCTACTGTGACTGCGTCCCAGGCCCGCCCAGGAAGCCTTTAGATAGGAGCCCTTGAATCTGTATTTTCTCTAGCTCTCTTGAGATGACTTCAGCGGGGCTCAGCCTGACCCATCGCCACCGTTAGGAGCCAGAGACTGCGCCGACGTGAACCCTGCTGCCTGCCCACCTGGGGTCAGGTATCTTAGTGGCCTTCTTCCATCTGCCCTGCTTCCTCTGATATTGAGGCTCACCAGAGGATTCTAAGAACATCATTCCCACCAGGGCCTGCTGGGTGACTGTTGTGTGTAAAAAAAAAACCACCTTTAACAAAATAAGAAAATGCAGTGCCATTGTCAAGACAGTGGGAGCAGTAGACCTCCCCGAGCCCGAAGCACCCTGGGGCGGAGGCACCCGTGGGAGAGTGACATGACAGTGAGGCCTAGACCTGGGTGAGAGGGTCTGTTTCGCTTGTTGCTGGTTAAGAAGACCGTTCAGAGCTTGATGGCTTCTTGTCCATATCGAAATGTCTTTGGGCCAAAACAAGTCCAAGCATGTCATGTCAGCACGTCCCCTTGCTTCAGTGCATCTTGTGCTGTTACGATAGAGTACCTGAGACTGAGTGATCTGGAAAGAGGGGAGATTTATTTGTTAAGGGCTCTGTTGGCTGGGAAGACCAAGGTCGAGCAACCCTCCACCAGGGAAAGGCTTTCCTGCTGCGCCCTCTTGTGGCGGAAGGCGGAAGAGCAGCAGGGCCCAAGGGCAAAAGCAGGGTGAAAATGATAACCCTGCACTTGCTTCCAAGCACCTCTTAAAGGTCCCACCTCTCAACACTTTTGCATTGGGGGTTAAATTTTCCAATGCGTGGACTTTGGAGGACGGATTCTATCCATAGCACCCGCCAACAAAATGACATCACTGTCAAGATCCCTTCTGATGGAGTGGAGGTCTGAACCCAGAACGGGATTCTGTGCGTAGTCACTTCTGGCCCGTGACAAGCCAGGTCTTTGCGCTTACCCGACGGCCCTCGAGTCTGTGTCCGCAGAAGGCGTGTCTGTGTTGTGGCGGGGGCACAGTTGAGTGTGTTCATCTGGTCCCCAGGACTTCAGAGAGAACAAGTGGTGGCCCGGGTCTGTGAATCTCACACAGGGAGCCTGCCAGCCCTCGTTTGTACCCAGGAAAGCCCCGCCAACATCTGAGCAGAGGCTGTCCCTGGACATCCAATGTCCTTTTTGATGACAAATAGTTGGTAGTTTTCCTAACTCTCCTGCAATGAAACTCATGGATTATAACATCAGCAACAAGGGGCTGGAAAGATGGCTTAGTGGTTAAGGCACTTGCCTGCAAAGCCAAAGGACTCAGGTTCGATTCCCCAGGACCCATGTAAGCCAGATGCACAAGGTGGTGCATGTGTCTGGAGTCCGTTTGCAGTGGCTGAAAGCCCTGGTGTGCCCATTCTCTCTTTATCTGCCTTTCTCCCTTCCCCTCTCTCAAACAAATAAAATAAAGCTTTAAAACAAAAGCCAAAAAACAAACAAACAAAAAACAGCAGCAACTAAATAAACAGAAAACAGACACACACACCCCTTGGCTGGGCATGGTGGCGCACACTTTTAATCCTAACACTCGGGAGGCAGAGATAGGAGGATCACTATGAGTTCAAGGCCAGCCTGAGATTACATAGTATAGTAAATTCCAGGTCAGCCTGGGCTAGAGTGAGACTCAACCTTGGAAACTGAACAACAACAACAACAACAACAACAACAACAACAAAACCCACCTGGGGCTCAAAGCAGAGCGCTTACTTACTTTGCATTGGGTCCAATTCTCAGGAGCACAAAAATGAATGAATAGATAAATAAATGCCCATACTGTTCTAACAGAGAGAGAGAGAGGAGAGGGAGGCACGCTAAGCATACTGTCTCACACCTATACCTGCAATTCCTGCAATTGAGAGGCTGAGGCAGGAGAACTGCCACAGGTTGAGGCCAGCCTGTGCTATATAGCTTAAGGTGCTTACCTGCGAGGCCTAAGGACCCAGTTCAATTCCCCAGAACCCAAGTAAGCCAGATGCACAAGGTGATACATGCATCTGGAGTTCATATGCAGTGGCTAAAGTCCCCGGCTTACTCTCTGTCTCTCTCTCTCTCAATAAATAAATTAAAGAAACAAAACACCAAGCAAACAAACATTACAGGTGCAGTAATTTTAGCGAAACATTACACTTAACAGTGTGACTGGTCAAGCATGTCCACCCTAGACAACTAACTCAGCAAGGGGGCCATCATTTTGGATGAACGTATTTGTAAAATCACTGTAAACGTGGCCGGTGCAGCCTGAGTGTTCCCAAAGGCAAATTACAGCCTGTGAGGGAAGCGGTCCCTCCCACAGGTGCCCCGGCTGCTGAAGTGGAGCTGTCCCCTCTGGGCTGACCATGGAACAAAGCAGCCATCGTGCCCTATGGAAGACGTCGACCCACAGTCATAGACCACTGTGATAGCAGTCCCTCCTGAAAGAGAAGGGAGAGGGTCACCTGACTCTCTCCTCAGACTCCCCCTTCCTGTCCCAAGGTGCACTTAGTCTTGAGTGGGCACCGGAGTGTACAGGAAGAGAAAGGTTGCCCGGAAATGGGACTCTTTTTAGTGGCTTTTGAGTCACCATCACCCATGCTGGGTTGGAACGTCTCAGTGTGACAGCTGCCTTTGAGTCGTCCGTGCTCTTGTAAATAAACCCGGCTTGAGTTGGATGGCGTTGTTTCTTGGGTCTGTCTGTGCCCTCTCTGGGCCTTACTGTCTCTGCTTAGGAAAACAATGGACATTGGCCACCATAAGGCCATTGGTTTGGTTTTGATGGTGGGGGGGATTGTGAGCAAGCGAGGCTGATGCATCAAATCTGACATGTGCTTCTGAAATTGTACACAATTCTCAGGAGAGTTGTGGAAGAAAGGAAAAAAAGAAGAAGAACGTGGTAGTTGCAGTTTTGAAAATTTCACTGAGTAAATCGTTCAAGAAATGCCTCAAGGGCTGGGAGAGGCGGCTTAGCGGTTAGGCGCTTGCCTGTGAAGCCTAAGGACCATGGTTCAAGGCTCGATTCCCCAGGACCCACGTTTGCCAGATGTACAAGGGGGCACACGCATCTGGAGTTCGTTTGCAGTGGCTGGAGGCCCTGGCGCGCCCATTCTCTCTCTGTCTTTCTCTATCTGCCTCTTTCTATCACTCTCAAATAAAATAAATAAAAATAAACAAACAAACAAAAAAGAAAGAAATGCCTCAAGTTTTTATGTGAAGTGAAGTTCATTTCTGCATTTTAATAATTATAAGCATGAACGTCCCAAGGGATCCCTCTCACGTTTCAGCAGGTCTCTACAGTCATTGTGACCGCCGCATATGCCCCCTTTCCAGAAGGACAGCTCTGTCCTCAGTAGGCATCGATTCACAGAGAGATCGAGGCTCTGTTTCCTCAACCTCAGCCCAGTGAAGGCCCTGATGCCGGAACCTTCGCCTCTTCCTTCCTCTGCTTCATTTCTCAGCGGCTCTCTGGCTTCCTAACCAGTGCTTACCGATGTTGGCCCCGCGCCTCTTGCCCTTGGCTTCCACCAAGGCTAACCATGCTGTGGCCATATGTATGCCACCAGGGAGCAGGCATTCCATTGACCGTTCGGGGCTAGTGCTCCAGGCTGGATCATACGGTGTGTGAGTGGCATCCCCAGATGGCACAACCAACATCCGCCTAAATACCTTCTCCAACTTACTAATTGCTATTAGTTCTAATATTTGTATATCCAACTGCTTCAGAAGACTCATCTTCCAACCACTCTAAGAGGCACTAAGTAGTGGATGCAGAATGTTAGTCTGCATAAGAATGACTTGGGGGCTGGAGAGGTAGCTTAGAGGTTAAGGCGTTTGCTTACAAAGCCAAAGGATCTACGTTCAATTCCCCAGGACCCACAAAAGCCAGATACACAAGGGGGTGCATGTGTCTGGAATTCGTTTGCAGTGGCTGGAGGCCCTGGTGCACCCATTCTCTCTCTCTCATAAATAAAAATAAAGTAAAAATAAAATCAAATTTAAAAAAAGAATGACTTGGGAAGCCCAAATGAATTTCAGATTCTTAGAACTCTCCCCCGTTCAAACCCAGAGATCTGGAATGCGCAACAAAATCTGCCTTTTCCTAAATGGCTTCTGGGGCGGATGGTTTGTAGAACTAATTTTCTTTATTTCTTTTTTTCTTTGTTCATTTTTATTTATTTATTTGAGAGTGACCGAGAGAGAGGGAGAAAGAAGCAGATAGAGAGAGATAGAGAGAATGGGTGCTCCAGGGCCTCCAGCCACTGAAAACGAACTCCAGATGCGTGTGACCCCTTGTGCATCTGGCTAACGTGGGTCCTGGGGAATTGAGCCTCGAGCCAGGGTCCCTAGGCTTCACAGGCAAGTGCTTAACTGCGAAGCCATCTCTCCAGCCCTAATTAAAAAAATATATTTATTTATTTATTTGAGAGAGAGGGTGAAAGAAAGAGGGGGAAAAGAGAGGGAGGGGGAAGAAAATGGGCCCACCAGGGCCTCTAGCCACTGTAAGCAAACTGCAGAAGCATGTGCTACCTTGTGCATCTGGCTTTAAGTGGGTACTGGGGAATCGAACTCTGGTCCTTAGGCTTCGCAGGGGTTGCAGGACTGAGAAACGCTACCTAACTTTGAAGACGGGGTAAAGGTGATGAGCACCTTTATCAAAACAGGGCCGTGAGGGGCCACCTCATGCAGGCTCTCAGAGTGGCCCCTCTCAGAGTGGGTTTCTACGTAGGGTCTTAGGCCTTGGCTGGGACGTTAACCCACACATTTGGATGGGCTGGTGGAGGTCCGTGGAACAGACTTCTACCCATTCTCGCTTCTTTTTATAACTTACCCCTGATTCCTCTGTCAGTCACAGGCCACTTGGAATAAAGACGATATTTCCCAACCAAATTCTGACCGAAATGGAATGAAAGCAGAAATGGAACCCTTTAAAAAGAGGGGCTGTGAGCCCGGCGTGGTGGCGCACGCCTTTAATCCCAGCACTCGGGAGGCAGTGGTAGGAGGATCGCAGTGAGTTCTAGGCCACCCTGAGACTACAGAGTGAATTCCAGGTCAGCCTGGACCAGAGTGAGACCCTACCTCAAAACACCAAAGGAAATAAAAAAAGAGGGGCTGTGGCCTTTGGTACCCCTTGACCCCTTGTCTTTCCTGCTTGCCGAACTAGAAAACCAGCCTCCCAGGGAGACCTAGGAGCAGAGGGCGCACAGTGGAGCTGCAGCGTGGGAGTAGCTGGGGACCTTGCTTCTGATCCCAGGCACCTAGGGCTGATCAAGTCCCCGCCCTAAAGAGACATACTTTATCTTTTTTTAAAAAAAATTATTTATTTATTTATTGATTGATTGATTTGGAGAGAAAGTGGGAGATAGAGAGAGAATGGGCACACCAGGGCCTTTCAGCCACTGGGAAAGAACGCCAGATGCGTGCGCCCCCTTGTGGCCATGTGTGGCATTTCATGCTTGTGTAACTTGGCATCTGGCTATTTTATGTGGGATCTGGACGACTGGAACATGTGTTCTTACGCTTTGCAGCAAATGCCTTAACCGCTAAGCCAGCTCTCCAGCCTGAGACATACTTTATCTTATCGAGGCTGCTGTTTTAGTGTGTGTGTGTCTAGGGAGTGGGGTTCAGGTAGTCTTGAATTTAAGATTGGGGGCCTGCATGCCCAAGGCTCTGAGGATGTCTCTGGTGGCACAAGGAAGAAAGAACATAACTATATCCTTGTCTCCTAGGAGAGGGGTCGCGTGGGGCTACGGGGTTGCTGCCCCACTTCCACGCTACGCAGGGGTCAGGGCCCAGCCGGCAGGACTAAATACGAAAACAAGGTAGAGAAGTGAGGGGAGGGGCTTGCTCATTCTAGCACCAGCTCAGGGTGTGTGTGTCACACATGCAACCCACACTTTCTCTTCTTTTTCTTTTTTCCTTAATTTTTATTTATTTTCAAGGGGGAGAGAGAGAGAGAAAGAGTAGTTGGATGTGTCAGGGCCTCCAGCCACTGCATACATCTGGTGAATGCATCAGTTGGTACATCTGGCTTTACGTGAGTACTGGGGGATCGAACCCAGACCATTCGGCTTTGCAAGCAAGCACTTAAACGTCTGAGCCATCTCTCCAGCCCAGAGCCTACCCTTTCTATGCTAATGAGAGCAGCGCCCCCCACCACCAGTATTCCCACAAGGGTCCCATGCCCTTGACCCTCAGTGTTACCTGGCCTTTGGCAGCACCAGTAGCAGTGGGAGCGCAGGGGATGATGGGTTCTGGGCAGCTCAGGTCAGACAGCCTTAGAGACCCTTAGAAGTCATTAGCAGCAAACAGCCTTGGAAACATGGGCAGGAAGCAAAATAGGAGACCCAGCCAAACCCCTGGCCGATGGCTTGGGAAATGCAGGCTGTGAGAGAAACCTTCCCATCCGTGTGCAAGTGGGCCAAAGACCACCTCTGGGCCGACCAGCCGGGAGGAGCCCTACTCCAGTGGTATGCAAGGGACAGCTGCTTGGCCAGCCCCCCTGTCCTCTGAAAATCATTCCCAGGCCACCGTGCTCCGAAGGATGAAGGACATGTCTGCTTATCAAAGGTTCTCCTCTCCTGGGGTTCCCCAACACCCTTTTCCTTTGGCCTGTGCACTTCAGGCTTGCAGCAGCTCCCGCCCCGCACCCCACGCCCCCACCCCGCACCCCACTCTCTGGAAGAGGAACTTAATGACTCATGGAGACACATGCTTGACAGCCTCTTTGTTTCTTTTTCATGGGAGGAACAAGACTCCCATGGAAACGGCCCAGTGATTTATGAATGAACAGTAGTCTCTGCTGCTCCCCATCTACGTTGGAACAAGGACTTCTGAGGCTGAGTTTCAGAGCGAAGCTAAACGACCTCCCCCCCCACCCCCACCCCCCCCCCGCCCGAGGGCAGGCAGGCTGGCACGATCAGAGGTGGTAAGGCTCTGACTGATGCCTCTCTAGAAGGATTGAGGACTGGGAGATTCTTTGAATATTTCCAGAAACCACTGACTGGGACCTTATGGTACTTTGGCTGTGTTTCACCAAGATTAACTCGAGTCTGTGCTGAAGGGGGGAAACATGCGGATCCCTCTGCCGAAACTCTCCTCGGGTTTCCGACCACAGACATCTGTTTTCGTGGCTGGAAATAAAAGGATCTGTTCTTACACAGCCGGGAGAACTCTCCTCCTCCCAGCCCCAAGCCTCCTCCGTCACACAGAGATGGCCCCGCGCGGCACCTACGGGGGGGGGGGGGGGGGGGGGGAACAACTGCTCTGCACTTCCTGGGCTGCATCAGCCAAGAGTGGCTCTCAGGTTGCCTGGATACCGAAATGGCTTAATAACCTGATGAGGCTGAAACTCAGACCGAACGGAACATCCTTCCCACAAGATGAGCCTGGTAGGAGGTTTCACAGGTGAGCTAGCTGGTCATGTCACAGGCCAGTGGCCCTCTCCAACCAGGGTGTGAAAGTGACTGGGCCAGGCTGGAGAAACCAGGCTGTGGACAAATCAAGACATGAGCCAGAGGAGCTGTGAGGGCCTGCCTGCACCGTTTACCTAAATTCCAGGTGTCTGCAACACAGATGGAGGGGTGCACATGCTTGAGTCCCCCCCTGCCCCGACTCCACACATCTGACTTTACGCACACCAAGGGTAGGGAGACCATTTCGCTCCTAGCAGCAATAAGCTGATTTACCCCAGGCGGACTTCCTTACATCTCTGCGCCAGGTTTCTTTGGGTGAAAATGAGGATGTGTTGTACTGTCTGCCCTGCAACTTCCCTTCCAGATCTCATGCTTCCTGACTAAGATGGTTTTTCAGATTGATTTTCTAAATGACTTCTTTTTATATACCTATTTTTTTTATTTATTGAGAGAGCAAGAGGCAGATAGATAGATAAAGGCAGAGAAGGAGAGAGAGAGGGAGGGAGGGAGAGAGAAAAAGAGAGAGAAAGGGCGTGCTGGGGCTTCTGGCCACTGCAAATGAACTCCAGACACACATGCACCACCATGCGCATCTGGCTTACATGGGTACTGGGGAATCCAACCTGGGTCCTTAGGCTTTGCAGGCAAGGGCATTAACCACTAAGCCATCTCTCCAGCCCTCAGATTGATTTTCTAAAAAACAATCAAGTACCTAGCTACTCATCAGACACCACGATAGACACTGGAAACGCACCGGGAATGAGACGTGGTCCCTGCCTCTCTCTGGGCCTCTGAAGCCACTCTTTAGAAGATGCAGAATCATCCAGTCTGGGGATGAGGTCAAAGAGGGCGTCCCCATCCACACAGCCCAATCTCATCCGCACCTGTGTGTCTCCCCACATTGCGCGCTCAGGCTCACTTTATTGGCAATGATGTCTCTCGTCTGCCCTCCCTCCCTCCCTCTGTGTGTGTGTCTGAGAGAGAGAGAGGGACTTGTGATGGTTTTTGTTGACTGTCCAGTTGGCAGGACCTGGAATCACCTGTGAGAGATGACCTTGATTAGGTTAACGGAAGTGGGGAG